>CM061749.1:230199240-230628767 GCA_030979885.1 Lolium multiflorum | reverse complement strand
GTAACATGACAATTCTACCTTGGTGAAGCCAATGTTCCCCTGAAGAGCAATTGGGGAACCGAATCTGTTAGCATGATTTTAAACTATAATTAGTTTGGTCTTAGCTTTAGATATATCATAAGTACTGTTTTAGTTGAAATGAAACCATTCTTGATCCTATTTGTGATGCAATCGGTATCGTCAAAGGTGAACTGAACACCTTGCCAGAAAATGTATTTGAAAACAACACTCATTGATTAAGCCGTGTCTCGCCTTTTTCATCAAATAAACACGGGATGGTCCATTTGGTCTAAATCAAAGAAAAGCAATATGAAACACATTGGTACCCTTCTCTGACACTTATAAAGATAGTTCTAGATCTTTGTTTTTATGGGTTTTCCACCTTTAGGCTTGCATTTTCCTTAGGTAAAAAATGGGAAAGTTACCCCATTTCAGTCAAGAAAAAAATAGTTTAACTAGAACAGAGTTAACTTGGGTTTGTCTAAAGGATTATAGTTAAAACCTAACAAGAAGTTGTAACAAGGACTATCCTGTCGTTTTCAACTGTGTTTCATTTCAGAGAGGGCGTGAATGTTAACGATAAGCTTAATGCATTAGCCAATGTTTTCTAAAATTCTTTCCTTATTTTTGTCAATTTTATATCCTGAAAACTGCTCGTAGTGTTGTTGAGCTTGTTTTCATTTGTTATAATGGTCAGGTTAAGTACTCGCTGGTTGAGGCAGTTGATGGAGCTATATTTTTTGAAGGAGATTACTTTCATGCCCATGTGAACTTCTATGCCAATGCTAGTAATGGTCCAAAGAAAAATGGTCCTAAAGTGCTTGTTTTTGCTGAGTTGGAACATGTTGGACTGCGACTCAATGCAATGGCTCTCAGGTCTTTCCATTTTCTTGATGAGAAGAAACAAACTGGTAAGTGTACTGAGAGCTTCTAGTTAGCTCAGTTGAAAATTTCTTAGATATCTCATCAATTATTTTACAGTTGGACATCGTGATCTTGATCGGGGGCCTCACACAAGTAAAGATCGGGATATACATCACTGCTATGCTTGTACCGATAAAATCAAGCACCCTGAGGGATCAGGCTATAAGGCAGGCCATTTTGTTGGTGTGTCATATTACCATGAGGATTAGGTAAGAGTTTGAAAACAAATGTGCTACGTAGTCATATAGTTCATTTTGCAATTAAATGTTGCTTCTTCAACTAAGTTTTGAGAAAGCCAATGTTTATGTGCGGTGGGACTTGTTCTTCTCATTTTGGGCGATGCAATATCAGGTGGTATTGATGGTAGGGCAACTTGCAGAGTTAATGTGTTTGGATCAATATCAATATCTAAGGTGTTGCGGGACTGTTCTCTAATAGAGTGAAACAACAAAATTTGGGTCATAGGGATGGGTGGAGGTGGGTGATTGTTGATCAGTGTGACAAACAACCTTAGTGGGCTTGGTTAGCAGCGTACCAGCACCTGTTGTTTGCAATCATGCTTGGCCATTTTATCGTCACCTTGCTGAATTTGTTAGTCACCTCGTGAATTTGTTAGCTACAGCTGTAACAGTATGTATTTCTCATATTTTGCATACCAAATGCTTTATTACTCTGAAGTCAAGTCTAATGCAGCCATATCATCTTTAAAATATTAGCCATCAGATTAATTTTAATTTTATATCAATCATTAGATCATATTAATTGATAACAGGTGTTTGAAAGAACACACCCAGGTGAAAGTTTAGTGAAGTCTGGGGACAACGGTAAACGTCAAAAATGGGGACTCCAAAGCTACCTGCCCTACTAAAGAAGTTCGCAAGCAAGGGACATGAAAAGCATATACTATATATCTTGAAAATGCACCTTCCAATCCTTTATAAAAGTATGGATAATCTGATAACACACGGATCAGTTAGTTGAAGTCAATAGAAAGTACAAACTATTTATTTAATAATGTTGTGGCATGTGATTATGAGGCGAGAAAATTCATTAGTTATTTCTTATTTTAATATGTGTGATTGGAAGTTAGAGGCTTAACTGCTGTTCTTACCTTTTTAGTGCTGGATCTGGTGGATCGTGCAGAGATAAAAGTTAAGGATAAAGCCAGATTACCGAAGCTTGAAGGAGGGATCTTGTGCTACATTTGTGCTCTGAAGATTGGACAAACTGTAGTAATGTAATTTTTTTTAAGAAACATTAGTGGTGTCCAGTAACTCCCTCAGGATGGTTTTGGAATCCACAGTTGGAGGAGTCTAACTGCTTGTGAGTTGTGACCTTATGAATTGTACTCCCTCAGTCTTGCACATCTTATTTTGTGTTTTTGATTGAGAAAACATTTGTTTGGTGGAATGCAATGTAATCTCTGTATGTGTGATAACGGAATATTAGTATCTTTTTCATGCTAGTTTGGGACTATATGTCACATGTAGGATTTTGGGCAATATACTTTACTAGAAATAACCCATAGCAGCACTGTAAAAACAGGTGATGGGCATCTTTGCAGTGTTCTTTTTGCCAAAAAAAATAATAATCCAATGTGGTGATTGCAAGTGTCAACATCTGGACTCTATTGGTGTCATGTCTACAAGTTTCTGGCAAAAATGTTAATGTCCGCTGAAGCTTTCAAGGACCAAGATAGTACATATCCAAGGGGAAGACATTGTAGGGCAAAACGGGGGATAATCTTAAGAACCAAATAATGCCAAATCTCAATCTATTCCGCTATTTGTGTACCATGGACTATGCCATTGTCTTGGGTATCCTCATTTAAATCACAAAACTTCAATGCGTAGGGCAACCAGGGAGAGTTAGATACAGCCTCATGGAGTAGTTCACAGCAAACAGATCTGGCTTGCGTATCCTACATTTGGCAGAGTTCAGCTGTGACACAGTAGTGACAGCGACAACAGTCATTCAAGACTGTACTGAAGGCTGGTGCTTCAAACACCACGAAATGTTAGAGGTTGGCGGGGTTTATAGCTCGACTGTGCTGGTGGTTGCACGCTGGGTGCTTGAAGCTGGAGTTCACCAAGGGGATCTGCTGAACAAGAAAACCAGAATAACATCAGAATGCACCCTTCAAGAACAATAAGGCTTGACATTTGAGAGGGAAATTAAAATATATGCATAGCAATAAGTGAACTTTTGGATGGTACGAAAGCAAAGAATGATTGGGAACCAAAATAAATAGCAATTGGCATCATGAATTTTTCATTGCTAATTTGACTGAGATGCATATCTAAAGATGTTTACCAAGATTTAGTACAAATTATACTGATTTACACACCTTGTACTTTCTTAGGTAACTCATAACTTTCAGCTGATGCTTGCTTCCTGATGTGGTCTTCTAGCGATTCATTGGGGACAACAAAGGAAAATTGAGATGAATTAACTGCATCTTCAAGGCAGTCCCAGCCTCCTGCTAAGAACCTGAAATATAGAAATGATGATCACATCATTTTCTTAGAAAACTTGCCACTGTTCTGCTTGCTAGATAAAGCTGGAGCCATGAGTCACAAGCAGTGGTTCAAAAAGCAAAACCAAAAAACGGAGCTCAATGGAGAGAAAATACAGGCACCAAATTAAGTCACGAGGAATAGTCTTAGCAACCGATACTAGGAGAAAAATCCATGTAGTCGGCTAGCTATGGCGTCAAATGCTAACCAAGTTTTCTGCACATATGTGGGCATGCACATGATTGCTCGGTGTCTTAAGTGTAATGTAGGTGAATGTCACATTCCTAGGCAACCCGGGTCAATCCATCAGTTTGGAGTTCAGTTACTAGTACTCTGTGTCCAGACTATTTGGATAACATGCATGGAATTAGCACGATTGAGCGCTGGCGAGACAACAGAGTTGATGATATCGAGACGCATTTCAGATATGAAATGATGTACTACTGCTGTTATTTAAGAGAATGCATTGCTACTTCGGACTCCAAACGCAGCAACAAATTCTAGAATATAAAAAGTTTTAACTCACATCTTGTTTTTTTTTTTAGTAGGGACCCATACAGCCAATAAAACTATCTCGGGGATGCAAAATTCCCGTGCAGAATGTGCAGTTCTCCATTTCACCTGCATATGTGCCACCATCCCAAACATTTTAACATGAATACTAATCATGACATGACAATGATGCATTGTTAGTGATGTTACCTGGGTCCAACTGAATGCACATGCGGACTTTCTCAGGTCCTTCTGTTCCACTGAGCTCAGCAAAGAAAATCGATGAGGGATTTTCTCTCGATGGTGTCCTAGCTCTAAAGTTGACATGAAAATAGGCTAATTTATCATCTATGTCATCATATTTAGTACGATCGAAGGTGTGGCTATCCATGGCTACCAGGTCATTGAGGAACCGGCCCTAACAAAAAGAACAAACAGTGAATTTATGTTTATCAGTTTATGTAATTGATCTTCTGGATAGAGATGGCGAGAGAGGTGCTTACAGGATAAAGCTTGTTATAATAGTACCGTGCTTCCATCTCAGCACAGGTGTTTGTCTGATTTGATGACTTTAATATCTTGTACACATTGGTGCAGCATGGCACTGGCAGGTCTTTACATTTTTTATCTTTGTGCTTGAGGAAACATAGATTCTCAGCTTCTTCTGTCAGTAGCTGAAACTGTAGTAAATCCCTATTTTTTAAAACAAGTTGTGTAAGATATTATTAGAGAATAATTAATGACAGCACTAGCTTCCATGCCAAGAAATGCACTAGCTGTTGACAGAAATATAAGCACACAAAGAACGAAACATCAGTACTGCATACCCCATAGCAGGATTTCCTTCAACCTCCACCTGAAAATGCAAAATGCAGGCATTACATTGAAAACTAGGAAGTAATGTGACAAATAATGAAAAAAGGGAACTACTAATAAACACTATAGCAAGGTAAATGTAGGGAACATGAGCAGGTCGCCCAAAATTAGCACTAAAAAACAATCCACCTCATAAAGTATAAGAAGTAGCAAATATTTTTTTTTCGAATGGGGATATCTCCCCAGCCAAGAAGTAGCAAATCTACATCCCTATGCATAAACTCGTGCCCAAGAAACCTCGCGTAGGAAGAGAATGAAAATGTAGGAACAAAGAAGAGCAATCTGCTACGATCCCACTTGAAATGCAACTAGTTGATGAAGATTACTTGAGTTTGAGGTAGTTCTAGACTTCTGGGTACAACGAACGCATAAGAGAGGGAGGGGATAGAGAGCTCAGGGAGCAAGGACTGAAGGAGTAGTCTGCCCTTGCCAGGGTCCTACGGTTTAGGTTCCAGTTCTTCGACGCTGCATCCGTTCGTCTCAATCCCCTTAAGTACAGTCACCTGCCTCGTTCTCCTCTTGCATCTTTGTCCAGTGGTTTCGTTAATGCAGCGGCCCATGCAACCCAGTACGGGAGCTCAACACGGTCCTTGACATTCTCCCCTCCTTAACATCTGGCTTGCCCTCAAGCCGGCAGAAAGTGAAACATTACAAACACCAGGGTCCCATGGAACTTGCAGTACCTTGAGTCCATTATAGCTCAAAGAGTCAAGGTAGTCAATGTAGTAGTCAACGGTGGGGTAGCGAGCGATGGAGATCAGTGCACACCTCCCTCCTTGAAATACCAGGAGTGAAAACAGTGCAGGCCCTCCAGGATACCAGTATAAGCGGCAACAGTTCTCATTATCTTCATATGACAGCTCCATGGTGAAAATCCACAATGTATAGTTCACTACATAAGAGTTTTTTTTTCCTGCTCTAATATCCAAGCTAAAAAGCAAGCCCCACTAATTAATAGATTTCTCCTCCTTGTCAGATATCTCATGCAAGAGCAAACTATATCATTTACCCACGCTACAATTTCCACTAATCATTGCCTTCTCTCTTTACACTTCAACATATTGCCATCTTCTAGGAAGTGTTCCATAAGAACAGGTGCATAGCAGCTCGACCACAAATTGATGACTGAACATGTTTCTGAGTCTTGTATAAAAAGTACGAGGTGTGCTTCTGTGCTTTCCAGAATTTTTTTGCACAACTTCTAAAGCAAACCAAAGGCTGTGATTAGAAGAGCTAATCAACCTGCTTTCATTAAGGAAAAGGGCAATTTAGTCACTGCGCTTAATCACTACTATTAGTTAATATCACGCCAGAGCGGGACCGAAACTGCAGCGTGCGCAACTACCCCACGACCCACGTACTCGTTGTGTTCTCATGGCTGCCGTATTAAGTCAAGGCTGTTGCCGGCGGCGGCCGGACATAGAGAAGATGGGCAGATGGCTGATCAGCATTCATTCGCAGTCTTCATACAAACAGGAATATGTCGATGTTGGTCCGAGGCAACAGCCGTGAAGCTTCATCTCCACCAGCACCGCATCCGGCCGCCGGCAACGGCCGTGAAGCTTTGTTCCGCAGACCATAAGAACGAGTGCGTGGATCATGTGTCCTGAGTAGTAACTGCAATCCTGGATGTGCAGCGACCGGATGGCCCATTCTTAACGAAAGCAGGTGCATTAGTTCTTCTAATCACAACCTTTGCTCTTTGCTTTAAAAGTCGTGCAAAAAAACTTCCGGAAAGCACAGGAGCACACGCCAAAAAGTACAGGCGAGGATTAACTTCAAAATTTTCGTTAGCCTGCTGCACACAATGAATATTTCACAAACACCTCTGAAACCACAGGGTCCCAGCACCATATCGCACAAGGACCACACAGAACACTGCCAACGATATAACCAAATAAGATTGAGCGATTACCATTGAACCTCAACCAAATGGATAATGGAGCTGTCTTCAGATGGTGAGCGTGATTCTTTCTGCAGTAGACCAATGCCACACACAAAGGACGGGCCATGTCATTGGCAGTGATTCCCTTGCACGATTTTGGTCACTTGCTGCCTCTAGTTCAGGTGGTCGTCTCGGCGGCCTTTAAGCAACTGCATCCTGGGACTTGACAAACAGTTCAGACATGGGCTCGAGTATCTCATGTGCATTTTCTCAACTCGCTCGCCACAAATGTCAAGTCTGAGATGCCGGTGTTGGAGCTGGGACTCACCCGTAATCTTATTTTCTGATTACAAACAGCAACAATAGTACTATTAGTAGAAATGCAACATGATGGGCAAGATAATAACCATTCGTTTAACTTGGTGCCATTTGCAGCAATGACTATTCAGAAGACATATTCAGCAAGGATACATGCGTACAGTGTAATTTTGCGATTTGGCTTCTGATGTATACATGTAATAAGCCTAAGTCATGCACAGAGGTGATTGTCACCTCTTTCCATCGTCACTTTTTGTTTAAGCTTGCTAGCGTACGTTTTAACATTGTGATTTGTTCCATGCCTCAGCTTAAATCCCCACATACTTCGCGCAATTGCCTCTTTGCACCGCTGCTGCTCTCTCTTACTCACCGTCGTTTCTGCGCGCTTCTTCTTCTTTCACGTGTTGACTTTCTTCTCCGTCACACGCGAGCGGGGTGTCATGTTTCAGAGCAATAGACGCTTCAGCCTCTTTCCATCGGGCCGGACTTTTGCCTGCTGCCAATGTACTAAGCCCAACGTGCTCAATCAAGTCTACCAGCTTCGCAGGTGTCTGATGGTCCGTCGTGTGATCCGCCAGGGGACCCCATGCTGCCCTGCACTCTGAAACGACCCGATGCCAGTTACTAAGAGCATCTCCAAACGCGTCTCCCAACGCGTCCCCAAACCGCGCCGAATTGAGCGTTTGGGGACGTGTTTCGTCAAGGCTGCTGCCAGTGGACGCCGCCTCCTGGGCCGCGTCCCCCCAACCAAATTTCACAAATTTTAAACTTAAGCCAGATTCATCCAAACTT
This sequence comes from Lolium multiflorum, assembly GCA_030979885.1. Classification (NCBI taxonomy): domain Eukaryota; kingdom Viridiplantae; phylum Streptophyta; class Magnoliopsida; order Poales; family Poaceae; genus Lolium; species Lolium multiflorum. The sequence goes on along the minus strand of CM061749.1, from coordinate 230,620,964 downwards.
GCCATATACGTAGATTCAACGAAATTTGACTAAATTTAAACTAAACTTAATCTAGAACCACCTGCGGCGGGCCGAGGCTGTAGCATCGCCTGGCTGGTGACACGTTGCCGGTGACGACCTCCGCTTGACGCGCCGTCGACGTGGCTGCCCTCTCACCAAGCCGCTTGGTCCCGCTCGCCGTCGTTTCTGAGAGGTCTTACCGCCGGCTTGCCGAGTTTAAGCAGATGGACATGGCGACGTCGCGTCGTAGGTCGCCCTCCAGCGTCCTTGCTCATGGACGCCAAGAACGCCGCCGCGCACTCCTTGCCATCACGCGCAAGAAGGCTATACGCCTCTCCCCCGGCCATCCCTACCAGCAGAGCTCGCCGGCCGCGACGCTCTCTCGGCTCCTTCACCTCCGCTGGATGAGGAGAGCGCGCCGCGCTTCCTTTTGCTGCCGCCGCCTGCCGCCGCCAACCTCGTGCTGACTGGCGCCGCCGCTCCTCCTTCACCTCCCGCTTGGGAACGGTGTAGGAGCGGAAGCAGACGACGAGGACGGCGTCGTCGATCGCGCCGTCCCGAGGAAGAAGAGGCGAGGAGGACGAGCACGCTGCCCTCCTCACACCATTGGGAGAGATTGTGGAAGTGGTGACGACGACATCTCCACCCCTTGGAGCTGCTGCGATGCCGCGACATCGTTCTCGAGTGGTGCGCCCCCGAACGCCCTGCAACAGGCCCGCCCGCCCCTTGCTCCAGCCATTGGGGCCGCCGAAGAGCCTGCTCGGTGCCGTGCATCTGACAGTCGACACTGAAGCACGTCGTCCACCGTGCGTCGTTGTTGTTGGCCGCCCACGTCGGATCCAACCGCTCCTCGCGGGTGAGTTGAGCCCGACGGCCTTGATGGCGTCCCCTCCACAAGTCCGTGCGCGGCCGGGCGGCGGCGCAAAGTCAATGCTGCTTCACGGCCATCTTCCGCTCGGGGCTGGCCGTTTGGCATCCGCATGTCCGGCGGGACTGGATAGCGTTGTACAGCGTCCACGCCTCCGCCACGGTGAGGCTGCCGCGCCGAAGCCGTTCGCCGCGGCGCGATCTTGCGGAGGACGAGCTCGACATTTTTCGAGCGGCGAGGAGAAGATCTGGGAGTGGAGGCGGGCAAGGGATGAGATGGTTACGGTGAGCGGAGAACTGCAGGGCGTTCTTAAACAGCCGGGGCGGTAGCTGGTGGTTGCACGCACAACGCGCGCCGGGCGCGGATGGCCACGCGGCCATGCACGACGAGACGCGTCCTTGTGTCGCCTGGAAAAACTGTGGACGCTATTAACGTTGCTTTGACCAAAGGTAGGCGCCGGGGTTTAGCCTTCAAGCCGCCGATGCGGGCCCGCTGCTTCGCTTCGCTGCTGTGTCCCGCGTCTCGCAAGGCCCCATGTGGGACGGGGACGGCTCGGGGCGCCGGACAAAAACGGGCTTTGGGGGACGCTACTGAACATTACTTGTCCCGCGCGTCGCACTGTTTGGGGGCCGCTTTTGGGGACGCGGTCGGAGATGCTCTTAGCAAGTTTCAAGTTTAAGAATAAAATGACGCGGACTGCAGCTCGAGGGCATCTCCAACGGGCGACCCATCCCGGCGCCCGCGCGTCCGGATGGGTGAGCCGACAAAATCCCGCCCAACGCGGGACGCACCGCAAAGCGGACGGCCGCGGAGTTCGAACGACGCAAACCCGGTCCGGGCCCGCCGGCTTGCGTGGCCGTGATGGCACGCTGTGTCTCGCAACCGCCCGTCCGCGTGGCTGGCCCATCTGCTTGCGTCCCGCCTCTGGCTTAAATGTGGATCGCAGGTGACTGTCCCTATCCAGCTCCCACCATCCACTCCGGCGCACGCGCGAGCTCGAAGCTTCCGCGCCATGGCCCCGAAGCGCGAGTTTATGCCGTCCGCCAACGACTCACGAGGACGGCAACAGCTCCCGGCAAGTCGCGCCGGCGCGTCGCAGGCCTGGCCGGCGACGCCCGTGACGCGACGGACCACGCCACCGTAGCTGGCGTTAGGGATGTTCCGGGACGCTGGCGGCTCCACTGCCGTGGGGACGGCACCTCCCCACGGCCGGCACCTCGAGCCGCATCGGGCCCGGCAGCCGCCATCCCGGTCTCCGCGCGCCCGCTGCTGAGATCCTGAGGCGCCGCGCGCCTCGCCGGCGGGGTATCGCGGCACCCCGCGTACGGCGACGCAAGTCCCAACCGGGACTTGTGGTTCGAGGTGGAGCACGATGCGCACTGGCACACGTGCTTCACCTCCGCGGGACGGCGCGCTGGCTCTGCTGCCAAGTAGCCGCCAAGACACCAAGAAGGCTGGATTGCCGCGCCTCCGCTGCCTCTACATCGCGAGCAGCCCCAGGCCCCGCCCCAGTCCCAGCGCCTCACCTTGTTTCTCAACCATGCCTTCTCACGCACTGTTGACAATCCTCGATCTAGTCCTTTCCTTCGCTTGCCATGTGTCACGCGGCGCATCTCCTGAATAGCCGGCAGCAACGAGTAGGGAGTATGGCAGGTGCCAGGGACCAAGCGTTGGGTGGCGGCGGTCGGTAGTGTTATGACTTGCAGAACTGTTTCTACTTGGGAAAATGCTTGCTGCCGGCCGGCCGATTCGCGGGGCAAAAATCGGTCGTGGTGCACGCGCACGCACCCACTAGCCAGGTTCTCTCGCGTGAGTATGTATGAGTAGTAGCTAGCTTAGCTTACTCCATATGCACATACTCGTATGCACGCCCGCGCTCCGTTGCAGGCTTGTGCATACACAAGCACTCAGCTAGGTATAGCTTGCTAGCTAGCTTCTCGCTTGCGGTTGTTAAATGCATTTACAGTGTGACCGATTATGCCAAATCGGTGAAACATGGTCTGCCGATTTTCCGATGTTGCGTGTGTTTAATTGTAATAAGGGAAATTCTTACGATTAGCCGACCGATCGCTGGCGAGCGATCGTGCGAGCCTCCCGCCGTCATGACCCGGCTAGGTTTTATGGCTCGTTAGGCTATAACTCAAGGATTTTTCTCATCGCGAACTAGATTGAACATCGGACATTTTTCTATCACGGGATTTGATCCAAAGACCAGCTAAAGAGACTCGCTTCCATGTGCGTCATTTTTGTTGTAATCGTTTGTAATTTTTGTAAAAATATAGTTGGCAATTTTTGTTGTAACTCAATCTATAGCAAATTAATTATTGCTTGACCACTTTTGATTCTTTGCAAACATATGATTTTTTGTTGTAATTATTTGCAACATTTGTAAAAATAGTTGCTGATTTTTGTTGTAATTCAATTTGTAGCAAATTAATTATTTCTTATCCACTTTTGCATTATTTATAAACGTATAAATTTTTATTGTAATTTTCTACGGTTTTTGTGAATAGTGTTTGCAAGTTTTGTTGTAAATCGATATGCAGGAAAATTTGTTGGTTTAATCACTTTATGGTAACATTATTTTTGTAGAAATGCCGGGACATTTTGTTGTGTTAGCATTTTTTTGTATACACGGGTGAATTTTGTTGTTGTAATAAGGTGGCATATTTGTTGTAAATATTGAGAAAGACGGAGTCAAAGTTATACAACATTTTGGTTTAAGTGGAGAAACGTAGGATTGCGGGTTGATTTTGCAAGAACTGAGGGGGTTAAATTGCAAAAATGTGTTGCATTCAGTCTGCACAGAAACCTGAGACCATATTGATTTTGTGTTCAGGATCAGATCAGGGAAAACCACAAGCTGCATCCATTCTGACGTTGATCATCCATTGCTGGAGACAACTCCGATTTGGGCAAAAAAAGGTATCCAAACCACCGACGTCTAGCGTCCGCCTTCTACTTGCGGCGACGATCTGTAGTATTACCAGGTGTCGGACTATGCACACTCCAATGGCATCGTTGCTGACGGCAATCCGCCGTGCAAAGGTGCTAGAGTAGCTGTAGTGGAGATGGAAAGTTTGCACGGAGGTGAGAACTGTGGCCTGAATTATAGGTGAAACAACACTTCCTTTTGGGTTTTGTGTGTTTGATGTCAACACTAGGTATATATTTATGTGTTGATGTAAAGTACAGTTTTAGAGATATATCTGACTGTGTTTTGTATGGCTGATCCAAGCATATGAAGGTTTTGTTTCTCAACTTTCGCTTCATGCTTCAGTGAGGTTTCTCATGTTTTCCTGCTTTATTCCTGACTGGAGTCTGGCATGGAAGTTCCGCCCACGAATCTGCCAACTTCCTGCAAAGTCTTACCAAGTTTGGGGCCTGATGTCCAAAGATGGTTTTCTGATCGTGACTGGGCTCATCTCTACCGAAAGCTCACTAGTCGTTCTCAATATCTTCTCGAATTTGATTGATTAAGATCCTTCATGAAGTTCCGTCTTGAGCTGACTTCTGCATTAATAACTCTCCCTCTCCGCTGAACTTCCAAAGGCGAATTTACCGTCTGTCAGATTCCAGAGCTCCAATCATATAAATAGCCTTTCCCAAAGGACAAGTTGCTCAAATGCAACACAAAATCTCCTATCACTATTCACCATTAGAGCCACCTAAGAACACAAGATTTGCAAGATCTCTTTCTCCCAACCAAAGCTCTTGATCTTTGGAGATTCGAAGGAGAAGACACCGATCTACATCCTCACCGCCACTTACATTTCCCCATTTGTTTGAGGGATTTCATAGTGTTCCTATTTGGCCCCTAGTTGATTTGTGTTGATGTGTTATTGTTGATTGTTGTATTGTTACAGATTTGGGAGCCTCCAATTTGGCTGTGGATGCCCCAAGAACCTTGTAAAGGCCCGGTTTCCGCCTCGAGAAATCCCTTAGTGGAAGGGCTAGGCCTTCGTGGCGTTGCTCACGTGAGATCCGAGTGAAGCTTCAGGTCTGCTCATTTCGTAGCAACCACACTCCTCCAATGTAGACGTACCTTCTTGCAAAGGAAGGGAACTACGGGAATCATTCTCTGTCATCGTTCCACTCGGTTACCTATCCTATTCTATCTCATATTGCTGTAGCTATCTTGCTTAGTTGCTTACCTTGTCATATAGGTAAATTCATTTAGTTGCATATCTAGAGAATTTACCTTGTGTCAAGCCTAAATTGAAAAAGAACTAAAATTGGTTAGCACCTTACCCCCCCCTAGGTGTGATTCGATCCTTTCACTGGTATCGTGAGCCTCGATTTATTTCTGGCTTAACCGCCTAAGAGTATGCCTGACGACTTGGAAGGGGAGGCTAAGATGGTCACCATGGATGATATCAATTCGTTGAGGTCATCCATGCAAGCTCAAATGGAAAGCATGAGAAAGATGATTTCCGAGCTTTTGACTCCTCCCCGTCCCGTGGCTCCCACCAAAGAGGTTAATGTCACGGATGCGTTAGAAGAGGGAAATGCTTCGGTGTTACCCTCCTCTACCAAACCCGCGAATGGTGATAACTTAAACACTATCACATCCCCCATTGCATCTCCTAGGGGAACTAGTGGAGGTGAGAGCTACAATCGAGTGGCTCCATCTTTTCTATCTCCCGATATACCGGTTCCCCATCCTCATATAAACATTCGGGCGACCCACCTAAGTTTTCCGTTAATGATTTCGATACTTGGCAATTTGAGTTTAGCTCTCATGTTCGCAGTGCCTCCAATGAACTTTGGAGAATCATCGTGGAAGGCTTCAAGCCATACAACCGACAAGTTGACTAGAAGAGAAGCTGTTGATAGTCAACTCAACAACACCGCCTTGCACATGATTCAAACTAGTGTGGGGACAAAGGAGTTGTCTCGTGTTCGGCATTTCACCACCGCCAAGGATGCTTGGGATGGTTTGGCCGCTAGTTGCATAGGAAGTGAGAGCACAAGAAGGAACAAGAATGCTCTCTAATACCGAAGGATTCATGAGGCTACCGGATGAAGATCATGAAGACATGTATGGAAGACTTCTCATGGTTGCTTTCCGGAATGTTGGTGCCACTCACATCGATGACTCTTGGATCAAGGAAAAGTGATTGCATGATGCCGTTTGAAACTATTGATGTCAAGACTCTTGCTGGGAGAGAATGCTATGCTTCTCTCACCTTCAAGTAGTGCACGAGATGCAAGCTCAAGGTGCTTGAGCAAAACTTTCATTTTCTCAAGCTCTTGGGATGTCAAAAGGGTCCAACCCTTGCCTTGTGGTCAACTCTCATGGGAAGAAGTGATTCCTCAATCTTACAGGGCATCTTGGACATGTCCTATCCGGAAGACTTGGAACACCACTACACATGACCACATGGAATTCCATGCAAACACCTTTGGATTGACCCATCCAAGGCCAAAGAAGACAACATCAAGAGAAACAACTCAAGCCAGCTCGGGCCCAAGAATAAGATCTTGCTACAATAATGACAAGCGCCATTGGCCGAATGTCCCTATGAGAATGGGAGACCCATGGTGGAAGGCTCATCCTCAAGGACAAGAGCAAGACTCAAAGGGCAAGTATTCAAAGCCCCTCAACAAGAAATTCTATAACAAGAACAAGAAGGGAAAAAGGCCCTCAAGGATTGTGCTAGTGACTAAAGAATAATATTCTTCCGATGAGATTGAAAGTGCTAGTGATGATGAAGAGGAAAGCTCAAGAGAAGTGGCCGCTGATACGTCCAAAACGTATCTACTTTCCCGAACACTTTTGCTATTGTTTTGCCTCTAATTTGTGTATTTTGGATACAACTAACCAACTAACACGTTTTCTGTGAACTGTTCTGTGTCTGCTTGTGAAACTAACTTTGGAAAATCCTCAGAATTTATGGCTGGCCCTATTTTCCCATAAACTGATTTGTTTCTGAGGAAAGTCAGTGGAGGTCCGAGGCCCCACACCATAAGGCGGCGGCTAGGGGGCCCGCGGCCCTATGGTGGCCCTCTCGGCCGGTCCGCGCCCTCTTTCGGATACTTATCGGCCTCGACCTAAAAACGCACGTTTAGGTCGGTCACGAACCCTCCGTAACGCCATCACAAACCGTATGGAGCGGGTCTCCTTCCGCACTCCACGGACAGGAATTGAGGAGATCATCGCCGCCATCACCGCCAACGCCCATCAACCAGCCATGTTTCCCCATCCATGTGTGGGCCCCGCCGTAGGCCGAAGGATGGTAGCTATTGGATGAGATTGGTCATGTAATAGTCATAAGATTGTTAGGTAGTGCCTAGTGTCCTAATTGGTACTTTGATATATTGTTGCAACTTGTTATGCTTAATGCTTGTCACTAGGGCTCGAGTGCCATGATCTCAGATTTGAACATGTTATTGTTTCATCAAGATATTCATTGTTTATGGTCTTACCTATAAGTTGTATACAATGTCGCTGTCCCAATGGCCCCGAAGTGACAAGAATTGGACAACCGGAGGGGATGGTAGTGATGTGAGGATCACAGTGTTCACTAGTGTTAATGCTTTTCTAGACTTTATTAAAGGAGTACTTAATATCCAAGAGTTTCTTGAGGTCTTCACACCGGCCATAGACAAAGATGTTGTGCAAGTTTCTATTGCAGCACCACGACTATATATGGAACAATGCCCATTGATTGCTTTGTACTTGGACACCGTTTTATTATTATCTAAATGCCCTGCTATGATTGTTACATGAGTTTCATCCATGCAACGCCTGCTTCATCCGTCCCGTGCCTACGTATTTTAATCCTGCTGTTTACTAAAATCACTACCGCTGTCTTTGTTACTCGTGTCTATTTCACTACTGCCATCGCTATAAAACTCGTTACTATCGATAAACTTACAGCAAGTTCGTTTGGTGCACTTGAATTGACAACTCGGTATAAGGCTCCAAGTGTTCTTTGTCTCCCTTGTGTCGAATCAATATTCAGTTTTACTTCCTCGAAGACCTGTTGCGATCCCCATACTTCAGGTCATCAAGACTATTTTCTGCGCTCGTTCGGGGAGATAGCTTTATTTGAAGTTCACTTGGATTGATAGTGTTCACCGCAAATTCTCCATCATGGGTAAACCTCGCGATTCTAAAATCACCATATTACCATCCACTACAAGAAAAGGTACACTTCGAGTCATCCGTTACACTTGATTCACCATATGTGATTGATAAATTGTTTCACCGCCTCATGTCACATGTACTTCGCTGAATCTGAAAACTCTCATAATGTTGATAATATTTCTCTGCTTGATGATAGTGGTTCATTGGGATCTTTTCAGATGCTACATTGCTAGGTTTAGACAAATTGAAAATACCAAACTCCTAATGCTACTACACGTAATTCACCCGAACTTGATTATTCTAGTGATGATCCTGATGAAGATAATGTGGAGCTTAATGATGATTTTATTGAAAAATGCAATGCTACTACTGATGCAAGAAAAATTAAAAAGTTTCTTGCGGAACATGGTTAGATATAAACTGTCTCCCGATCCTAAGTTTGCCACATCTCCTATAAACATTAAGGATAAAGATTATGATTTTTCTCTTGATCTATCTCATAGCTATTGTTGAGAAAACACCCTTTTGTGGTACTGAAAAAGAAAGTGCTGTTGAACATACATGATTGAGTTATCTACTCTAAGTAGCTTGTTTTCTGATGATGTCAAGATGCGTACTTACTTTGTTGCTAAAATCTTTCCATTTTCATTAAAGGGTGACGCTAAAACTTGGTATAATAGTTTGCCACCTAATTCAATTAAAAGTCCAAAAGAATTGCTTGATGTTTTCTTCCAGAAATACATCAGTGCTCAACATATTGCTTTGCAGTGAGAATTTATAATTTTAACCAAGAAGATGGAGAGAAATTGCCCGAGGTTTGGGTAGATTTTGCTCTTATTAGAGTCGGCCCCACCATGATTGGGAAAGCATGATTTACTTGATATATTTTATAGTGGACTAACCATTGAGTCTAGGGCATACCTGGATAGTTGTGCTGGTTGTGTTTTCAGGAAAAGAACTCTAGACGACGCTGAAGAATTATTGGCTAAAATAGGCCGGAATCATGATGATTGGACTACGCCTGAACCAACTCCAACGCTAATATTAAAGAAGAGGAGTTTAATTAAATTGAATGATGAAGATATGAGGGAAGCCAAGAAGTCTCTCAAAGAGAAAGGTATTAAATCTGAAGATGTGAAGAATCTTCCTCCCATAGAAGATATATGTGAGATAATTCATCCATGATTGAGGTAAACTCCCTTCAACGCTTTACTAGGGAAGATATTCCGTATTCGAAACCCCTGCACAATGCTTAGATGAGTTTGATAATTATATTGTTAAGCAAGAAAATTTTAATATGAGTAGAGAATCATTCAATGGAAAATCTTGAGTTATTAGTGAATTGCATGATATTGTAGAAAGAACCTCCAATGATGTTAAGATGCTTGTTAAACATTTTCATATGGTTCAAACTCAAATTGATCAACTCACTAAAGTGCAAAATGACTTGTTAAAAAATAATTCTAAAGAGAAACATGCTTATGAAGTAACAACTAGAGGTGGTGTCTCTACCCAGGATCCTCTATATCCTGAAGGGCATCCCAAAAGAATTGAACAAGATTCTCAACGAATTGAACCTAGTGCTCATTCTAAGAAGAAAGAAGAAGAAACATAAAAATGTTGTAGAATCCTCTAACCCGCTAATGATCCTAATAGTATTTATTTCTGATGCTGAAACTAAAAGTGGTAATGAACATGATAGAGATAGTGATAAGAATGATGTTGATAAAGAAGAGGTTGAAGAAGAACTAAAAAGCATGCTAAACAAAAAGTACACTAAAGAAGATTTTATTACTGAGAAACATGGTAATGAAAGAGAACTCTGGGCTCAAAAGCAAATGCCTTTTCCCAAGAAACTAAAAATCAAAGGAAGAAGAACACTATAATAAATTTTGCGATTGGATGAAACCTTTATTCTTGCAAATCCCTTTGATTGATGCTATTAAATTGCCACCTTATTCAAAGTATATGATATTGTTACTAACAAAAGGAAAATCCCCAATGAGGAAATTTCCACTATGCTTGCTAATTACTCTTTCAATGGCAAAGTTCCAAAGAAGTTGGGCGACCCAGGTATACCTACTATTCCTTGTTCTATTAAGAATAATTATGTTAAAACTGCTCTATGTGACTTGGGAGCGGTGTTAGTGTTATGCCTTTTTCTCTTTATAAGAGACTTTACTTAGATAAGTTGATACCTACTCGATATATCTTGCAAATGGCCGATAAATCTACCGCTACCTGCTGGTATATGTGAGGATGTTCCTGTTCAAGTTACTACTAACTGCTTGATATTAACTGATTTTGTTGTGTTGGAAATGCTCGAAGATGATAATATGTCTATTATTCTTGGAGACCTTTTCTTAACACCGCAGGGGCTGTTATTGATTGCAATAAAGGAAAGGTTACTTTCAATGTTGATGATAGGGAGCATACCATTTATTTTCCCAAGAGGATTGAGAAAGCGTGTGGAGTTAATACTATTTCTAATGTGAGAACTATCAAAGTGGGAACTATTGATTGTCCTATATATGAGCCCAAAGAAGAATATCAAACTCCTGTGATTGGATCCATATCAATACAATTCAAGGTAACATGATTGATTTGAGGTTTATTTCTTCTTATGCTATGTAAAATTTATTTGGTGACAAGACTGATCAACCTTGTTAACAAATACTTTTTATATGCATGGAGAGGTAAACAACATCTCTTTCTTCCTCCACTTGCTCTAGTTGCTGTAGCACTTTTAATTTGCAAAGTTCCTTAGTTAATTGAGATTTTAAAAAAACTTCCTCGCAATAATAAACTAATTACCCAAATGTGCATTTTTTCAAAGTTTTCAAAAATTCACAAAAATTATATCGTTGGTCCTATTTTTCGACGAGGCACTGAGCACCAGATGACTCTGGGCACCACAGGGTGCCACACCATCGTCGGCGCGGCCAAGGAGGGGCGCCCCCGTGGTGTGGGCCCCTCCTTGCCCCACTATCTCATCTCTTTCTCCCAAAGATCTTCTCTCCCGAAAAACTCGCACCAAGTTCCTCTCACTGCGTGCTTTTGCTCAAGAACTCCAGATTTCTCGATCTCTTTGCTCAGCCCAGATTTGCTGAAATTCTGGCACATTTGCTCTTCGGTATGTGACTCCTCCGCCTATCCAAGTAGAAATTTGTTTGGTTGAGTATATCTTGAATATTATGCTGCTGTAGGTAACATGTTTAGTGAGCTTACATGCTTGTTCTAAGTGGTAGAAACTAGTTTTGATGCATGATTAGTACTCTAGCAAGTTCCTATAGTAGTTCCCCTTGATTATATGTCACCAAATCAAAAAAATTATATTGTTTGTTGAAAATTTCAGAGAAGAGATGAAGAAGTTCAACTTTGGAGAGTTGTTCAAGAAAGGAACAACCAGCACCGGAAGGCCTCTAGAGCCGCCACCCGGCTTAGGCGATCGTACAATGAAGATATCATCACGCCTAGCTTCGCGCCCGAAGAGGACAACGGGCTCCTAATGCTTCGTTCTTTCCATGCTATGATTTTCTGAGAATGCAAGGATATTGGAGGATTTCTTCACCCTGTCAACAGGCGGGCTTAGCCACCTATGTGGGAGATGAAAGGAGCAATACACATGCTCACCAAAATCTTCGTCGAGAGCTTCAAGTTCCACAACAAGCAATATGAGCCGACAATTGCATTCAAATCTATGGTAATCCTGTTACTATGGGATTGGAAGATTTTGTCGTGCATTGGATATTGCCCTGTAGGGTACAGCAAGTAGGATTGATGACAACCCCCGGACTTTTTGGAGCTCTATCGAGGGATTACCGATGATGATTGTCGCACCATTCGGCGTGGCAAGATAGATCAACTCCCCGCCATTAAGTATTTTGCATATTACATTGCTACTAGCATTCTTGGTGAGAACACTAGCAATATTTCTAGTTACCATCTTGCTTTCTTGAATATTGCACTTACTGGTCGGACATCTTATCACCTTGGTTCTCTTATTGCTCACCGCCTGTCTAATAGAGGGCCTATTTTTGGAGGAACTATTGTAATCGCGCGTTTTAACATATCTAAGGCTTCCTCTTGATCATAATGATGTGCCATTGGCCCCTAGGAGACTCGATATTGCTGCTATGAAGAGTCATCATTTTGTTACCACTGATTCTACTTTAGATAATATGGTCTATAGAATGTTGTTTGCCGACGGGGATGAGAAGGAAATCCCTCTTCCCAACCAGGTTTGTTCCGTATTGACAGCAATCATGGTCGTGCACTAAGGAGGAGGTGGATGAACATATGAAGATACAAGACTTCCACCAGCAGCATGACTCCGAGGACGCCGAGGCCTCCCACGACTACACCGTCACGTATCCGGGTGCTTCTTCTAGCACATACCCGGAATACGATCCATCTTCGTCATACTACGGAGATACTACCTCATGGTCTCGATGGGATTGAACTCTACTTAGGCCAAAAGCCTAAGCTTGGGGGAGGTATACCGGCATCACTCATTCTTTGCATATTTTGATTGCTGGATACTTGTACATACTTGTTTAGTCTCTTTGAGTGGTTTTCTAATGAGAGGGGGATGATATTTGGGGAAGTGCTGCCTGAAAACAGATTCTGGACTGTTACTAGAAAAATTCGTGCGCACAGACAGAACGTTATTTTGAGCTGCCAATTTTTGTGCAGGTTCCCCAGGTTGTTATCTAACTTTCATTAGTTGAACACTTTTCGAGCTGAGCAACGTAAGATTTTTGTAAAAATCGATTTCTGTACTGCTGTCAGGTTTTGGCAGATTTCTGCCATCTCGCTTTTCTGTGTTTCTTCTAGTTTGCTATTTCTTGTTTTTGCTTTGTTTCCTTTCCAAAACATAAAAAGACCAAAAATATTTCTGTTGTTTCTCTTCACCATTTGTTTGCTTTGGTTTCTTGCATTTGTTTCGCTTTATTTGCTATTGCTAGGTTGCTACAAGAAAACCCAAAAAGATTTTGCTTTGTTTGCTTGTTTCCTTTTGTTCTTGTTTCTAATTCGAAAACACCAAAAATATTTGCTGTTCTTCTTTGATTTTGTAAAGTTCTTTATGAGTTCAATGGTCTTCGTGGCTGGAGCGTGGTTTTCATTTCATATTATCCAAGCTGCACAAGTGAAACAATGACGATCTACTACAATTGGATTGTGGTGAGAGGCTGGTATGAACTCTATTTGTTTTCATTTTTGTACATATACTCATCCATGTGAGCATGCTTAGTTGGTTCATGTGAGGTATATGTTATTTGAGAAAGTCTAGTAGTTTATGATCTCTCATGTTTAGCTCCAATTTATTAATATGAGTAGCATGTCATGGATGTTTGCTTGCATTGTTTTATTCAAGTAAGTATGGCATTGTGGTACCCTCCTCTAATAATTCATTTATATCGACTGGCACATGCTCACGCATGCATATGACTGAACAAAAAGTCAATTAAGCCTCGATGATTATATTGCTTCAGAGTTCTTGTATCACTTTTATGCCTCCGTTAATTTATTTTGCCGCAAGCATGATTATGACAAGTTATGCTTTCTTGATTTGTCGCTCCCTAGTATATTGCTAGCCTTCACTTGTACTGAGCGGAACGCTGCTCGTGCTTCCAAACACCTGAAAACCAAGTTGTTCCAAAGTGTCCACCATAAATACCTATGCATGGCATTTCAAACCATTCCAAGTATTCTCATGCGCTACCTTTAAACCTTCAAAATGCTTCTCAATTTGTGTTTATGTTTCATAGCTCATGAGGAAGTATGTGGTGTTTAGCTTTCAACCTTGTCATTTACTTTTGACGGACTCTCATATGGACTAGTGGCACATCCGCTTATCCAATAATTTTGTAAAAAGAGCTGGCAATGGGATTCCCGAATTAATTAACTTAATAGACACTCCTCCATGGTTTGTGATTGTTGGGCGGCACCGAAGGATTCGGTTAGCCATGGCTTGTGTAAGCAAAGGTTGGGGAGTGTCATCATCATAATAAAACTAAAATAAAAAAAGGCACTCCTTCATGGTATGAGATTGTTGGCAGGCACCCGAGGATCCGGTTAGCCATGGTTTGTGTAAGAAAGGTTGGAAGGAGTGCCACATAAATATGCAAATAATTCATGGAGCCGCTCTTGAAAGTCCGGTTGGCGAGGTAGTTGGTGTACCCCATTTCATTCGACAACAACAAACACCTCTCAAAATGATTCTACTCCTGATTTCAAAAATAAAAAGCTCTAGCGCATGTTAATCCTTGCTTCCCTCTGCAAAGGGTCAATCTTTTACTTTATGTTGTGTCTCCATTATTTCTTTGAGCACTATCTTGAGAGCACAACTGTCATTCTTAGTATAATATGCTTGTCTCAAAATATGATTGATTGTGGTATAACTTTGATGCTTTTATCTTTGACAATCACTACTTCTAGTCTTTCTATGAACTCCAGAGGTGCCTGGGCATTTATGTTTTGCCAATCAAATATAGGCAAGCGAGATACCACTTTATCATACTCTCTTATGAACATTGCAATCCTGCTTATATACATGATTCACGATGCTTATTATTAATTGTTGGTACCTCTCCATGATTGACATAGCTGTTAGATGATCTTATTTGCATGCACCTCATTATGAACTACTTAAGTATTAGCCATAGCATGAGAATATATACATCATATGAGCAAATGTGTTCGAGAAAGTTCTTTTATCGCTCAGTTGTTAACTGAATTGCTTGAGGACAAGCAATGCTAAGCTTGGAGGGAGTTGATACGTCCAAAACGTATCTACTTTCCCAACACTTTGCTATTGTTTTGCCTCTAATTTGTGTATTTTGATACAACTAACGCGACTAACGCTGTTTCAGCAGAATCGCTCTGGTGTCTCGTTTTTGTGCAAATCCAACTTTCGGAAAATCCTCGGAATTTATGCAGAAGGCCCTATTTTCCTAACCGACGGAGCAAGTCAGGTGGGAGGCCCGAGGGCCCCACACCATAAGGCGGCACGGCCTAGGGGGCCCGCGCCCCCCTGGTGTGGCTCCCTCGGCCGGCCTCCGACGCCTTCTTCGGACTACTTATCGGCCTCGACCTAAAAACGCACGAGAGAAGTCGAAGTCGCGTAAACCTCCAACGCCGCCACATCGTGAAACTCCGTCGCGGGAGCCGAAGTCTCCGTTCGGCACTCCGCCGGGACGGGGAATTGGAGAGATCATCGCCGCCATCACCGCCAACGCCTCTACATCAACCAGCCATGTTTCCCCATCCATGTGTGAGTAATTCCCCCGCTGTAGACCGAAGGGGATGGTAGGGATTGGATGAGATTGGTCATGTAATAGTCATAAGATTGTTAGGGCATAGTGCCTAGTGTCCGTAATTGGTACTTTGATGATATTGTTGCAACTTGTTATGCTTAATGCTTGTCACTAGGGCCCGAGTGCCATGATCTCAGATCTGAACATGTTATTGTTTCATCAAGATATTCATTGTTTATGGTCTTACCTATAAGTTGTATACACATGTCGTGTCCGAACCAATGGCCCCGAAGTGACAAGAATTGGGACAACGGAGGGGATGGTAGTGATGTGAGGATCACATGTGTTCACGGAGTGTTAATGCTTTGCTCCTGTACTCTATTAAAAGGAGTACCTTAATATCCAGTAGTTTCCCTTGAGGCCCGGCTGCCACCGGCTGGTAGGACAAAAGATGTTGTGTAAGTTTCTCATTGCGAGCACGCACGACTATATATGGAACACATGCCTATTGATTGCTTTGTACTTGGACACCGTTTTATTATTATCTGCAAATGCCCTGCTATGATTGTTACATGAGTTTCTCTCATCCATGCAACGCCCGTTCATCCGTCCCCGTGCCTACAGTATTTTAATCCTGTTTACTAAAATCACTACTGCTATCTTTGTTACTCGTGTCGTTATTTCACTATCGCATCGTTATAAAACTGTTATACCGATAAACTCTTGTGAGCAAGTTCTGTTTCCGTGTGCAGCTGAATTGACAACTCCGCCGTTAAGGCTTCCAAGTGTTCTTTGTCTCCCTTGTGTCGAATAATACTTCCCTCAAGACTGTTGCGATCCCCTATACTTGTGGGTCATCAGCCGCCATTGTCACTACCAACATTCCCTCTTCCTCTCTCTTTGATTCACCCAATGAGAATCCTCAATTCAAGAATGCACATTGCTTCATGGCAAGATCCACCATGGACACATCTATTGTGCTATCAACTCAAGAAGAGTATACCTCCGGAGATGATGATGTTGATGATGAAGAAGATGCAACCTCAAATGGATTGGTTGCCCTTGCCTCCCTCTCTACTAACTCTTCATCAACAAGTGAATCTCCCAATGAGGTCATTCATGTGGAGGAAGAAAGTTGCCTCATGGCTAAATCTTCCGAGGTATCATCTCCTAACCCCTCTACGCCTAACATTTCAAATGATCTAGGGGTTGATCTTGCTAGTCTAAAAGTGAAACAAGAAATGCTAGAATTTGATGATTTCATTCTTAACCTACAAGGTAACACTAAGAAGCATGTTTCCAATCTCATGGTTCGTATAGCTCAACTAAATGGTACTCTTGAGAAAAAGTGCCAAATAGAGAGAGAAGACTCTCTAGAAATACATGCTCTTAAAAATGCTCTTGAGGAATGTCAAGAAACCATAGCATCTCTTGAAGAGAGGCTAGAAAATCTTGAAGAACCTCAAGATAAACTTAACAAGCTCACTAAAGCTAGAGATCTTGCTAGAGCTAATACTAAAGTGCTTATAAAGGAAAAGGCCAAATTTGTTGTTGATCATGAGAAACTTGTGAAGGATCTAGATGAACTAGACAAGGCTCACAAAGCTTTGAAGAGTGAATACTCTCTCCTCTCCGAGTCTTATGAGCAACTTCAAATTAGGCTTGACTCATATGACATACCTAGTAGCTACTCCTTCATGTGATCATGCAAATATTATTGAGGAAAATGCTAGGTTGAAGGATGAACTTGCTAAGGCCTCCTCTCCCCAAAGTAAATTTTCCTTGGATGATCTTTTGAGTAAGCAAAGGTCAAACAATGGAAAGGAGGGACTTGGTTATAATGCCAAGGCTAAAAAGGCAAACAAGAAAAAGGCCAAGCCCGCACATGAGAAAGTCACCACTAATGGTGAAATCCCAAAGGGCAAAACCATTAATGATGATGGTGCGGGAATTGATAACCCTCACTATGTTCTTTTTAAAGATTATTATGGTGATGTTTATGCTAAATATGTTGGTCCATATGATTATTATGTTGCTTGGTCTATTTGGATCCCAAAGACCCTTGTTAATAACAAAAGAGGACCCATTGAGAAATGGGTACCTAAATCCAAGAACTGATCTCATGTAGGACTATGCTGCCGGAGGTTCAAAATGGGTACTTGATAGTGGATGTACAAGTCATATGACCGGCGGCAAGAACTGAAGGAGATATGCCCAAGAGGCAATAATAAAAGTGGTTATTATATATATCTTTATGTTTATGATAAATGTTTATATACCATGCTATAATTGTATTAACCGAAACATTGATACATGTGTGATATGTAAACAACAAAGAGTCCCTAGTATGCCTCTTATCTAGCTTGTTGATTAATGGATGATTAGTTTCATAATCATGAACATTGGATGTTATTAATAACAAGGTTATATCATTGTATGAATGATGTAATGGACACATCCAATTAAGCGTAGCATAAGATCACGTCATTAAGTTATTTGCTATAAGCTTTCGATACATAGTTACCTAGTCCTTATGACCATGAGATCATGTAAATCACTTATACCGGAAAGGTACTTTGATTACATCAAATGCCACTGCGTAAATGGGTGGTTATAAAGGTGGGATTAAGTATCCGAAAGTATGAGTTGAGGCATATGGATCAACAAAGTGATTTGTCCATCCCGATGACGGATAGATACTCTGGCCCTCTCGGTGGAATGTCGTCTAATGTCTTGCAAGCATATGAATGAGTTCATAAGAGACCACATACCACGGTATGAGTAAAGAGTACTTGTCAGGAGACGAGGTTGAACAAGGTATAGAGTGATAAGATGATCAAACTCGGACAAGTAAAATATCGAGTGACAAAGGGAATTGGTATCGTATGTGAATGGTTCATTCGATCACTAAAGTCATCGTTGAATATGTGGGAGCCATGGATCTCCAGATCCCGCTATTGGTTATTGGTCGGAGAGAGTACTCAACCATGTCCGCATAGTTCGCGAACCGTAGGGTGACACACTTAAAGTTGGATGTTGAAATGGTATAACTTGAATATGGAATGGAGTTCAAATATTTGTTCGGAATCCCGGATGAGATCCCGGACATCACGAGGAGTTCGGAATGGTCCGGAGAATAAGATTCATATATAGGAAGTCATTTTATGAGATTTAAAATGATCCGGAAGGTTCTATGGAAGGTTCTAGAAGGTTCTAGAAAAGTCCGGAAGAAACCATGAAGGGGGAGTCCCAAAGGGACTCCACCTCCATGGCCGGCCAACCCTAGAGGGGAGGAGTCCTGGGACCCCCTATGGGGGCCGGCCACCCCCCCACATGGAAGGGGAATCCCACCCCAAGTGGGATTCCCACCTTGGGTAGGTTTCCCTATCACATGGAAGGTTTTGGGTTCGGGTCTTATCCGAGACTTGTAGTCCAACACTTGGGGCTTCCACCTATATAATGAGGGACAAGGGGAGGCCGGCCACCCCAAGAACCACCAAGGTGGCCGCACCCTTAGTGGCCGGCGCCCCCTCTCCCCAAACCCTAGCCGCCCCGCCTCCACCCGCACGCCAGCGAAGCTCCGCCGGGTTTCTCCACCACCACCGACACCACGCCGTCGTGCCTGGATTCAAGAGGAGCTACTACTTCCGCTGCCCGCCGGAACGGGAGGTGGACGTCGTCTTCATCAACAACCGAACGTGTGACCGAGCATCGATGACGGGAATATGGCGGCGACAAAAGTAACTAATGTACGCGTCCACGTCATAGAGACAGATAGAAATTAAATGCGCAGTGCATAAGATAAATAAAAGGGATCAAACGTTGCAGGTACTTTATTTCCAGAACTTTCACATTTACATAAAAGAACTGTTAATTACATCTCTGGAGAGAAAACCCCTGATTAAGAATTCCAACATTACAAAGGATTGCATCCTATTACTATTACAAATTAACTAAAGACTAAGTCCTCCTCGCTGTCGTCGACGCCGGCGTGCTCGGGGGAGCCTTCTAAGTCTTCTTTAAATTATCATATGATTTCATAGCATATGTCATGTTTTGCACTTGCACTAGTATTAGAAGTACAAGCAAAATATATGCACCTGATACTAATTCATTGGTAGGCATATCAACTATGAATTGTCCAATTACTTGCGAAGTTGTTTCATGATGATAGACCGACTATGAAAAGCATCCAGGATGGCGCATGCAGTTTTGGCATAGATCATGCACCAGATCATCTATGCGTTCACGCAGCAGCTGATAAGTATAGTGGTTCCCATTTCTTTAACACTAACGGATGGAGTACTCACTCATACTACACATGAATACGCATAGTTTTCGTCCCAACATCTTCCAGTATTAGCAATGCATTTTTACTTAATTTAAGGTGCTGATACATACGCAAGGGGATACTGTAATATGGTGCTAAACCATTTTCGGGAGCGTTTATAGTAGCAGACATATGCGGGATTTCATATTTGAATTTTAGAACATGGAAGATCACATGAGAAATTTATTTTATATCGCATCGGAGACTAGACCCGCCTATTTTGGAGACTCGTCTAGCTAGACTTTGGTGTACATATTTAAATTGTACCATGATTTAGTATTTCGTGGTCTGATAATTAAACCAAACAACTATTGGATAATATATGGCGCATGCTATATCTTTTAACATGCAACAAGTTCAGTTTCTACTCAACTTCATTTTATATTACTAGTATGATGGGTAGTACAAAATGCAAGTTGATTTGGGTAGGCATGATTTTACCCTATGTGTTTTAGATAGGTATGCCACATGTGAATTTGATTAGCTTTGGCTTCACTTGTGTTATAACTAGCACCGTGTAGCAATATGCCCACGTGTAGCATAACCGAGTGAAGTATGGATGTTTTCTCTTGTTTGTATCATCACTAACATGGCATAGCATGTAGTGTGACCGAACAAGAATATAAGTCGATTTAATGCATGCTGAACTTATATTGGATATATGCATGCAAAATGACGATGAGATATGATTTCTCCACCTATGCTAATGCACTAGTTTTGTATGAGCGACTATTGTTTCCAGAAGGATGGATTTAATTAAGTTCCACTTCACTTGTATTATTACTAGCGCCGTGTAGCAATATGCCCACGTGTAGCATAACCGAGCGAAGTATGGTTATTTCTTCTTATTTGTATCATCACTAACATGGCATATCATGTAGTGTGACCAAACAAGAGTATATGTTGAGTTATGAGCACGCTGACTTTTCATTGAGTATATGCATGCAACTTGATGGTGCAATATAATTTTAACACATATGATAATTCACTAGTTTTGTATGAGAGACTAGTGTTTCTATATGAACATATTTTATTAGATGTCACTTCACTTGTATTATTACTACCACAATGTAGCAAGATGCTCATGTGTATAGCACAGCCAGGTGGAGTATGGTTCTCACTCTTGTTTGTATCATCACTACCATATTTAGCATGTAGTGTGACCAAACGTGAGGATATATCAAATTATATTGAGCGAAATTCATTTCAGTTTAGCTATATATTGACAAACCATGCATAGGGTAAACGTCATGTTTAAATATTACGATGTATCCATATAAAGGGAATGCATCATCTACTTTGGTACGTCCTGATGCATCTATATGATGAGAATGCATCATCTACTTGGTTTATACATAGTTATGGGGCAATATGCAACATGGGGCTGACCAGGTTCCAAATCAAGCCAATATAAAATGTACGCCATATGTTACTTTGCATGTCTATGGTACATGGCTAATTGAGAAGGCAAGCTACTACGTGAGGCCAGCGAATCATATATGACAGCGTGTAGTGAGTTTCATTTTACCTAGGTAGACACTATACTGATCAGTGTTGTTAGCTAGGTGGGTGCCATGCAAACATCATTTGGTTTACTACACTTATATCATTACTAGCATGGTGCGGCACTAGGCTCACATGTAGTATGACCGAGTGTGGTTTCTACTTACTTGTATTAGCACTAGTGTGACATAGAATATATGCACCTAGCGTAACCAAGCAAGAGGTGGGTGAACATTGGACATCCAGTTTGATTATATAGAGTTAAACATATGCGTCAGACATTTTCTACACTTGATTTCTATCAAACACTGATTATGATTATCATGATGAAAGGTGTACCTTATTTGTTCACCATAAGATCAGAGATCATTATGAGACCAAATTAAGGATTTGATTGATTATCCTGATTTGTATCATCATGGGATTTCACCATGAGACCAAAACAAGGAGATCAGATTAATTTAGGCAAGCTAGATCATCTACCGCTTCTAAGAAGGATCATGCGAATCAGAGCAGAAAATAAGCTGAGCCTATGAGTATAACAGCCGGTTCCTTTTCCTCACCTTGCAGCGGAGACGAACGGAAAAAGAACCAGAGATGCAGCAACGCCCGGCCTGGTGCTGTCCTGCAGAAACTCGACAACAACACCTATGGTAGGGTGTATGTCAAGCAGCCGGAGACGAGCGACTCAGGGACGAGTGGCCGGCGATGGTTCCGGTGGCGAACGGCCGGCGATGTATGAGATCGGCGGCAGCTTATATGCGTGGATGCACCGGCAAGCTATGGTAGGCAAGCACAGGCACGGGTGTTGGTGATTGATGATTCGTGATTAGCTTTTGGCGATGAGCGGGGAAGGTCCTTATATAGACGATCGGCTGGGCGATGCCGGCCGTAAGGAAATCGTGGGATCGTGCCCACGTTCTCTAGATCGTGCTGGTCCAGGAATCTTGGCGGCGCGGGCATCGTGTTGACCGAGTAGATATGCTTTGTGCAGCAAGCTCTCCCTGCGTGCTCTTTAATGGGCTTTAGCAGTTTAATTAGCCTGGCCTAATAGGTGAGCTGCTGCAAGCCTGTAGCTAGCGATGTATGTATTGTTTATGGATATGGGCTGATTAGGTTAGGCAACGATGCCGCTGAATCCATGCATGGACGTGATTAAAGGTTGTGTCTTAGCATCTATACGGTATGAATTGGCTAGCTAGCTAGTATACACATATAAATTAGCTAACATGCATCTACCCATAATTTTGTACATGGATTATAAAATTTATTTTGCCATTTATTTTAGTTCGGCACAACCATATTTTATAAGGTTGTCGGAGCAAAGGCGGCCGCTACATCGTGATCGAACATATCAAAATTTTGTGCCGCTCGCGACGTCATGAATTTAGGTCGCTGTTGGACCGATGCTATCGCTGCCAAATGTATGTAGATGAATTTCTATATTGATCGGAACGCTTTATTTTAAATTTTATATTATTTAATTTACTATGTTTCATACTCATCGACATTTTAGTTTGAGACAAAATCGGTGTCACAAGTACGGAGGTGCTGCCCGTTCGTGGCGCCGTGATCAAGATCTTCTACGCGCAATTGCAAGTGAACGTCTACCGCAGCAACAAGAGCCTCATCTTGTAGGCTTTGGAATCTCTTCAAGGGTGAGACTCGATAATCCTTCTGCTACCGTCTTCTAGATTGCATCTTGGCTTGGATTGTGTGTTCGGTAGGAAATTTTTGTTTTCATGCAACGTTATCCTACGTGGTATCAGAGCCGTGTCTATGCATAGATGGTTGCACGAGTAGAACACAATGGTTTTGTGGGGCGTTGATGCTCTTGTTATCTTTAGTTGAGTACTTTGCATCTTTGTGGCATAGTGGGATGAAGCGGCTCGGACTAACTTTACATGACCGCGTTCATGAGACTTGTTCCTTGTTCGATATGCAACTTGTATTGCATAAGATGCTTTGTCTGCCTCTCCTACTATAGTGAAGATTCAATTTACTCTTCTATTGACAACATTAGTATCACCGTTGTGGTTCATGTTCGTAGGTAGATTAGATCTCTATCGAAAACCCTAAACCACGTAAAATATGTAAACCAAATTAGAGACGTCTAACTTGTTTTTGCAGGGTTTGGTGATGTGATATGGCCATAATGTGATGATGAATATGTATGAGATGATCATTATTGTATTGTGGCAACCGGCAGGAGCCTTATGGTTGTCTTTAAATTTCATGTTGAGTAGTATTTCAAAGGTTGTAATAGTTGCTACATGGAGGACAATCATGAAGACGGCGCCATTGACCTTGACGCTACGCCGACGATGATGGAGATCATGCCCGAAGATGATGGAGATCATGTCCGTGCTTTGGAGATGAAGATCAAAGGCGCAAAGACAAAAGGGCCATATCATATCACATATGAACTGCATGTGATGTTAATCCTTTATGCATCTTATTTTGCTTGATCGCGACGGTAGCATTATAAGATGATCCCTCACTAAAATCTCAAGATAATAAAGTGTTCATCCTTAGTAGCACCGCTGCCAAGACTTGTCGTTTCGAAGCATCTCGTGATGATCGGGTGTGATAGAATCAACAAGTGCATACAACGGGTGCAAGACAGCTTTGCACATGCGGATACTAAGGTGGCCTTGACGAGCCTAGCATGTACAGACATGGTCTCGAACACGTGATACCGAAAGGTAGAGCATGAATCATATGGTTGATATGATGAACACTTTGAGTGTTCGCCATTGAAATCACACCCTGTCTCGTGATGATCGGACTTAGGTACTGTGGATTTGGTTCGTGTGATCACTAAGACAATGCGAGGGATATTGTTTTGAGTGGGAGTTCACCTAGATTTTTAATTATGCTGAATTAAAATTTGAACTCAATTTGTCATAAACTTAGTCTAAACTATTGCAAATATATGTTGCAGAGATGGCGTCCCCAATCAATTTTAACCAGTTCCTAGAGAAAGAAAAGCTTAAGAGCACGGTAGCAACTTCACCGACTGGTTCCGTCATGTGAGGATCTTCCTCCTCGGAAATCTGCAATTTGTGCTTGATGCACCGCCGTGACCCTCCTGCAGAAACCAAACCGATGAAGTAAAAGCTGTTTACGCGACTCGGAAAACTCGGTACTCTCTGGCAGCCCTGTGCAGTCCGAAGCCGATCTTCAAAAACGTTTGAGCACCACGATCCTCATGAGTTGGTCAATGAGCTGAAAGCTATATTTGAAACTCATGCGGCGTGGAATGCTATGAAGCATCGAAACACTTTTCACCGCATGATGGAAGAAGGCAACTCCGTTAGTGAGCATATGCTCGCCATGACCGGCATGCGAAGAAACTGACTTGGAAATAGTGATTCCTAATAGGCTGGGGATTAATCGTGTCCTTCAATCACTGCCACCAAGTTACAAGAACTTTGTGATGAACTACAATATGCGAACATGAACAAGGAGTTACCTGAACTCTTTGGCATGCTAAAAGCTGAGATTGAGATCAAGAAAGAGCACCAAGTGTTGATGGTCAACAAGACCACCAGGCAAGAAACAGGGCAAGTCTAAGGGAAAATTCAAGAAGGGTGGCAAGAAAGCTGCCACGCTCCTATGAAACCTAAGAACGGCCCTAAGCCTGATGCTGAGTGCTATTGCAAGGAGAAGGGACATTGGAAGCGTAATTGCTCCAAGTATCTGGCTGATCTGAAGAGCGGCCTTGTCAAGAAAAAGAAAGAAGGTATATCTGATATACATGTTATAGATGTTTATCTCAATGGTTCTCGTTCTAGTACCTGGGTATTTGATACTGGTTCGGTTGCTCATATTTGTAACTCAAAAGAACTAAAGAATAAACGAAGACTACTGAAAGATGAAGACGATGCGTTGAAACGGATCCAAAGTCGATGTGATCGCTGTCGGCACACTTCCTCTACATCTACCTTCGGATTAGTTTTAAGCCTAAATAATTGTTATTTTGTACCCGCTGAGCATGAACATTATATCTCGATCTTGTTTAATGCAAGACGGTTATTCATTCAAGTCTGAGAATAATGGTTGTTCTATTTTTTGAATAATATTTTTTATGGTTGAGCACCTGAAAAGAATGGCTTATTTCTGTTAGATCTCGATAGTAGTGATACGCATATACATAACATTGATGCTAAGCGAATTAAATTGAATGATAATTCTACTTATATGTGGCACTGTCGTCTTGGTCATATTGGAGTGAAACGCATGAAGAAACTCCATACCGATGGATTACTTGAATCACTTGACTTTGAGTCACTTGATAGATGCGAAGCATGTCTAATGGGAAAATGACTAAGACTCCATTTTCTGGTATGATGGAGCGAGCTACTGACTTATTGGAAATCATACATACCGATGTGTGCGGACCAATGAGTGTAGCATCGCACGGTGGTTATCGTTATGTTCTAACCTTCACAGATGATCTGAGTAGATATGGGTATATCTATTTCATGAAACATAAATCCGAAACTTTCGAGAAGTTTAAGGAATTCCAAAGTGAAGTAGAAAATCAACGTAACAAGAAGATTAAATTTCTACGATCTATCGTGGAGGTGAATATCTGAGTTATGAGTTTGGCATGCATTTAAAGAAATGCGGAATACTTTCACAATTGACACCGCCGGGAACACCACAACGAAACGGTGTGTCCGAACGTCATAATCGAACTCTCTTAGATATGGTTCGTTCTATGATGTCTCTTACTGATTTGCCGTTATCATTTGGAGTTATGCATTAGAGACAGCCGCATTCACTTTAAATAGAGCACCATCAAAACCGTAGAAACGACACCGTATGAAATATGCTTTAATAAGAAACCTAAGATGTCGTTCCTTAAAGTTTGGGGTTGCGCAGCCTATGTAAAGAAGTTACAACCGGACCAGCTAGAACCCAAAGCGGAGAAATGTATCTTCATAGGATACCCTAAGGAAACTATAGGGTACACTTTCTATCACAGATCCGAAGGCAAAATCTTTGTTGCTAAGAACGGAACCTTTCTTGAGAAAGAATTTCTCACTAAAGAAGTGACTGGAAGAAAAGTAGAACTCGATGAGATTAATGAATCTATACTCGTGATCGCAGTAGCGCCGGAAGTTGCACTGCACGCCTCACACCGGCAAAGGAAGCTAATGATAATGATCATGAAACTTCGAACGAGGAAACTACCGAACCTCGCAGATCGACAAGGAACGTGCCACTATTGGTATGATCCTTGTCTAAATGTCATGATTGTGGATAACAATGATGAGGACCCTGCGACGTATGAAGAAGCGATGATGAGCCCAGATTCCAACAAATGGCAAAGAAGCCATGAAATCCGAAATGGGATCCATGTATGATAGCAAAGTATGGACTTTGGTAGACTTACCAGATAGCTGGCAAGGCTAGAATAAATGATCTTCAAGAGAAAAACAGATGCTGATGGTAATATTATGTCTAAAGCTCGACTTGTCGCAAAGGGTTTCCGACAAATTCAAGGAGTTGACTACAATGCGACTTTCTCACCTGTAGCTTAAATCTGTGAGGATTTTGTTAGCAATAGCTGCATTTTTCGATTATGAGATTTGAGATGGATGTCAAAACGGTTCCTTAATGGAGACATTGAGGAAGAGTTGTATATGGTACAATCCAAAGGTTTTGTCGATCCTAAAATGCTGACAAAGTATGCAAACTTCAACGTTCAATCTATGGACTGAAGCAAGCATCAAGAAGTTGGAACCGACGCTTTGATAAGGTGATCAAAGACTTCGGGTTTATACGTGTCATGGAGAGGCCTGTATTTACAAGAAAGTGAGTGGGAGCTCTGTAGCATTCCTAATATTATATGTAGATGACATATTATTGATTGGGAATGATATAGAACTATTTAGGTAAAAGGTTATTTGAATAAGTTTTTCAATGAAAGACCTGGTGAAGCATCGTATATATTAGGCATCAAGATTTATAGAGATAGATCAAGACGCTAATAGGGCTATCACAGAGTACATACTGGACAAGATTCTAAAGAAGTCTAGAATGGACGAAAGTAAGAAAGGGTTTTTACCTATGTTACTATGGCAAGGTCTTGAGTAAGACTCAAGGACCGGCTACACAGAAGAAAGAGAAAGGATGAGTCGATCCCCTATGCCTCGGCAGTGGGCTCTATTATGTATGCCATGCTATGTACAAGACCGGATATAGCGCATGCCGTTAGTTTGACTAGCAGATATCAAAGTGATCCAGAATGGAACACTGGACAACGGTCAAGAATATCCTGAAGTACTTGAAAAGAACTAAGGATATGCTTTGTTATGGAGGTGACTAAGAGCTCGTTGTAACAAGTTACACCGATGCAAGTTGGAACACCGATCCCGATGACTCTAAGTCATCTGGGTACGTGTTTATATTGAATGGTGCCGCAGTAAGCTGGGCAAGCAAGCAGGCACGGTGGCGAAGTCTTCATGAATCAGAGTACATAGCGGCTTCAGAGGCTTCATCGTGTGGATGAAGAGGTTCATTGTAGAGCTCGTGTGGTTCCTAGTGCATTGGACCCACTAGTCATATACCGTGACAACATGGGTGCCATCGCCAATGCACAAGAACCAAGGTCACACAAGAGGCTGAAGCATATCAAGCTGCGTTATCACTCGATTCGCGAGTACATCGAAGATGGAGAAGTAAAGATTTGCAAAGTACACACCGATCTGAATGTAGCAGATCCGTTGACTAAAGCTCTCCCTAGGGCAAAGCATGAACAACACCGTAATGCTGTTAGGTACCTTACAATGTAATCTAGATTATTGACTCTAGTGCAAGTGGGAGACTGAAGGAGATATGCCCAAGAGGCAATAATAAAAGTGGTTATTATATATATCTTTATGTTTATGATAAATGTTTATATACCATGCTATAATTGTATTAACCGAAACATTGATACATGTGTGATATGTAAACAACAAAGAGTCCCTAGTATGCCTCTTATCTAGCTTGTTGATTAATGGATGATTAGTTTCATAATCATGAACATTGGATGTTATTAATAACAAGGTTATATCATTGTATGAATGATGTAATGGACACACCCAATTAAGCAAAAGATCACGTCATTAAGTTATTTGCTATAAGCTTTCGATACATAGTTACCTAGTCCTTATGACCATGAGATCATGTAAATCACTTATACCGAAAGGTACTTTGATTACATCAATTGCCACTGTAAATGGGTGGTTATAAAGGTGGGATTAAGTATCCTAAAGTATGAGTTGAGGCATATGGATCAACAGTGGGATTTGTCCATCCCGATGACTGATAGATATACTGGGCCCTCTCGGTGGAATGTCGTCTAATGTCTTGCAAGCATATGAATGAGTTCATAAGAGACCACATACCACGGTACGAGTAAAGAGTACTTGTCAGAGACGAGGCTGAACAAGGTATAGAGGATACCGATGATCAAACCCTGACAAAATATCGCGTGACAAAGGGAATTGGTAGTATGTGAATGGTTCATTCGATCACCAAAGTCATCGTTGAATATGTGGAAGCCATTATGGATCTCCGATCCCGCTATTGGTTATTGGTCTGAGTGAGTACTCAACCATGTCCGCATAGTTCGCAACCGTAGGGTGACACACTTAAAGTTGGATGTTGAAATGGTAGAACTTGAATATGGAATGGAGTTCGAATATTTGTTCGAGTCCCGGATGAGATCCCGACATCACGAGGAGTTCGGAATGGTCCGGAGAATAAGATTCATATATAGAAGTCATTTTATGAGATTTAAAATGATCGAAGGTTCTATGGAAGGTTCTAGAAGGTTCTAGAAAAGTCCTGAAGAAACCACTATGGAAGGCGGAGTCCCAAAGGGACTCACCTCCATGGCCGGCCAACTCAGAGGGGAGGAGTCCCGTGGACTCCCCTATGGGGGCCGGCCACCCCCACATGGAAGGGGGGACCCCAAGTGGGATTCCCACCTTGGGTAGGTTTCCTATCACATGGAAGGTTTTGGGTTCGGTCTTATTCTGAGACTTGTAGTCCAACACTTGGGGCTTCCACCTATATAATGAGGGACAAGGGGGGGGCCGGCCACCCCAAGAACCACCAAGGTGGCCGCACCCTTAGTGGCCGCGCCCCTCTCCCCAAACCCTAGCCGCCCGCCTCCACTTCCCGCACGCTTAGCGAAGCTCCGCCGTTTCTCCACCACCACCACACCACGCCGTCGTGCCGTCGGATTCAAGAGGAGCTACTACTTCTGCTGCCCGCTGAACGGGAGGTGGACGTCGTCTTCATCAACAACCGAACGTGTGACCGAGCGGAGGTGTCCGTCGTGGCGCCGTGATCAAGATCTTCTACGCTTTTGCAAGCGGCAAGTGAACGTCTACCACAGAACAAGAGCCTCATCTTGTAGGCTTTGGAATCTCTTCAAGGGTGAGACTCGATAATCCCCTCGTTGCTACCGTCTTCTAGATTGCATCTTGGCTTGGATTGCGTGTTCGCGTAGAAATTTTGTTTTCTATGCAACGTTATCCTACAAGAACCTCGTCAAGGAGTTGAGGCCCAACCTAAATGATATCACCGTCTCCTTTGGCGATAATTCTACATCCGAGGTATTGGGTTTTGGCAAGGTTGTGGTTGCACACAATATTACTCTTGTGGATGTCATGCTTGTCAAAACCTTTGGTTACAATTTGCTTTCCATTTCCGCCCTTGGCAAGATGGGTTTCGCCGCCTTTATTGATAATGATATTGTGGTCCTCTTGTGGAGCAAGACTATGAAAGTCGCGTTGGGTATCGCGAACACAACTTGTATGTGGTGGACTTTTCGGGGACCACCACGACAAGTGCGATGTGCCTATTCGAAAGGCGGATGTGGGTTGGTTGTGGCATCGCCGCCTAGCCCATGTCAACATGAGAACTTTGCAAAGTCTTCACAAGGGGAACCATATTGTGGGACTAATGGAAAATGTGTCTTTTGCCAAAGATCGTGTTTGTAGGGCTTGTGTTGAAGGCAAAATGCATGACTCTCCGCATCCAAGCAAGACCATCATATCTTCCAAGAGGATCTTGGAGCTCCTTCATGTGGATCTCTTTGGTCCCGTTACTCATGCAAGTCTTGGTGCGAAGAAACATTGCTTGGTGATTGTTGATGATTACTCAAGATACACTTGGGTCTACTTTCTCAAGACGAAAGATGAGACTCAACAAATATTCATTTACTTTGCTACCGAGATGCAACGCCAACACAACCTCCTCATTATGGCAATAAGAAGTGACAACGGCTCCGAGTTCAAGAACTATACACTCAATGATTTTCTTAGTGAAGAGGGGATTCGACATCAATATTCCGCTGCTTACACCCCTCAACAAAATGGTGTTGCCGAGAGAGAAGAACCGGACTTATGGATATGGCAAGATCTATGATGGCGGAGTATAAATCCCGCTATAACTTTTGGGCCGAAGCCATCTCCACCGCTTGTCACTCCTCTAACCGGCTCTACGCAAGGGCTTGAACAAGACTCCATATGAAATACTCACGGGAACAAGCCTAATATCTCATACTTCAAGGTGTTCGGTGTAAGTGTTTCTACAAAATCAAAGGAGTTCGCTTATCTAAATTTTCTCCTAAAGCTTTGGAGGGTATATTTGTTGTTTTGCCGAATCTCACACTTATAGAATCTTTGATATATCCTCCGGGATTATCATCGAATCTTGTAGTGTGAAGTTCGAAGAAAATGATGGCTCCCAAGTGGGGCAAGTGGATGTATGTGCAGGTGATGAAATACCTCAAGATGCCATAGTAAGAATGGGTGTGGGATTTTTCCGCCCCATTGAGGGACACGGTGTGGCGTCTCGGAAGGACTATGCTCTACCACGGTGGAGCCCTCATCTTCTCAACATCAACAAACCCCATCAAGTGAAGCAAATGATGCACCAACCCAAGAACAAGAACAATACCCTCCCTCTTGTGTGCAAGATCAAGGACAAGATCAAGGACAAGATCAAGGCCAAGATCAACCAAGAATTCATGATGGCTCCGACGAGTATCCATTTGATATTTGCTCCGCACCAAATGATGTCCAAGATCAAGCACATGAGGTTGAGCACTCTCAAGAAATTGAAGTTGCTCAAGTTGAAGGTCAAGACGGGGACCCAAAAGATCAAGTTGATCAAGTGATACCTCCAAGGCCAAGAAGAACCAAGGAGGAGATCGAGGTCCGTCGTCTAGCAAGAAGAGAAAGGCAACTTGAGCGTCTTGAACACACACATGACAAGGTTCTCGGTGATTTAAGGGCAAAGGTTTCCACAAGAAGGCAATTGGCTAACTTTAGCAACCATCATGCTTATATCTCCTTAGTGGAACCCAAGAAAGTCTTTGAAGCCCTTGAAGATTCGGATTGGTTGGAAGCTATGCACGAAGAACTCAACAACTTCAAGCGCAACAAAGTATGGACCTTAGTAGAGAAGCCAAAGGGGTGCCGCAATGTTATAGGTACTAAATGGATTTTCAAGAACAAGCAAGATGAGTTTGGAAATGTTGTGAGGAACAAGGCAAGATTGGTGGCTCAAGGGTTCTCTCAAGTTGAGAGAATTGACTTTGGAGAAACCTATGCTCCCGTGGCTTGCCTTGAGTCCATCCGTATCCTTCTTGCTTATGCATCGCATCATAACTTTAAGTTACAACAAATGGATGTGAAAAGTGCTTTTCTTAATGGTCCTTTGCATGAAGAGGTTTATGTTAAGCAACCCCCGGGGTTTGAGGATCTCAACTTCCCTAACCATGTCTACAAGCTTGATAAAGCTCTTTATGGTCTCAAACAAGCTCCTAGAGCTTGGTATGAGCACCTTAAAGAATTATTGGTAGACCGTGGGTTTGATGTTGGGCTAATCGATCCCACTCTTTTTACTAAGAGGGTCAATGGGGAGCTTTTTTTGCCAATTATATGTTGATGATAATATCTTTGGCTCTACTAACAAAGCTTTCAATGATGAATTCTCAAAGCTTATGACCGATAGGTTTGAGATGTCTATGATGGGAGAGATGAAGTTCTTCCTTGGTTTTGAGATCAAGCAATTGAGGGAAGGAACCTTCATCAACCAAGCAAAATATCTCCAAGACATGCTCAAGAGGTTCAAGATGACCGAGTTGAAGGGTGTAGCCACTCCTATGGTTACTAAATGTCATCTTGCACTTGATCCCAATGGTAAAGAGGTGGATCAAAAGGTATATCGCTCCATGATTGGATCCTTGCTTTACCTTGTGCATCCGGACATAGTGTTGAGTGTTTGTGTGTGTGCAAGGTATCAAGCTTTCCCTAAGGAGAGCCACATGATGGCTCTCAAAAGAATCTTTCGGTATTTGGTTGATACCCCAAGATATGGTATTTGGTACCCCAAAGGCTCAAGCTTTATTCTCAATGGATACACCGATGCGGATTGGGCGGGAGACAAGGATGATAGGAAATCAACTTCCGGGGCTTGCCAATTTCTTGGTAGGTCCTTGGTGTGTTGGTCTTCTAAGAAGCAAAATTGTATATCTCTCTCCACCGCCGAAGCCGAATATGTTGCCGCCGCAAGTGGATGCACTCAATTGTTATGGATGAGGCAAACTTTAAAGGAATACGGTGTCATTTGTGACAAAGTGCCTCTATTATGTGATAATGAAAGTGCCATCAAGATTGCCTATAATCCGGTGCAACATTCAAAAACATATTGAGATCCGGAATCATTTCATTAGGGATCATGTTGCCCGTGGTGATATTGAGCTTATCTATGTTCCTACCAAAGATCAACTTGCCGATATATTCACGAAGCCTCTTGATGAAGCAAGGTTCTCTTATTTGAGGAATGAGCTAAATATCATTGATTCAAGGAGTATAGCTTGACCATCTTGCAAACACACCTTTGTCTCAAAACTTTATTTGGTTTAGATGTGGGCATGGAAATAGGGGGAGTGCGGTTTAAATTATTGAGCTATCCCTCCCCCCATAATGCCAACATTAAAAATATCATTCTCATTATATCATATGTTGATATGTGAGCTTCAATGATGAGTAGTGGTTTGGACCCAAGATATATCTTCGCGGTGCCATGCCATAACACTCATATATGGTGGCCTAGGCCACCACACTCTTCTTTGTGAAGAGTTGGAGTTATTTGGATCTTCATTGGATTTTATTGACATCTCCTTGTTTATGGGAAATCACTCACTTTTGGCCTTCATTTGCATTATTTGCAAAAATGAGTGATCATGTACCATCTTACAGTTTGGCTCATCTGTCCTAAGCCTATCTCATCTAAGCCATATCCTATTCCCTCGCCGAGTGCACCAATTCCCTGTCAAAACCCTGTTTTGGGCACAGTTTTTCTGCTTCACCGGAAGTTCCGGTCGTTTAGGCTGGTACTTCCGGCTGGACTCAGTCTGCCCGATCAGCCCGCTATTCCTGATCGTTTGAGGTGGTTTCTGTGGGACCGGAAGTTCCGGCTCCAGCGAGCGGAACTTCCGGCCTTACGATTCCACTTCTTAACCGGTCGGGAACGGGGAGGCAGTTCCTGCCCCCTCACTTTCCCCCATCCAAGATTTGTTTGGAGCTCTCTCTCTCCCTGTGGCGGCTGCACTCTCTTCGGCCGGATCTCCCTCCTCCGGCACCTCCGCCGGATCGGCTCCGTGGATTGGCATCCCCTCCCTCTCCTCCACCATGGCTCCTCCCGGTTTGTGCCCTTTCTCTCTCTATGTGTGGGTAGACCTCACTAGATGAACTATAGGGCATACTCTAGGCTAAGCTATGGTAGAACATCTCTAGATGCCTTTTCCCTACTAGATCTTGCATAGGATGTTGTGGTAATGCAGTTCACCAAGCCATAGCCGCAGATCTGGTGAGAAAATGCTGCTGTTTTCGAACAGCTGGATGTTCCGTCCCTGCACGCCGGAACTTCTGCCCCGGGGCGGAACTTCCGCCGGTTCTCACCGGAACTTCCGGCCCGGCCAGTTTTCTGATGTTTCCTCGATATCCTGTGTAGGGTCTGGTTTTGGTCTCCTTGCTTGTGTGCACTCATTTATCATTCCTATCCTGTTGATTGCATCCCAGGTGGCTCCAAGAAGAGAGGCAAGGCTCATGTGGATGAGATTGAGGAAGAATTTGAGCAAACTAGACCATCCAAGCTCACCGCTTGTCAGCAATCGGCTCAGAGGCATAAGTCACCCGCAGTTCGAGGCAAGAATATCCATGTGTCGGTGAAGGAACATGCAGTATCTTGAGTACAAGGAGCTCCGGGATTTGAACCCTTACCTCACCCCTCGGAACAATAGGGTTGGGGATAAGCGGTTCCACAATAAGACTCAAGAGGAGATCTTCTATGAGGTCTATGTGCCATTCGAGAAGGGGGTAGCCCCTCAACATGCCATTGACACCGGCAAGATGGCCGCTACTAGGTACTTTGAAGAAGCCTATGCTATGTGGTGAGTTTGGGCTCTATCCCATTATGGAGCTCAACAAGGATTATGATATCGGGTTGATTCAACAATTCTATGCCACCGTTCACTTTGAACAAGATGAAGCTAAAACATTCCGGTGGATGACTCATGAAAGACTCCTTGAGTCTAACTTGGCAAAGTTTGGAAATGCCCTTGGATATCCTCGCTACCCGGGCGTAGATGAAAATGGTTGGAGGTGCCATGATAGTTCATTTGCTTAAACCAAGGAAGTCTTGGAGCACCTCTACATCAAAGGTTGGGGTATTCCGGCAAGAGTGCGGATCTTCTCCCTACTTGGGACATTATGCTTAGAGTCTACCGGGAAACCATTGGACCAAAGGGTGGCAACCTTGATGAGTTACATCTATATGAAGTGGATCTTATGGCAAACTCCTTTGCTAAGAAGGGCACCGGTGAGAGGCTTGATGTGATGGACTACATCTACAATGAGATGTGGTCATGTGTGATGGAGAAGAAGCTTCCCTCATTTTCTCCGTACATTATGAAGCTCATTGAGGACACTTGGGTTGATACTTGTGAGACTACCCTTCTTCACTCTATTCCTCTCAATATCACATCCCATGAAGTGAAGGTACCAAGCGCCACAACTCCCCCATAGAAGATGTTCCCCCATGGATGAGAAGCCACCTAGCTGGTCTTCTAAGCTTGCTCGCCGCATGAGACATATTTTTTGCCTCACCTCTGCAGTCAACCATCAATATCAGCAGCATGCAGAAGCCAAGAAGTCTCGGGTTCGCAGAAGAGCATCATGAGGGCTCTTGATGTGGAAGTGTCTCCTCCCGGATCCGAGGAGAATATCACTCCGGAGACTGAGTGGGTTTTCGGCAGTGTTCCTCTTCCTCCGGATGGTCTTGAGATCGAGTCTCCTCCTCACACTCCTCCCTACCCGGCGCTCCATCGAACCTCCCTCCCGGCTGGGCTAACGCCGACCCTTAGGACG
This sequence comes from Lolium multiflorum, assembly GCA_030979885.1. NCBI lineage: Eukaryota > Viridiplantae > Streptophyta > Magnoliopsida > Poales > Poaceae > Lolium > Lolium multiflorum. The sequence continues at coordinate 230,585,464 of CM061749.1, read as the reverse complement.
TGTAGTTTCTCCTATCCCTATTTGGTGCCTTGGTGCCAAAGGGGAGAGTGAGACCTTATTAGGTTGCTCTCCGTTGGGTATTTGCATGGGGGAGTCACAAGCTCGTGTTGGCTTTTATTTTTATCGCTTGTGATTCTATTTATCCTTGTGGTGTCGAACTATGTTCTTAGTTTATTTGGTTTGTAAACTTTATCTATGTGTATGGTAAACTCCGTATGTGAGTCTTCTATGGTTATCTATGTGTGCATGATCTTATTATCTATATGCTTATCACTATGTTGTATTGCTAACCCATGGAAGACGGATGCAAGATATAGGGGAGCTTCTTATGTACCAATGCTCATATATAGGGGGAGCTCCTCTATATCTCTCATATTATTGGTTTACATTATTCATTCCTTGCAAATACTTGTGTTGTCATCAAACACCAAAAAGGGGAGATTGAAAGAACATTTCCCGCCCTTTTGGGTTTTGTGTGCTTGATGTCAACACTAGGTATATATTTATGTGTGTTGATGTAGACAGTACAATTTTTCAAGAGATATATTTGACCGGTGTTTTGGTATGGCTGTAATGAAGTATATGAAGGTTTTTGTCTCGGAAGTTCCGGCCCCACTGCGAACTTCCGCCCGGTGCTTCCAAAGATGGCCTCTCGCGTAGCTCTTTTCAAGTGTTCCCCGACCGGAGCCGGTAGTTGGCCGGAAGTTCGGCCATGAACTTCCGCCCAACTTCCGGCAAGTTCCGGAATTAAGTTTGGCTCTGGATGTCCAGTGGGTTTTCGGAATTCCTGAACTTGGCCGAACTTCCGGTCTTCAATCGGACGTCCGACGAAGATCCTTCCTCGGAAGTTCCGGCCCTCTTGGCCGCACTTCGGTCAGCGAACTTCCGCCCTGCCGGAACTCCGGTGTGAATTCGCCCAACGGTCAGGATCCGAGAGCTCCAATCATATAAATAGCTCTCTTCCAAAGGGACAAGTTGCTCAATCATTGCACAAAAATGCCAAGCCTTCATCACCATTAGAGCCACCTCAAGAACACAAGATTTGCAAGATCTCCTCCCCCAACCAAAGCTCTTGATCTTTGGAGATTCGAAGGAGAAGACACCGATCTACATCCTCACCGAAGCGATTTACATTTCCTCATTTGTTTGAGGATCTCTTGCTAGTGTTCCTATTTGGTTCCCTAGTTGATTTGTGTTGATGTGTTGTTGTTGATTGTTATATTGTTACATTTGGGAGCCTCCAATTTGGTTGTGGAGTGTGCCCCAAGAACCTTGTAAAGGCCTTTCCTCGAGGAAATCCCTTTTTGGAAGTGGGCTAGGCCTTCGCGTTGTCACATGAGATCTGAGTGAAGCCTTCTGGTGTTGGTTTGGCTTTCGTAGCAACCACACTCCTCCAAACAGACGTACCTTCTTGCAAAGGAAGGGAACACGGGAATCATCTCCGTGTCATCGCGTGCTCCACTCTCGGTTACCTCTATCCTATTCTATCTCTTATATTGCATAGCTATATCTTGCTTAGTTGCTTACCTTGTTATATAGGTAAATTCACTTAGTTGCATATCTAGAGAATTTACCTTTGTGTCAAGCCTAAATTGAAAAAGAACTAAAAATTGGTTAGCACCTATTCACCCCCTCTAGGTGCGGCATACGATCCTTTCAATAGCTTCCAATCAATAAAACTGGAAGGCAATACGTTTTCAGGAAAATAAAAATAAGTGGGTTCTGAATGCGGTGGTAGTGGGGATAGAAAGAGGGTCTCTGGTCGTTTGGTTTCTCTGAAGAATGAATGCGCACTTCATCATGAGGGCTAGATAGTTAAACCCGGTCATGTACAAAAATCCAGTGCATCTATATTTGATCAACTGGCCATGGTTATTTGAGGTGATGTGGCTTATTGTAGACGCAGCTTGCAAACATTAAATACTAGCAGGGATCAACTTTACAGATATTATAGATATCACTCATTAATGCGTCTGTCGTACCACTCAACAAATCTTCATCGAAATATGCATCAACACTAAGATTCACATATTCTCTTAGTAGTCTAGTACACTGCTTGATCCCTCTTGTTGACCATGATGGCTTTTGTACCTTTTCACATTCCCACCAAAGATACCAGCTCGTCAAAGCCACTAGCTCCGGTATACTCGCATGGTTTAGTAGTGGTACTTCATTATGTTGGAAAAATAGCATATGTTGCAGCCGATGTTGCTTGGGTATTCAACCAAAACTTGCATACCCAAACTTTTCCAAACCAATCTAGCACCAGGGCATTCAAAAAGCATAGGTTTCACGTCTTCAGCTCCCGTCGTGCATAGGGGCCATTGGGCACTCACTTTCAGATGGTTGTTTACCAACACTCCTTGACACAATATTGTTTCTTGCATAATACACCATATATAAATATTCACTTTACTTGGAACCTCCAACTTCCATATTATCTCCCACATTGAGTGATCTTACATTGGTCCTGTTGCATGCCCATGGTGCACCTTATGAGCGAATTGGCTATCCCATTCTGCATATTAACCAAGACTAAGAATGTACATGTCCTTGTTAAGTTCCATGCCACGAAATTATCCATACCGTGAAATGCTAGCGGGATAGCCATGATCCTTCTCACGTCAACTAACCAGAAAGTTTTCTTCAAGAGCTCCTCGTCCGATGACCCTGTAGTTGGGTCAATTAATTCACTCACCTTAATTAATTAGAATATTTTGCCTCTTTGGTGTAAACACACAGCGTCATTAACTATTTGGGATCCACTCATCATCACAAATACTAACAGAGTCACCTTGGCCAACACGCCATATGTGGCCCTTCGTAAGAGTTTGTATCCTTGCCCATATACTTTGTCATGTAAAGCAACTCCCCTGTTTCACCTCTGCATGCAGCAGCCCTGTTGAGGTGTATTTTGCACGTAGAACTTTTGGACATAGTGATTCAAGCTCCTTAATTAGTTTGCAAGCTTGCTTAACTATAAAGCTAGGTTACAACAATAGATATCACGAAAACCCATACCTCCTTGCTTCTTTGAAACACACATTTTCACCACGCTGACCAATGTATTTTCTTCTGATTAGCACCATCTTCCCAGCAATAATTGAACATCGTTGCTATGATTCCTTTACAAATTTTTTGGTAGAATCTTAAGGACCGATATCGCGTATGATGGTATAGCTTGTGCCATCACCTTGAGAAACACCTCTTTTCCTCCTAATGATAAAAACTTCTCCTTCCATCCATTGGTTCTCTTGCACACCAGCCAGAAACTAAAAGCAATCACTTCGATCCATGCCCACCATTGATGGTAGGCCTTAATATTTATATATGTCAATGCTCGAGTCATTATATCCAGAACCAGAATACTGCATATTTCCTCCCTCTCATTTTTTGTAGGGCACTTTCCTCACTCTCATGCAACATTAAAAAAAATCCGGCTGTTATGAGTGGGAAAAAACGGGCCGCTGCTATTGATCGTCCGGGCGGTACCCAACAAACCCGAATTTCCACGGTCTTGGGCCATGGCCAAACCGGCCGCCAGACGTTTCCACGACCTTGGGCCAAGGTCATAGTGGGCCAAGCCCAACCCATCTGTCTTTCCCTTCCCTTCGCCCTTCGCCCAGGAAGCAACAAGCAGGCACGAGATTTGTCTCAGAAAAAATAAAGGCAAGCAAGAGATGGGGAGTGGCGGAGGCGTAGGAGAAGAAGCTGATGGAGGCGACGAGGCGAGTGGAAAGGCGGAGGCGCTCGCATCAAGTAGGCTCCTCGATCCGGAATTTAAGCCCTCCAAGCTATCCCAAGATCGGCTCGACAAGTTCAAGGTTTTCTTCTTTATTTTGATTTCTGAATGTTTCGGACGAATCGTCTGCTGTTATTCATCCACACACACCTGGGAGGTGGGGTGGGGGTGGGCGTGGGCGTGGGATGATCCTTGTGTTTCTAATCGTTCTAGTTCGTCCAGTTACATAGGAAGGTTGATTCAAGTTAGTCTATTATTGTGGAAACCTACACCAGGGCAGTAGAGCAGCATAAATTTGGTCCCTCCCTCGATAACTGGCGATGGCCATACTGTAGGCTTTAAACTGTTGTCAATGTTGTACAGAATCAAGGGGCACCTTTGTCCAGCAGTGAACTGTAGGATTTCTGTGCCATCCTCCAGAGTAGTCACTGACCAAGTTATTCGGTGTTGTTGTCCCTGTACAATAAATGTACAAGTATTAGGAATAATTTGGCTTTGTTTCCAGAATAAGAATGGTCTGATGAAGTCTAGACTTTGTCATGTAGGCACGAGCTCAGCTTCTGAATTCCGATTGTTGGACATTTCATTTTATATGACCATACATGACCAGGCTTCAGTATACTTCGATAACGGAACAGAAGAGCATCCAAAATCCCAGATGTTTTTCGGAAGTTTATATCTGCGCTAATGACCATTTTCCATTTACCTTGTAGAAACATAAATTGCGCAGATAGATTGCAGTTTTTGTGCCAAGAAATGCTGCAGTTAAGTGGGGGAGAAATACTTTTAAAAATCAGGTAAAAACATATAGATCATTAATTTTGGAATATGTAGTTGATTTGTGGGGGATAAAGTGAGGCGGTATTATGTTCCAGTTAGCAAACCGCCAAACCCGTGTACTGTCCTAGTACATTAATGAATGTAATAAATAAAAGTAGGGCCACACTAAGAGAAGAAAAAATGTTATTACTTCTGTGAAATGTTGATTGGAAACCTATTTGCTACTAGATTTTGGGTTGGAGTATAGAAAAATGATATCCTTGTCCGATCTTGTTAGTGCTACACTGCTATACCCTTATCTGCATCCTGTCAGTGAACTGGATGTGCTATTTTGGTTTGAGCTTATTTTCTGTCTTGTGTCATACGACCATCATTAGTAGATCCTGGTATCCATACTTTCGTAAGATAAATTCAAGTTGTAATGTAGAACTTCCCATTCTCAAGAATCTCAACCGTGGACTACTTCTCTCAGAAAAAAAAACACCCTGAATTAATCAAGAAAGTTTCAGAAATTTGTTTTGAGTTTTTATCTAGGACATCTGGACATGATAAGTTGGCATCTCTACTTTATTTGGAAGTTATGAACTCTAGTGTGTTTTTTCTTCCAAGAACCGCCAAGTTCTTAAAGATGTAAATGTTGCAGGAATTACACAAGAAATGCCTACAAATAAACGAAAAACCAAAATACAAAGGAAAATCTAAAGGTACTGTCTCTCTCTCTCTCTCTCTCTCTCTCTCTCTCTCTCTCTCTCATGTGTGTGAGATTACCGCCAGCGATGAGGCTTCTAAGCAATTTATTCATGAAATTGGAAATTTGTAGGAAGCACTAATAGGAATGCTAAAGTATCCAATTCTAAATTCAGTAATAAGGATAAATCCGTTGATAACACAGCAACAGATGTACATCATACAGCATCAACTACAGGTACCCAAGAGGTATGTCTGCTCATACTTCAGAACTTTCGGCTACAGTCTCTTTTCACCTAAATTCATGAATAATATTGCTTTTTCTTGAATCTTCAATCATAGGACAGAAAATTAGAAACAAAATTGGGCTATCTGTAGAAATGCATATTGATTACTACATAATCTTTGGTTTATTAACCCAAGTAATGTCTTCCAATTGATCTTTGGGTATTAAAATTTGCTCAAGTTATGAAACAAATTGCTTCATGGCCAAGAAGTGAACTAGATTATAGATGATCTTTTAATCTTAGTGCTCTACTATAGTACGGTTTCAGGTAAAAGTATCTATTGGCATCAAAGGATACTAAGTGTGTACTTCTTGCATAGGTTTACCAAATAGATGAATAATGCACTATCATAGAGTATCTTTTGTTATCTACTGTTGCCCATGTTTTGTTTTGTCATATGTTCGTCTTGATAGAATCAAAAGTTGATCAGTTACGTTTTTACATTGGTAGCCAGTTGAGTTGACTTTGTTGCTGTTAGATACATTTACATCTTTAAGACATTTATTAGACTTCATATTTTCAAGATCATTGATCTTATTTTGATGTTAGTAGACCATTAGTTACCTAATTGAGTTCACAAATATGATTTCATATATATACCATGGTGAATCTTATCCCCGTATATTTGCAGAATCATGCAACGTCCCTGCCCTTAAGGAACAAAAGGAAGTTACGCTGGGGGTACTATTTCATTGTTGTATTCTATCATTTAACTTCTGTTTTCAACTCTATCTTTGTCTTATGATACTTTCAATGTAATTATTTAGCATTCTGGCAGTTCAGGTCCTTCTTTTCATCATAAAAATTTATTAGCGCACCTTCTGTTATGCAAAACTCGTTGTACAGCTTAACTTGTAAAATTTTGTATGTGGAGTAGTGGATAATACAGGGTGGGGATGATCCACACTGCAATTTAGTAATGGGATAATCCTAGCTTATCATGAGATTTTTATGACCAAGTTTATCCGATGGAAATGAAATAAACTGTCAGAATACAATATCTTTTGGAAGCAGAATCACCATAGTTCTGATGGAATGTTGGTAGGCCAGAATGGTGTGACATTTTTGTAAGACCACGGTGCACAAATTCTAATGTACCAGTTTGCCTCCTGTTTTCTGTGAAAAGAATGAGCGACTCTCGTTTTGATGACATGTATATCATATTTTCAGGCTTGATGTTAAAGAGCGGTGGGAGAGAAAAGCGAATATGTGAATTCCTGAAGATCAATTGTGTTCTCAGAGCAAACCATCCCTCCATGTAAATTAAGAAAAGTCGACCCCAGAAAGTTGTTATTACCTTCTTCCTAGCTGGATGGATCCATCTTTCTTTTAGCAGGCATAGCAAGAATTGGGCAGCAAGCTTCCTGATTTGCAGGTTTCCCTGTGTGGTTAGACATTCCTGTGTTCCTTTTTGTTTTTAAGTACCTGCCCAGATCTTCTGTTGGGTACTTCAGGCCCACACAAGTTGTGGAATAGCCTCCCGCTATCTTAACGAGACAGGAAAGGTATCTATCTCAGATGTTGTCTCTGGAGTATGATATACCGATGCAATTAGTATTTAGGAAATTTGAACTAAAGCCCCAACACTTATGGATTGGAGGGAGTACTCTATTTTGTTTTTGATTGGTGGCAGTTTATCTATTTTCTAAACCCTTGTTATTCACTTGTGCTTCGTTTGGGTTGGGCGGTTTGTGAATTCTGATGGCCATCTATTCTTCTGTTTGCACTGTAATCTCGGGTCAGCGGCATACTTCAACTCGCAGCTGCCATGCGAACTTGCACACAAGCTCGTTCTTGAAGACAAATCAGTATCTATCTCGTTTAATGTCAGATATGCTTCTCGAAAGCGTAAGATCGTCGAAATCCGAAACTGAAAGCTACCGTGCTCAGAAAGGATGCAACTAAATAAGTGAATAAACGGAAGAAGGGACATCTGATGTCAGGCCTGTCTGATGTGGATTGAATCCGATCAAAACAACAGGCGTGAAGTCAAAAGGTTTAACCAAAGTGCAAATGCTGTGGGCTCTCCGCCGCTGGTGTTGGTGTAGTCGGTGCAAATCCTCTCTTAAACTAGTCTAAACTAGTAGGAGAAGAGAAATCCAATATTGGCATTTCCTAGGGAAAAGTTTGAGTATGCAGAAATGCCATTTGTTCACAAACTTGTGAGGTGAACTCTTGACATGTCTTTTGAGGGGCATCTCCAACACGGCAACCCGAATCGGACAAAAATTCTGTCCGTTTTAGTTTTTTTTTGTGGCCACACGGTTAGCCCTCCAGCACATATCTTTCTTGGGCTAGCCATCGCATATAACGCGACGACACATTTGGTCTGCTCCTTTCCGTTTTTAATTTGTAAAATCATCGGTATGTCCATTTTATCACAAATGCAAACAAATAGCTATGAAATAATAGCAGATAAATTCAAAGTCTATCCGACATTCAAGGAAAGTCTCAAAAGTATCATAATATGGGCATAGTTCATGAATAAACACATACACCAAGATAAATATTGAGTGATCAACTCGATCATGATCCATCTTGAATCAACTTTTGCTTTTCCTTGAACCAAGCCCTTCTATCTGGGGTCATGACGGTCAAGTCGGGTGACATGATCATGTTCTCCTCGGAGAGTATCTTCAACTCTCCTTCTTTTTTGCTTGAGCTTAACTTCATTTCCCTTACCAATGCATTAAACACTATGTTGAAATTGTGTCGAATATATGTATATGATGCGGTTGGACTTGGACTGTGCAGGTAGGTTACGTGTTAGAGTCGAACTCTGTAACCTGGGCCTAGTATATAAAAGCACCCGGGGTAGCCAAAATAGACTTGACGAAAGCTAGGCTAGACACAAGACTGATTTTCGGGGACAGTCACGCGCCCATGACAGGGGCGCTGGACAGCGTAGCATTTATAGATTTGACATGTTTGTATACCGTGGCAGGCTTGTCGTCGCTGGTACTGTGATAGTACCTGGGAAGGAGCGCCCATAAAAGCATGCCCCGCAGATGTAGGCGTTATCACTGAACTGTGTTACCAAACATTGTCTCCCATCTACTTTCTGCAAAGATCTAATCACTTATGCGCTCCGACCATGGTTTCCTAGGGCAGAAGGTGGAGCGTTGTGGAGTGGAATGATCTCCGCCATGTCACATACTATCGGGGCATGGGAGGATAAGAGAGGATAGGATGTGCGGCGTGTCCGCGTGGACGCAAATCCAGCCTAATTTTGCGAAGTAGCTTGCGGCGTGTCGGTGTGGAGCACTATTCCAGCCTATTGGCCAAAGGCCCTGACTTTCCTCCTTAAGAAAAAAACGGTTGCTTTATGCTTATCTTTATGCTTGTCGTGGTGATGAACCACAGCCTGATGTTAGTTCCTCTTCGAAATTGAAAGATAATATCGATACTGCTAATGATTTTTAATAAATAATTTATATTATGTTGTTGCCTCATGAAATGTTGGTATCAGATTTCTAAAAAATAACAGAGCTATTTTATGTGGTTATGTATGTGATTTGTCACTTTTGGACGATTATACCCTTTACTTTTCTTATTAAAAGTTTTTTACTTTCAGGCTATTATTTCTTAACAGTATTTAGAATATAGTAGGATATAGCGTGTATAATGTTTAGAGGAAGCCGCCGATATTTCTTTTAGCACAAATATTTTAAACCCAGGATGCGTAGGTGGACCGTGCGCGTTCAACTCAAGTTGAACACATGGTGATTGGTGTCAGCGCAGCCGATATATTTGAAGATATCTACCGACGAACGCGAATGATGCGATCAACTTTTCCACCTCCCGTTTTCATGCCATCTTGAGGCTTGAGAGCCCTCTGATTCAGAGTTGTTAATTCGACCTTGATCGAGGACACAATGCATATGACTGACTGACTCTATGGATGGTTATAACTTATATCATCACGTGCAATGAGCATGAAGTTCCAGCTGTTCGCAGGGATCAGTACCACACATCATGCGTTTCGCGCTGCAGCGTTCCCCTCTTCATGTATCTGTGAGTTTTGCCTGCACTGGGCAAAGCTTTTACTCCTGTTAAAAAAAAAGTTTTGCCTGGCATTCTTTGCCATGGTGGCATAGTGCTATGCAGCGTAGAGAATCGTGACATATTTATAGAGGTGTTTACACTGTTGGGGCGAGAAATATTTTTTATCTAACATGGATGGTAGCGTAACCTGACATCCAACACCTTAGTCAGTTTTACAGTTTACACATTGTGTTCTTGTAGGATGTTTTTTTTCCCTTTTCCAGTTGCTATTTTTGGACTTGTTCGGTTGTATGCATCCCAACTATGCAGAGGTCAGTTGTAATGTTTAAATTTCTTAAGTAATAAAGCGTCCTTTATAAATAAAAAAAAAGATGCTCTGCACGAATGCACGATCGATGCCAATCAACATCTCGCTTCAATGGCATAAAAGGTTTGAGATTCAGAATTAAGAGCTATGCAGCGCTCACAGGCCTTATGTCCCCTTCTAAATCCTACGTTGGAGACACCCTCAGTTATGGAGAAAGCAACTTGCCCTAATCACGTGCAACCATAAATAAAACGGATGGCTGTCATGCTCTAACGAACTGTTCTCGTGCCTGAGAGAGCCCGAGGATTAAGTCAGCTGATTGTCTAATAAGTGGCTGTGCTTAATTTCGTTCATGTGGTGTCCACCTGAACGGCTGAACTTGTGGCTCCAATTCAACCGGCAGTGAAATATGTAATCCATGTCTACGGCTTGATCTGTCACGATTAGCGGAGGCGATTAGCGGTTAAATAGACTAGTATGCTGGGCTTGGCGATTTGGCCAGCATGTTAATATACTAGTGCTATCTCTTGCCGTTCGCTTCTCTTTTGTTAATTAGCAGACACGTATGACTAGGGTGGATCGTAGCGTGATGGTCGCATGATTGCATCATTTGTTCCGAAACGGAGATTGGGGCATTTTAGTGCTGGACTGAAGCGTTTGACTCCATTACAAGCATCGCCTCCGAGCGCTTTCTTTTATTGGAAAACAAAATATTTTTCTATTTCTAACTCGAGGAAAGCCGAGACGACCGCGGGAAGGTAAAATAAAATGAGGAATATTTTCCATTTCTTTTGGTTATGTATGGAAGCTACAAATAAAATGTACTTCGTACTTCTTAGATCGTTAAGTTAGACTTTTTGCTTAGTTGGAGGAGAGAGAAAGAAGAAAGATAAGGTTGATGATCCCTATCAAAATAAGAGAAGATCATTTCCTCCATTATACATGTGTCTTTTTATCAACACAATTTTCTATTAAATTTTACCTAATTCTAATTAATTGCTAGAGATGACAATAAATAATAAAATATTATATTATTTATATTTATTGTCTTCGCCAGATGACATGAACCGCTAAGAGAAGACAGAACTTCTCAACCATTATACATGCCCTGAGGATTTTGTTGGATTTGGATCCTAAGAATTATCTTACCGGAGCTCATTTTGAATTTTCTTCTAAAAGTTCAATGTATTTTCACTCCATCACTCTCTACTCCATTCAGCACGTGACATCTTAATTATGCATTTTTTCCTATCCCTACATTCTGAGAACTCCAAGGATGCCCATCAAAAAGGAAACTAGGGATACATTTGGATCATGGGCTCGTGTGACATTATTGGAGGTGGCTTGCCGAGTTGTTCATGTGATATTGGAGGTTTTATGATTGTTGCTCTGGTGCGCTAGTATTTGGGACTTAGTATGTTCATTTCTTGTTTGTCTACTACAATAATATTTGGCCGACTCCAGGGCGAGAATTGCGTGCATATTTAGCTTACGCTAATGTCTATAGTCGTCGCTAGGTGGTCTAAAAACCTATATGATTGTTTAAGTTTTTTATAGTACTATGGATAATTATCAATACATCAGTAGACTTTAAAAACTGAGGAGATTGAGGGATTGAGGATAGCACGAGAAAATCTAACGGGAATATTCTGAACATGGATATTACTTACTTCAGGCTTGCCTTACAGTGTACCGGCCGTTAAGGTACTGAAAAGTATGGCGAGGAAGTTTTCTTCGGACTGCATATTTAAAATTTGTTATTTTTCACTAATGACATACTTCAAATTTAAGTATGAAAAATAACTCGCACGTATATACGTGCATCCTCTACATGCAAAATATTTATTCGATTTCTTTTGAGATATGAAAATACAACATGCCGTTTATCAAGTTCAGCAGCACGCCGAGAACCAACCTGAGGTTGGGTGGTTAGGTGGGTGGTTGTACCCCCAGCCCACCAGAGTTCAAACCCCAGGTTTGACATCTGTGTGTCTCATAAAGGCGGAATATTCTTTCAATGGAGCGACGTTCGGCAAGGCGCTGTGGTGATTCAATTTCAAGATCCAATCCGCGCCTCGTTCCGAGGCTACAGGAGTGGCAAGGCTCACAAATGGGTGAAGTACGTGTGCGAAAGGTTTGATTGTGTTTTCAAAAAAAAAAAAGCAGCACGCCAGCACGCCAGCACGCCACGTATAACAGAGGAGATTGAGGATAGCACGTATTTTCGGAGAAAACTATATCGCTAGAATCGTAGGTTGGACCCGAAAACAGAAAACCATCTGCCGTTGGGGTCATCCCATTCTCATTTGGTCGTTGTCTCGCTAGGTTTAGCGGTGGTTGGAGAACTTTTTCTTTGAACTTGGGTAGTTGGAAAACTCGGCAGCAGTTTATTGGATCGGTCGCGATCAGAGATCCCACCGATTTGTCTGTGAGGGGTCGCGTGGTCTGCCATGCCGGGGCTACGCGCTGGCCCGTGACCGGCTCGTGCCAGACCCGTACCGCCACGCGCCTGCCACTTTCTCAGCTCCCGTTTCCTTGGGCAAAAACAATTACGCCACGGACAGGCGCATGCTGTACACGGAAACTAGGCATTGACCTTGCTGAGGTGGATTGAAGATTGCGGTTTGAGGCCTTGACCATGCTGAGGTGGACTGGAGATTGCCCATTTGGCATACGTGCTAGCTAGCCTGTCGAGTTTGACCCCCGGCTACATAAAATACTGCTAGTCGTATTCGTACGGTCCAAGCACAACCAAACGTCGTTTGACCTCTAAAAAACAGTGGTACAACAAGGTTTGTTAAGCTGGTAGTAGTATCAGACATGTTCAGAAAAAAAGCATAAATTATATGTGTTACAAGTTTGACATTTTTGACCTTTGCTATTCCACTACTCGGAATGGTTTAAATAGTGCCTAAAATTAAGACGGCTGGTACGAGTGCTACACGTTGGATGTGACTTGGCAACCTAAATGGTCCCACATTGTGGGGAAACTTTTGTCTAGCCTCATACATACATCGGTCACTTATCACTTTACATGGAGCTCTGCTAGTTTAAAGAATGCAACTGTTGCGGTAATTTAGGTCCATAACTCGAGTGAGATTATGTAAGCGGAAACGCCAATTTCAAATTTATTGTAAGAATCACCAAAGCAAGATGAGCACAATATATTCAGAATTACCCTCAGGTTGGACGGTTGCATCCAGCTCACCAAGGACCTCCTCGTGTTTGAAGGGCGTATGGGGTGACTTTATCAATTTTGAAGCTTGGCAACTCTCGGTCGACGTTGTGTGAGCGCATGTGTGACTCTGCCTATGAGTGATGTGCATGTGTGCGCGAGTCCATGTTAAATTTCTAAGCCGAGCACCGTTGAGTGAGAAATCGGAAAAAGAGCACCATACCGGAGCCCAAAATTCTAAAAAAGAAAAACTAGAAAATTGTACTTTGGAGAGTTAGAGAACTTTGAAAAGCTAACACAATCTAGATGTGCTATACAATGCATATAAATTCCATTAATAATTTGTGAATTTTTGCATTGTTTGCAAACTATTATAACTTTCTATAAAACTTTTCTGGAGTAAGTTTCTACTCTATACTTACCTGCACAATTTTCTTTAATTTTCTAGAACTTATAATTAGGTGTTCAAAAGATAGGTTCTACTGTACCTAGATCCGCGTTGACGATTTCCGCATGTTCAACCTTGGCTACTTTAGAAAAACTTGTTGGTTGCTTGGTGCAGGTGCACGAGCTGTTGGTGTACCTAACAGATAAGAATTTCTTTTGAAGCGCCCTGGTATTATCACCACAAGGACAGCATGAAAGATTTTATTTCTCCTGCCATGAAGTGTTCATACTATTTCTGCCATGGTATTATCACCACAAGGACAGCATGAAAGATTTTATTTCTCCAGCCATGTAGTGTTCATACTGTTTCTGTCTGTCAGCTAGCTAGCACGCGTGAGTCACCATGATATGTGTTAGGAAATAAAATATGTGATCAATTGTGTATGGGAGGGATGCCTCCCAGGAGATGTCTGTTGGGGAAGAGGTGTCTCCCCAACACACCCCTTCACCCTGTATATAAGTGGGTCTCCCACATTGCAATGAAATAAGAGAATCATTTCTTCATTTTGTGTCTCTTCTCTTTATACTTTAACACGTTATCAGCACGTAGATTCTGCCGTGAGCATTTGGCTGTCCCGGCAAAACATGTCGTCCATGGCACAACCGTTTAGATATGGTGAATCGGATCGTCGGAATATGACGAATTGGATCGTCGGAAAACTGTTGTGCGGCGCGCAAGTCATTCATGAAGCCGTTCAAATGACATGGCGATTTCGTTTTTGTCTTCTCATTCCTCAGTCAATGATCTTAAGAATTGATTATTTGATTACACGGCCATGCACAGGAGGAAGTGGATGGATCGATCACCAAATAGGAAGAGGAAGAACTACAGAGAAATCGACATCAGTGTCCTTCTTGGCGAAGTACGGAACAATCGGACTGGAATAAGCCACAGGCACAAGGCAGCGTTCGTCCTCGACGCCATCCATGTCCATGGAAGTGACGCGATCTTCGGCGTGGTGCGCGAACAAGCTCGTCCGTTGCGGCGCGCGCGACCACGACCACCGGGCGCATGGACAAGACCATCCATGCCGACTCCTGGAACGGAGGCTTGGCATGGCGGACAACGTGCTTCATCCGGAAGCAACGAACGGCGAAACGATGCTGCGCCGATGAACGCATCTCCCAACACAGCGGCTCGAGGGCGCCTAACCAGGGACGGCGGCAGCCAAGGGCCCGCGCGGCGCTGTTTGGCCCTCGGGGCAGTAGCGACCAAGAGAGGCGGCTCGACGCGAGGCTCGGCCAGCGGCGACGCCCCTCCACGGCGGCACACGCGACCATGGCATCCACTGCGTGGCGGTGGAGAGCAGGGCCAGCACACGGCCCCGGTTGGCGGCGTGGCTTGCCTCGAAGAGGCCGTTGGCGTGGCGACGCACTCCGGCGTAGTAGCGGGCACCGCCCGACGACCCTCGTCGGCCCGGCTTGACCTTGATTTTCAGGCGGCCGGCGGCGGTTTTCCCGCTAAGGGATTGGTAACCGCACGTGAGAGAAGGAATCCTGTCTCTTTGGGGATTTCGCAAATCAGCCCTGGTATCCTATGCATTCACCGTTTGAGTTCCTGTAATTTTTGTTTAGGCCTCTTACAGAAATTTACAGTAGAGCCATATGGGGCATTGGGGCTGCTTGGATTTTTCAGTTTAGCCGTTCGGCTTGCTGTTTTCAGCAGTTCAACCATTTGGTTACTGTTATTTGCGAGGTCCCAGAGCAAATATACAGGATAAACCATTGTGTCCTGCTGAATTGCATAATAATTAATTATGCATCATTTTACACATGTAAAATGACGTATGTATTACTGATGTAATACTGTTGCAAAGCAATATAGTGGTTCCATTATTCTTATAGAATATGGAATTTGCTTGCAAATTTGGAAACATCAGGTAGCACAGTGTATGACACTTGCATAACTATGTCAAGTTTATACTTGTAAAATAGAAGGTAATTGATAAGTGGCATCTACTACTTAACTGTAGATTATGCACCGTTACCTTGAGGTCTATATTGTGTCTTTCAGACATAATGACCCCTTCAATTTTGCACACAACTTATCGATTGCATTATAAAGAGGATTAACTTCCTTCCCAACTGTGAGGTCTACGCCACCATGTGTGGTGATTACCTTCAATGTGTTTTTAATGAACATAAGGTTGGAAAAGCTCCATAAGAGTGAGATCTACACTACTTAGTAGTGATTATCTCCATGTGTATTCAGCAAAAGTGAAGGCACAATAGTTATGGCATGTGATCATAGCAACGGAATAATTTTCGTTTAAAACTATGATGTCTACATATCTGGTGAGTACCTTGATAAAGTTTTTCCAAATGCTTCGTAACTTCATAGCATTTGTCATTGGTTGTGACTTCAGTGTCACGTACTTCATCAAATGGAAACCAAGACATTGGCGACGATAACATCGCCATGTTATGCTATGAAGAGAATTATGCAAAATACTTGCATAATTTGGTGATTACTTTCCATGCAAACACAACTTATGAGACGCTATCATATCTATGAATTAATTTTCAGGCACAACTGAGAGGTTTAACACCATTTTGTGGTGATTACCTTCATGTGTTATAAATAACATAAGGTTGTGGAGGCTATGATCGATGAGAATGTCCATAAGAGTGAGGCACCACTAGATGGTTGACTATCTCCATGTGTTTTAAGGAAATTATGTTTGTCCCTTTTTGAGGTGACTAACTTTAATTTGAAAATCTACACCACATTGTGGTGTTCTTGTGGAAGGCTTGACCTATGGGTCACTCCGAATCACCATGACATGATTATGCTCAGCCATAGCATTTTTATCCTACTTAATTTACTGATGGTAAATTAATGCATGAACATTTCATGCATCATATGGCTGACCTTTCTCGAAAGGTAGTGCGATGAGATGACATTATGTGGGAGTAATCATTTAACATGGGTCCGGGACATTGATGATTTTGTCGACCCGTGGCCATGTCGCCACAGAAACTCACATGTAGATAATGTCATGGCTATTTATAAGATAGCATAATCGCAATGACTCGATTCTCAAATTGACTATTTAAATGGATGGTGAATATCCATTGTCCCTTTTGGGACCTCCCTTGAGGATATATATTGTTATAAGCATCACACGAATGACTATTGATTCGTGTTTGGGACTACAAGTCCGTTAAGGCTTATAAGTCTTTTGTCTATAAATCAACATTGGGTTGAGATTATATGATAAGGCAATTTCAGATACATATCTGATTGTAAGCCCTTACTACACTTTACATTCTCCTATGATGGTAACTATAAATATCATTTTTATTTTAGGGTGAA
This sequence comes from Lolium multiflorum, assembly GCA_030979885.1. Lineage (NCBI taxonomy): Eukaryota > Viridiplantae > Streptophyta > Magnoliopsida > Poales > Poaceae > Lolium > Lolium multiflorum. Next base: position 230,568,718 of record CM061749.1, on the reverse strand, counting down.
GATATGATGAACTTCTTATGAAGGATCGTCATGTTCAATGGGTGTTGTACCATTGCCTGAAATTCATGCTTGCGCTCTTAGTGCTAAGCAATTTAGTGGTAAAAACCACGGATAGTTGAATGTAAAGTGAAGGCAAAATGACAAATAAAAATAGAGTATATATCTCAAAAGGGAATGGATCATTTAAGAGAAATAATCGCAATGACAACTCTCAAGTTTGTCAAAGGGGTGGTAGTACGAAATATCGTACAAATGGTTACCAATATGTCAAGTATTGGATTGAATCATACCACCAACTCCTTATCGGAGAAGGCAAATGAGTTTAATGGGATAAGATTGAAGTTCAACTTCAAAGGAACAACCAGAAAATATTCTGGCATTGTAGAAGGAAAATGACTCCTTCACAATGATGATATGCTTGTGGATGATTATTCCCAAGATGCCCTGGAGATTTCGCTTAGTCTCCTGGTTATCCCAGATATCATTAGCCTATTATTGTACTACTACATGTAGTATAATTTGCAACATCTTGTCCCGAGGACATGATAGTTGAGAAAATTGAGTGTATGAATCATTTCATACTCAATTTTGTTGCGTACACAATAATTTTTCCTCCTTTATCACCATGGTATGGGAAGTTAGAGAAATTATTGACAATTCTATTGACCAACACTTGACTGTTGCAATATTTCCAACAACCATAAGATTTTATGTGCACTGGATCTGCCATAAGGGAATTAATTTTAAGGCACTCTCACCTTAAAATTCAGAATGAGCCACACATTACTCTTGAAAGCATTCAAGAATGTATGTGGATTACTCAACCATTGTGTGGGTTATGTTGGTGTTTCGTGGTTGCACAGATGCATCTTGAAGATGGTCTTATGTGTGTACCATTCACACAAAACCATGTGAATACTGAATTCAATGCTCAAATTGACGAATTTAGAGCAGAGTGTCCTAACGTGGGATAGTGCCATTGGAATGAAATTGTCGTTGAATTTGATTCACGGACATTCAATGGTCATGTTCAGTATATTTTGTACATACCCACAATGGTTTGGCTAGATCTCTTCTGAAAGAGAGTCAAAGTGGCATGGCCAATGTTACAGAATTGTGATTTGCCAATATTTAGTTGGCGGTAACATGCGGAATCACACGCCGCATGTTTAATACTGTGTTCCCTTGCAGTTTGTACGTGGAAATAGGATTTCCCATCTGCGGTAATCGGTTGCATCCGATATCACCACCCCGGCGTATGTCATGGGCCCTCACATATATTTGGGATCTATGTGAAGAATAACTGTGGTATGATTGTTAATCCGTCACATACCTTAACCCTGAAAAGGGAGTTACTTGCGGCCTGTACGCTGATTGCTTTTGCAATAAGGACATTTTCTGGCATTAGGGGAGATGTGTACCACACGGAATGCCAGGAAATGGCTAAGAAATGTCGTTGACATTTGACCACGTACTTAAGAAACTGAACTAGAGGTTCAGGTTATGAGAAATTTGCATTTTATTGCAAATAATCTGCCAATATATTTACTATGACAAAGGTGTCATTTTGGTCATGTATCGGATTGAGTGGAGGTACCTAATAAACCACTCGTCTCCCCATATGAGAGCAAGAGGGGGAGAATTCTGATCATATGAGACTAAGTTCTCTTTGTTTTTGTTGGAACAAAGGAGATGGTCTCCCAATCACTAAATGTGGTTCAACCTGAGGTTGAATGACACCTGAAGGATGTGTATCATCCAAGACCCAGCACAGTGCGCACACATTTTTGTGTGCTGGGACATCGAAACACCTTGACTCTGTTGTTATGGGAAGTCACAACGAGTTGAGAGGCACAATGAGAATTCCACAAATGATATTGATTCATGAGAATCGTATATGAGAAAGTCTACATATGTCGACATATAAATCTTCCTGGAATTGCTAAAATCCTTTTGGGCCCTGAACCAAAATCCATGGAGAGTGTTGTTGCACTTATATTGGTTCAAATGAAAGGAAGCAATTGAGGAAGAATAGCGCTCGCTCATCAGAGAGAGGTATTTACGATAGTAAAACTTTCTCCTCATAAGTATCTCCCATAAGGGAAGAGAGAATGAGGTGGTGATAAAGCGAGGCTTTTGTAGCACAAGGGTTTTTCGCAGAAACCCGACATCAGTCATGATGTGGCATACCATCTTGGTATGAGTGGAATTATGTTTCGATACTAAATGTCATTGGCAGTACATATCCATGTGGTTGATGTATGTAGTTGTGCCTACATACTCCCCCCAGGGTCACTCAATTTGGATTTATAGATTGAAGTCATTGAAGGACTTAATATTCTGAATCCAAAGGAAAATCGCAACATGTGTGTGGAAAACTTCTGGAGTCATTCTATGACTTGAAGTAGTCGGAGATAATTTTGTGGTACAACCGACTGTATGAGTTCTTCCATGATGAAGATAACTCTAATATCAATGATTGTTAATGTATACTCATGGATAAATCCTTAATTGGATTTTACATCACCTAAGTGGTGTTGATGATCTTATCATCAATGTCTTTATGCGAGAAATTTGAGATACACACAATCATTTTAAGACGGAGATTTGGGTCAAACCAAATCGTGCTTAAGTTTTAACTTGAGCTTGTTCCCCCAGGAATAAATATATATCAGTCTTCATATATCCCAAAATATTGAATAAGTTCAATACGGATATATAATATCAGAGACACATATGGTCATATTATACCTAATATGGGATACCAATCCTTGAAAAGGTGGGAAGATGGTGAAGTGATAGATGGAGCTAAAGTTCCATATCTACCATCGAAGCACTGAGATATCTTGCAAAATACGTCAGGCCTGACATTATGTTTGTTGGCAATTTATTGAGAGTGCAATCCCCCGAAAGGTATAAGGTTTGTGTATGGATTATTCTAAGATATATCCAAGGCACAAAACTCTTGATTAATTCTAGTATGAAAATCAAGATGGGACCAATGTGTGATATATGATAGTGGCTAATTATCTGATCCCAACACTGCCATATCAAAGACTGGATTTACTGGAAGAGTATTCAGAAGGAAGTCTTCAGGATAGACTCTAAATGGGTCCTTCCGGTGATCATTCTGCAGAAATCATATGAAGCATCACAAGATGTGTATGAATTCGCAAAATGATTGGCCACATGTGAGTTCATGTGGGGATTCATTCGAATCACCTATCATTATCTACCAAGATAATGTCACTTGTATTGCTTACGAGTTATATTTATCCTCATAAATTACAGAAATGTAAGAGGATAATTTGCAAGCAAAATATTGTGATATTCACAATATCTCTACCAACAGTTGTATTCCATAATTAAGTTTGTGGAATTGGTATGAGACAACCTTTAGGTTTGCAATGTTGAGGGGGAGTAAATCCCTAGTTATAACTCGTTGATGATCTTTCGATCACTGATATTGTACTCTTTTTCCCTTTATGAGTTTTCCCTAAGGTTTCTCATATAAGGTTTTTAACGAGACAATATAAATACAAGTGCGGACGTATGACACATGGTTTCTCCTTGATTTTTCCCACTGGGTTTTAAAGGAGTTTTCGGTGGCATATCGTTATAATATTTCTCCTCAATTTTTCCCACAGGGTTTTTAGGAGGAGTCTTTGAATTGCAATATACAGACGACAAATTGATCAAGGGGGAGTGTTAGGAAATAAAATATGTGATCAATTGTGTATGGGAGGGATGCCTCCCAGGAGGTGTCTGTTGGGGAAGAGGTGTCTCCCCAACACACCCCTTCACCCTGTATATAAGTGGGTCTCCCACATTGCAATGAAATAAGAGAATCATTTGCTTCATTCCTTTGTGTCTCTTCTCTTTATACTTTAACAATATGGACATTCCGATCAACGTTCTGCAATGAAATGCTCCCCCATATACGCGACAAGAAAACAATTGGCGTTTGTACACATAGTTATGAACTTCCACATGACTTGTCAACTTTGATTAATATTCCTGTTACATGCGAGTATATTAATTATGACCTTATTAAATTAGACGTATTTCTTCCAGATCCAAAAGGTCGCCTGATTGAGCACGTGTTTTTCTTTCCCTGCCTTTTCATGTAGGAATGTATTTTTTCTTCCAAAAGGCAAAGGAAGGGAAAAGTATCATTATGCCCGGTGTTGGGCGTTGACGCATAAAATTCTCACCGCAAACTGTTTCTCTTTTTGGACCAGGCATTTGGTTACCCCCCACCCCCCGGTAAATGAGTTTATTGGTCGAAAAATCTTGGCCCCTTTGAATTTGGACTAGTTGATTGGTCCAACCTAAAGCCTATGTGTGTTCTCTTTCGATATAATCCCATGGTCTAACTCATTTGCCCTAAACTTTCTATGTCTCCTCCTCCAACAATTGTATTTGAAATAGTTGGACGCTATTGAATTTGAAATTCAAAATTTTCTTGAGATTTTTTTCTTACATGTAACCAAAACCTTGTTCTAGACTTAAGTTTTCGCCATTTAGGAAAAGTAGTATGGAGTACATTATTTTTGCTAGTTTAAGTAAGGACTTCTCCAGGACATGGCGTTTTTTGCACCAATTAGGAGCATATTCTCTGGTTTAAAATGAATTTTAAACTGATTATAAAATGTCAAATATTTCTGACAAAAAATGTCAGGCATACATCTTGATGTTCTATGTGTTCGCAAAATCGTTTCACGGAAAACCGATATTGTGTGTCATATGTAAAATAGTCCTTTTTACACAGGAAACAAAAAAATAGTCGGTTTTCCACGGAACTTGGCATGCATGCATAGATTGTCGACATATACATGTGAGATTTTTGTTCAGAATTTTTTGAAATTTTTAAATGTTTTTCTGGTGCCAGGAACATATATATCCAAAATTGAAAGTGCATTTTACCTTACTCCCTCTTTCCTATAAAATTAAGTGTCCAGGAGGTACAAGTACCTCTACCCTTTCTCAAGTCGATTGACTCCCTAAAAGCTGAAAATATAGCGAGCTAAAGGGATCTAATCATTTCCCTATAAATTTTAAGTTTTCATTCCATATAACTTGAGGAAAGCTTCATTAAAACTTGCCCTCCTTTTTTTTACGAAACACAATACAGACACAGACGCTCACAAATACATACATACATACATACATCCACCCCCTATAAACACGTGCGAGCACGCACACCCTACCCTTATAAGCACCTCCGAGAGGCTGAGTCCAAGAAACTGATCTGAAGGGTTTTGAACTTGATGAAGTCACCACAAACACATCGCTATCTATAAAAACGTTGCCTCCCACTGAAAGAATATTCCACCTTTATGAGTCACGAAAGTGTCAAACTTGAAGTTTGCACTCTTGTTGGCTAGGGGTGTACTAAAATCTAGCGGCCTGAAATTTCCAACTCCAATAGCCATGACACATATTATCAGGTCTTCACCTCCTCCCCTTGTTGTCGTCGACTGCCACGTCTTCATGTGTTTCCATTGACCTCGTCTTCAGGCCACAACCTCAAAAAAAAAAAAAGCCACAACCTCATCAATAATTACTTGGAGAGAAAGGGAAAGATTAATATAACTACTTCTTTTTTTGGCAGGGCGTCCAGTTCATTTTCCGGTTGCCCATGACTCATGAGCTTGTACTACTAGTGAATCGTAATGTGAAATGCCTACCCCGTGATGATCGATTGGTTGGTTATTTGCTCCATGATTGCAATCACGATAATAAGTAATCAACTGGAGATTCACGCTCCGCTCGGGTCGTCCCCTCCAGGGCGACTCGGGGCGGAACCCTAACCCCCCGCCGCCGCCTTCCCTTCCCTCCTCCTCCTCCCTCCTCGCCGTCCCCTGAGGCTGCCGCCGGCGAAGCCTGGCGCGGTCGGTGATGGGGGCGGCGGGGATCCGCGCACGGTCCCCTGGGGCGGCGGTAGGAGGCACGCCTCCGCGCCGGGGGGATGATCCCGGAACCCGGCGGTTGATGGCGGCGCGGCCATCTCATCTCGTCTTCGCCGCGGCCTCGTCGGGCGGGCGATGATGGGGGCGGCGGAACCATGGCGGCGCGGCTCTCTCCTCCGTTCCTCGCCGCGGACTCACCGGGCAGGCGGTTTGGGGGCGGCGGCGCGGCCCTGGATCCTGGCGGCGCGATCCTCTCCTTCCTTCCTTGCCTCGGCACCGCCGGACGGGTGGTGATGGGGGCGGATCTCGTGATGCTCCTCCTCAAGGTTTGGATCACGGCACAAAGGGCGCGGCCCTGGATGGCGGTGACGGCGTCGACCTGGTGGCGTGGCGGCGTCAGCGATGGAGGTGCTGAAGCCGGCGATGGTGTCGCCGGTGGAGGGTTGGGTTGGCCAGCCCGGGATGGTCGCCGACGTGGGGGTCCGACCTGAATAAAGGCGGTGGTCCTAGGACCTCTCTTGCGTGAAGAGGAGGACTCACCGGACTCGTGATCTGGGGAGGGTTGAGTTCGGAAGGCTCCGCCGGCGAATGCGCTTTGGAGTTTGCTGGATTGAGGTATTCGGTCGTGCGCACCCATGCGTTTATTCCGACCGTTTGGTTTCGGAGGGAGCGGCGCGAAGCTCTTTTTCGTGTTGACATCAAGTGACTATGGATCCATGATGAAAGTCGGAAGAAGAGAATTTCTTAAAGGCCGGAGGGAGGACTAGCTAAGGGAGGTTCAAGTCTCCGTGCTGTTGAGGGCTTGCTTGGTGTCCCGGCTCACAGCAGCGGTTTGGAAGGGGCGGCAACACAGAAGCGTGAGTCCTACCTTTTTGAAAATCCAAGGTCTGGCCTTAAGCGGTTGTGCCTGCATGACCTTGGTGGAGGCATTGTTTTAAGAGCGGGGACTATCTTCTGGTGAAAACCTAAGATCTTTGATCGGGCGACGACGGTGTTTGAGCACTCCCTTCTTGAAGCGCGTTTTTGGAGAGTCCGTAATTCAGTGTCATGGTGGTGGATGTATTGTGTTGTTAGGCCAAGACATTGTAGCGAGACTTTTGTTTCTTAGTTTTTTTCCTTTTGGCTGTGTGCATCCGTAGCCATTGTGGATTGTTCAGGTTCTGTAATTGGTATCGTCTTGATATTAATATATTCCCTTTATCGAAAAAAAAGTAATCAACTACTTCATGGTTTCCTTCTATCTAAGAAATAAGTAACAATATCTCCTCCGATCTACTCTAGAAGAAAAGAAGCATGAAGATAGGACATGAGTGGCAGATAGAAAGAAAAGTTAATGTTATCCGTGTAACCATGCACATATAATGGATTGGTTGATGGCGATCACTTCCGTTTGACCAGAGACTAGCATTTTGCCTCCCACCACCCTGTCAGGGATCGATCCAGAGGTACACTCAGATCCTACTAGCTTCTGTCGTGCCAGGGTGCTAGCTAGATGTGCGTGCTGATCAATCTTCAATCATCCAGAACGAAAGGTGTGAACCTCATCTTTGTTGTTCACGCAAGCTACTTGGTGTTCGTGCTGCTTAGTGCTTAGCATCAAATGTAAGTACAATGTAGTTTCTGAGACGGAAATCCAAAATATTTTCCACTTGCCCTATCTAGCAACAAGGTATATATATATATAAACCCTTTTGCTTGTTCTAGATCAACTGAGAATGAAGTCAGTTCTAGGTCAACTCTAAACATATCGTTAAATTTCTGTTGTGATTCGTCAAAATTAGAATTGCACATTCTTTTTTCATGTTACACGTGAATTACACATAAAATCGGGTGATCGAGAATTAAGTTGATTATAGATCGACCGAGGATTAGTCGCATCCTCTATGAATAAAAAGTTGACGCATCAAATAAAATCTAAGAGGGAAGCGTGGCTTGTTAGACACATAATAATAAGCACTGTGATGAGTTGTTGACACCGGACCTCCCCCGCCTCCATCGGAGGACGTGACCGGGCAAAGCCCGGCCGACAATGAAGGCGGGGTTTCTCATGCGACGCGTCCCCTGGCTGCAAGGGTCGTTGGCCTGAGCAGCGGCGGTCGGCGCAGCGGCACGCGGTAGAGGCGCAGGTAGGGTGTGTGGTCGCGGTATGGAGGGGCATGTGGTCGAGGTGGGCGCGTGTGGTGATGCCCTTGCCGAGGCTATCTAGGGAGAGGCCGATGTGATACTGGAGGTTGTGGCAATGTGATCCGCTGCCGTGTAGGCTGCTAGCCAGGGCATGGGTCTCCGAGGCGCAATGTATGACGTGGTGGATGCAACCTAGTCGATGTCTTCCCCTGGTCCGAAAGAACCTGCCTTCTACTCGTCGACTCCTCTAGGCTAATGAGGGGAGGTATGTTGATCCGGTAGCCTTGGAGTCGTGGTCGTGCTCGTGACGCGGTTCTGAGGCTCTATACTCTATCTCCTCACAACTTTCGGTAGGATGTTAGGGCAAGGGCTAGTCGATCATCGGGTCATTGGTAGAGGTTGTGTTGGCTTGGCTTTGTATGAACTTGGTTGTGTGTGGAGTTGTAGCCTTGTGACGTTGTATCGGTTGTCGGTCATATTTTTATGTGATTGATACGTCTTTCGGGACGTATTTTTGATAATAATAAGCACTCTAATCCACCAGAATTACACACGATGGCAGCACCACACACATAAAGTATCCACGATTCCCTGCGAAACAAAAATCAGCCCTGCTTTCTCAGGTTCATCACCACACACGCACGCACGCATGCAGCGCGTTGCTCCGCATCCGAAAGCGGCAAGGCTTTGGCACTCCCGTTGGGCGTTCGTCAATCCAATAAACTACTCAGCGACCGCGGAAACTTGGGCAAGATCTGGGTGCACGCGCACACCATCAACCACCGATCTCCATCACGCACCCCGCTCGCATTCCGCTGACTAGAATGCACGCCGCAGCGACCACCCCTGGCCCTACGTTCGTGCCTCCTTTCCCTGCGAAAAAACTAGGCTAGCTTGCTCCAGGCGCCTTTCCAGAGGTGGAAGAAGCAGCCGCGCATTCCATTAAAAAATATCACTGGCTCCTGATCTGATCGTGCCTCCTTTCCTTAGCTAGCCTAATTTTCCTTCTTGGCAGCTCCACACATCTCGATCGTGGCCTTGCTTTTATCCTTTCCAGGTGTCCATACCAAAAATGACCGGTGAAGTTGAAGATAAGGCTGTAGTTGGAGAGACGGAGGTTGGCGATGAGATTAACTAGAGTTGGACTGATAGGGACCGGACAGAAAACTTAATCAGATATATTGCCTTTTGTGCTCTGGAATTCAGTTGTGATTTGCGCCCTGCTAATCTAGCCACACCCTTTCAATATACTCCTAGAACGGCATGGTTTTGTTCGGTCTAATTAAGCGATCTACACCCTGCTCATAACAGGAAAATCCATGGCTACAAATGTGAGTGCACTAAAAAACAGTCCAGTGCCGCTTCCTTAAAGCCCGGAGGGGTTGAGTGCGCGTGTACCACATTTCAGTGGATGGATACTCCAACACGCAAATAATCTGGGCGTGTGGATGGCATGATTATCGCACACAACTAGGGTCACCTGACCTTTTTGTGAGGCGTTGTGTCGAACAAAGTGGATAGTAACAAAAGGAGGGAGCACCTTTATAATTTCTTCTAGGGATTTGCTAGTTCTCAGCTAGCTTAGAGAACTAGTTTCGTGCTCAGTTAAATCTTACGTTATTTTATTTGCATCGTGATTCGGGTTAGTCATGAGTTGCAATATGAGATCATCTGATTGAGAACGAAGTTAGTTCTAGACCGAGAAATAGTCACATCTTTTTTCTATTTATTTACATGAGGACTTGTTACTTCCGTTAGTATTGAAAATGTCATTCTACTCTCAGCTAACCTGTGTGTCAACACTATCAACCGTCAACCAAGATAAAAAAATTCTTATACAGGTGGGCAATACATTCGTCGATAGGTGTACACATGTGATGATTTAATTGTTTTTCATGTTCGTAATCCATACTTCATTATGTGGTGCGCAAAGAGGGAGGGGGAGAGAGATATTCCATGTGTGCATCATTTGGAGTCTTACAAGGTGTTTCTTAAACGTTTTTCTTTGTTTCCATGATTAAGGGATACATATCCGCGATAAAACGAAACGACGAGAAGCTATACTATGTTCTTGTACCTTTTGTAAGGAAATTTTTTCCGGAAGACAAAATGTTTCCAATCCTACACGCAAAAGAGGGCAACATGTGACCTGATACACCGAATGAAATAACCATAGGTCAGACTAGCATATATAGTTTTCTGAATTATATCTTCTACAAGCATAGTGTTGTTTCTATGGCAGCAAAATTTGCAAAATAATATTTTGTATCAATGTATTTTATAAAAGTTGTCCATTAAACATAGCAATATTTTCCAGGTCAAACATGACCATATTATGTCATACAACAAAAATGAGCTATAACAGAAATAACCACTTTCATTTTCTCTAGTTTTCTCCAACTTTAATCAATACTTATGTTCATTTCTTAAAGCTAATGCATATTCATAGAATGTGAGCTTTGGTGTTGTTCACCTCTCTTTTTAAGAAACATTTTCCAGTTTGACATCTAATCCACCCCATATACAATGTGAGATTGGCCAACTTTTATGATATTTTTTTACAACAATAATGTCGTTTTAATTCAAAGTGAATACTTATTCAACCCTGAAGTATTTTAGTACTGATAAACCAAACTGCACATTGTAAATCAAGCTATACCAACATTTCAATGTAAAGCTCCATTGAGAGTACATACCATCTATTTATTCCTCTACACAACTATCGTAGGGCATGAAGTGTCTTGACTCGTGTTCATCGCCTAGAGGTCGTCCTAGGAGAGCCAAACCCTAGCTGCGTCTCTAGCCTCCCACCTCATTACCATATGAGAAACACATTAGGAAAGCTAGCGCGCCCATCGGTGAATGCGGTGGGGAGACCTATCATCCCTATGGTATTCACGTAGGGGAGATGGCACAAAGATCAACAATCTTGCAAGGGAGATGGAGAGGTCATTAGGGTGGCACTCATGGTTGTGTCTCTAGTGTAGAGGTGCAACTGCAAAGCGTCTAATCAATCGATGACATCATTCCATAGCGAAGGATCTAGGATCACACACCCTTTAGGTGTGACCCCGACTAGCGGCCGGTGGGCTGACCTAGAGGCATCAATGAGGATTGGGTAGTGGTCCTTCTCAGTGGCGCTATTGGTAGTTGGCCCGGAGCGGTAGCGGCGGCAAGTCGGCTACCCCTTTGTCACATGGATTTGTGTAGGACTACTTAAATATAGGTTGTGACCCATCGCCAGCCAGCGTTGGTAGTTGTTCTTTAGAGAGGAAACCCATGATCTTACCTGAAAGCTATATCAAGTAGTATCGCATGTCATGACTTGTGAAAGTGTTGACTCAAAACTAAGTTTCACGGAAGATAATCCCATGTCCGACTTACTCGGTTCGACTTGACAACATTAGCGCACATAAAACCATGTGTTATCTTGGTTGCATCCAGACTTCATGGCATCCCGCTGTTCCTCGGGTAGGAGATATGACCACGTACGGATCCAATGAATAGCCATAGGGGCTATATGCAAGAAAGGTTGAGGTTTTGGTTTGTTAAAGGCAACTTCATTACACACAATCCAGATAGTCCAAACAATTGCGCAAACTCCCACCTGAATCTGCACTAAATCTTTCTTTGCAATGCCGCTTAACCAATTACCAAAAAGATTAGTGATATTAGCTGCAGGGGCAAAATAAATATCATATAAGTGATGCGCCATACAATCTTGGCTAAAGGGCATTCAATAAACATGTGTTGAATAGATTCATCTTTATCACAGAAGACACATTTCTTGCAACCTTGCCAATTTCTTTTAGCAAGAATATCTTTGGTTAGAATAATTTTTCGGTGGAGAAACCACATGAAAATCTTGATCTTTAAAGATACTTTTATTTTCCAATTTTTTTTTGAAGGTACTTCACATTATCATCTAATAAGTGAAGATATAAAGATTTGACAGTAAAGATACCCGAATTGGTAAGGCTCCAAACAAAATATCATTATCATTTGTCAACCGAATATGCGTAAGGCCAAATATTGTTCATGAAACATGGGTATATATTCCATGTAAAACATGACCATGTTATGTGATACAACAACTAGCAATGTGCTATAACAAAAAAAAAGCAGTTTGATTCTCACTACTTTTCTCTAGCTTTAGTCAATACTTACTATGCTAATTTCTTAAAGCTAATGCATATACAGGAAATATGTGTTTTTATGGAGTTCAACTTTATCTTTAAGAAACCTTTACAGTTTGACAATCTACCTCCAACATACGTTAGCATTATGAACCACATATATCATGTTAGACTGGTCATACCTGAAACATACATTAGCATTATCAATCACATATATCATGTGAGACTGGCCAACGTTTATTTTTTGACAACAATAATGTTTTTTTTAAAGAAAAGCGAACACTTATTCAACCTTCAAGTACTTTTTAACTGATAAATCAAATTGCACATTCTAAAGTCAGCTATACCAATATTTTCAATGTAAAGTTGCATTGACAGTACATATCATCTATTTATTTCACCGCACAACCGTGGGGACAGGGAGTGTCTTCACTCTTGTTCGTCAGCTAGAGGGCGGTCTCGAAGAGCCAAACCCTAGCCGCACCTCCAGCCTCTCCCACCTCATTACCATATGTGAACCACATTAGGAAAGCCAACGCGGCCATCGGCGAATGCGGCGGGGAGACCTCTCATCCCTATGGTATCATGTATGGGAGATGACACAAAGATCAACAATCTTGCAAGGGAGATGGCGAGGTCATTAGGGGTGGCGCTCATGGTTGTGTCTCTAGTGTAGATGTGCGAGTCCGAAGCGTCTAATCAAACTATGATAGTATTCTACAACGAAGGATCTAGGATCACACACCCTTTAGGTGTGACCCCGACTGGCGGCGGGTGGGCTGGCCTAGCGGCATCGATTAGGGTTGGGTAGTGGTCCTTCTCGGTGGCGCGACCGGTAGTAGGACCTCAACGGGTAGAGGTGGTGAGTCGGCTACCCCTTTGTCACATGGATTTGAGTAGGAGCAGTTCAATATAGGCTGTGATCATCGCCGGCTAGCGTTGCTGGTTGTTCTCTATAGTGGAGACTCGTGATCTTACCTCAAAGCTATATCAAGCAGTGTCACACGCCATGACTTGTAAAAGTGTTGAATCTAAACAATGTTTCACGAATGATAATCCCATGTTCGACTTGACATCATTAGCGCACATAAAACCATGTGTTATCTTGTCACACCATAATTTTGTCTTTGGCCCCATGTTGATTCATCTTGTGGATTTATTCCCGAGTACCGACAATAGGTTAGTGGTAGATGACGTAGAATAAGTCTTTTGCAAGGCCAATCTTGGTATTTGTATGAGTGCCTTATACTTTGATAAATGGAGTTTATTGAGACCTCATGTGAAGCAAATTGTCGTTTAATAACATAATTCATGTTCTTGATCAACATACAATTATTTCCCCATTAAAGCCTTTATAGGTATAGTTCATACTTGATCAATCCCATAAGCCATTTCTCCTACTAGTCCAATTATAACGAGTTCATTCAATTTCTGCTCTTCTGGTTCTTTGCTGCTTGAACCCACAAATTACTTTGGATTTAGTTTGCATTGTGTCATCTCAGAAGTTTACTCCATTATTCACCCATAGGCCATGAACTGTGTTTCCAGGTGTCAACCAACATGACAAAGGGCAATCCATAAGTACTAGTCACATTCAAGCGGGTTAATTCAATTTCTGCCGGTCTGGTTTTTTCCTGCTTGAATATGACCGTAAATTAGTGGGGAGTTTAGTTTGTATTTTTTGTTATCTGAGACGAGATGACCTAAACCAAACACTGGAATACTCGAAAACAATGAATTAGAAGAGACGACAGCCTAGTCTTCTCCTCGGCAGAAAACTAAGCAGATAGATAGAGGACAAGAAGAGCGAAAAGAAGAAAATATTTCAGCCCCGGCGAGCGAAAGAGACCCTGAAAAAGCCAACGCGACGCCAAATCCATTCCTCTTCCCTCTCCACAGGCTGAGACGAGACGAGACGAGGCCAAGCCCAGCCAAGCCAACACCAACACCCTAGGCGCGCGCGCGCAGTGCCGTGGCGGAGTCGCTGGGCCTCACCGGAGGCAGCGGATGGCCACGCCCACGCCCATGGCGGGCGAGGGGACGCTCGCCGCGGTGATGCCGCGGTCGCCGCCCCCGCCGGCGACGGCGGAGGCGGCCCCGGGGTCGGCCGCCGAGGCGCCGATGCTCATATTCCTCTACTTCCACAAGGCGATCCGCGCCGAGCTCGAGGGGCTGCACGGCGCCGCCGTGCGCCTCGCCACGGAGCGCGCCGGCGACGTGGGCGCGCTCGCCGACCGCTGCCGCTCCTTCGTCAACATCTACAAGCACCACTGCGACGCCGAGGACGCGGTACGGCTGCCACCGACCTCCTCACAGCTCCGTTTCATCCGAGCCCCATTTCGTTCTCCTCCTAGTTTTTTGTCTTCCCCTTCGTTTAGCTGTCGCGGATTCCGGTATTGGGGCGATGCCTGCGCCGCTGGCGCGCGCGAATTTCGTTGGGTTTTAGGGTTGCGGAATTGTTCCCCTCGGGTTTGGAGGAACTGGGCGGGATGGGGATGGAATCGTTCCAGCACTGTTAGGATCTGAATCCGGTGGACTCCATACCGTGGTGCTGTAGAATCTTCTCACGGGCTAGCTTTTCTATGCAACAGTGCACGGTATTGCATTGTTTGGCTGAATCTGCCTTGCCCATATGAGCAATTGGTCGCACTTTTTGCCCTTCTGGCCTCTGATGTTGACGTAAGGAGATACTGCCCGAATTGTGTAAGCCGTGATACAATAGCCTCTCTGTTCAATTGAAACCATATTGGGAATTTTGATATTGACATCATCATGTGAGTCCTTCTGTCGTTCTTCTGTAGTGATGCTTTGTCACTTTGATTGGAGCACACAGCAACTTCCACATATTGGGTTGAGTCGGGTAGAGCTGCCTTAATTTCAAACTGTTAGTCAGGGGCTATTGGAGGCCAGAAACTTTCTCAAAATATTATTTAAATCTAATAGTTGCCCTGCAGAATGAGGGCGAACTTTCACTAGCGCCTGTTTTAGTAGCCGAGTCTAACTGGCAATTAAATGCACCTCGATCTTCTATTTCCGCCAATATAGAAGCTCCGTGTTCAAGCACGCAACTGTTAGCACTGTTGTGAACTTGTTTTATTTGCTCGACTATAGGAAGAACCGTGGTTGTTGCTTGTTCAAAGCTGTCTTGACGGTCTATCTTTTTAATGCTATCTTTCTATGTAGCAGTTATGCAAATTAGTTTCGAGTTCTCCGTCCTGTAGTTTTATGTTAAAAACACGCTCATACGTATTGTTTTGGCAATCACAGGTTATCTTTCCAGCACTTGATATTCGAGTCAAGAATGTTGCAGGGACCTATTCTCTAGAGCATAAAGGGGAACATGACCTCTTTTCCCAGCTGCTTGCTTTATTACAACTCGATATACAAAATGATGATGCCCTTCTGAGGGAACTTGCATCCTGTACAGGAGCCATACAAACATGCCTCACCCAGCATATGTCCAAGGAAGAAGAGCAGGTTGGTACCAGTTACCATCTTCACCTTTTAAATGGCCTCTTCTCATGTTAATCAGTTCATATCTCTCAAGATAAGGAAAACAGTATGTTGCTCAGTCTCTTATGTTTGAACTAATTTTAATTTCTAGAACAATTGTCTTTCGATGACAATCTCACTGTGAAAAGTTCTTACCCATGCTCTTAGTAGTAGTTTGATTAAGGCATTCTCTTGTTGTAGTTGTGTTGAGAAATCCTTAGCGAAAACAACTTATTACTAGGTTGTCCAACTGTCTTGCCCTTGTTACACTATGGTTGTCAGAATCATGATTCTACTATATGATTCTACGACTTTACGACGCAAATTGAGTGGAACGATTCAACGAATCTGCTAGGTAGAATCTAAGATTTTACGATTCTAAAAGTTAAGATTCTATGGGTTGCGATCCTACCGTAGAGGTACCGATCCGATTCAGAATCACGATTCTGACATCATTCATTTGAATGCTCACAATCTCCTTTACTAGGGTGCTAACGACAACCTGGCAAACTTATACTTCAAGTATTTTGAGCAATTATATGATATACTTTCCCGTTATACTCTTAATGTTAGTAACGGTAGGTCATAGGTGGAAACATAGAACCAATGGTAGTGAGACAGCTGTGGTCTTCTAGTTGCTACTCTATTGTCATTGTTTGTCATTACCAAGGGTTGGCATGGTACCAGTTTTTTTATTCTGGTTAAACGGTTGCACAGTTCTCACTGTCATGCAGGCATTTTAGACTGTACTCTTCTGTATTTTTAAACTCTGTAATGCATGTATTAGAAGTATTTACCTCATATATGAATCCTCTTTTGAATAAACTAGTCATAAACCCGTGCACCTGCACTTGCTGCATATGTACCTTAGTCAATACTTTATATACATCTTAGAGAATATTATTGATTCATAAGATGTGCAAATAGGTAAGTATACCTGTACATTTTTATTTGATATGCTTTACACATTTCCCTTTGACATGCACGAATTGTTTTTTTTTTCCTATTACAACTCTTGATTCATTACATGAATATTCCTCACCTTGTGATATGAAATCTTGCTGTATATATATGGCCTGAGTTATTCACAAAGCGACACAACATTTTCATCTCATCCGATTAATGAGCGGTTTTTAGTTTTTCTAATTTGATGTGAGGGGAAGCATCTGATTAGTAAATCTTAGGCAATACATAAAGATCTCGATTAAGCATACTCCCTCCGTCCCATGAAGGTTGTCTGAGATTTGTCAAACTTTGGATGTATCTAGACACTAAATAGCATCTAGATACATCCAAATTTTGACAAATCTCAGACAACCTTCGTGGGACGGAGGGACTATTATTTTGGCGGCAGCTCTGAACTCTCACGGACATTTTAATTCTGACCCTAATACATACTCCATCTGTTCCTTTTTAATTGACTCTGATTTAGTACAACTTTTTACTAAATCAGAATCAATTAAAATGGAAGGGAGGTAGTACTTGTAAATTGAATAACATCGTTATGAATGTCATTAATTACTTATTGGTCTTGCATGGTCACATATATGCCTTTTTAATTAGTGACTGATTTTCCTGAATAGTTCTTGGTTAGGAGTTGTGATTCTTTTGCGAGAAAGTTAGGAGTAGTATGTTTCTAGATTTTTTATTGACATGCCTCTATTTAGATTTTTTCTCCATTCTTTGATTTGCACTAGAGAGTACACATATACATCTATCAATCTCCCCCTTCTCTGTGCTTTCTAGGTGGACATGCATCACTTTCTCCTTTTCTTTTGCACTCTAGATGCATATGCCAAGTTACTAACGCTTAAATAGATGTATATAATAAGTCTTCTAAAAAAAGGAAAAAGATGTATATAGTCGCATACATTTGGCATACAGAGTTCCATGTTCATGTAATTTGTCTAATATCTGTATAAACTATTAGAATAGTTGGTCACTGAAACTCCAATTGCAGAGGAGGTATAAACAATTAAACATGCATAAATATTTATATGATCCACGTTATGTATGTGTCGTTCTCTTTCTCCAACTGTTTGAACATCCAGCTCGCCAATCTCCATGACATACACTTGTTGATTCTTCTTCTCTCGCTAAACATCAACCTGTCAATTAATAAAAGGAAGTAAAGTACTAGCAACTGTTTGGTTTATTGAGTTGGGGTTGGACATGCTGATGCCAACGAGACCCAAGATGATACACGCTCGTCGAGTACCTGGAATACCTAGTGCACACATTTGCTAATTACGTGAGGCCGGATGATTAATTACAAGACAAAGCTAGTGAGTATCAAAATAGAAGGTACATGGCCCACATATACTCGCTCTGCCAAAACTGAGTAGCAATTGAAAAAAAAGGCAAAGTACATGGGACCCACCATGGAAACGAGGGCAACTCCGCTTCCAATTTTTTGGCGGAGCTTTGCAGCGCCTTCGACTCGCCCGCAAGTTGGCGAAAAAAGCGCATGCGGCAGGTGGGTTCGGCGAGCCAATTATTTGGTAGCGATCGAAACGGTTGCCAAATCTCATGGGCTGACCAATATTTTGGTAGGGTTTGCTTTGGTAGTAATCCAAACAGGGCCCTTTCAAACATGTCTTCGTACGATACCTGGTGCAATGCAATATTATGTACCGGACCTGGTGCAAAGTGACAAAAGTATCATCTACCAGGCGGAAAGTGCAACTTACTCTAATTTGATGATATCGTGCAATGACGTAGCCTCCAATTAGTAAACAGTATTTGGTTCTTGTATCCATTACTGCTGTACTCTAAAGAGGCCTCTCATTATCAATGAGAAACTTTCACTTTAGTTTGGTGAGTAGCGCAGACAGAGAAGTGGGTTGCAATATTAACGTGCATGAAGCAGAACCTATCTCTGGGAGTTTAGAAAGTGTGTTAGATTTTTTGTTGCATTATGTGTTTTGCATGGTCATGTATCTATTGCGCTCTCTGCATTCTAAGATCATATCAGATGCAAAATAGATAGTGTTAGTGGCTGATCATATTTCATACCTGTTCGTGTCTGATCATTTGAATTTTGTAGGTCTTCCCGTTGCTTACCAAGAAATTTTCGTATGAAGAACAGGCTGATTTAGTGTGGCAGTTCTTATGCAGCATTCCTGTAAACATGCTGGCGGAGTTCCTTCCATGGCTTACAGCTTCTGTTTCATCTGATGAACATGAAGATATTCGTAACTGCTTATGTAAAATAGTACCTGAAGAGAAACTTCTTCAGCAGGTCTTCACATCTGCGACTCTTTATAATTTCAGGCAATAACTTGCTTGCTGTCCTTTTAAATTTGAGTTTTACAATTTGCGAAGGTTGTGTTTACTTGGATCGAAGGGAAAGCAACAAGAGAAGTGGCGCAGAGTATCGTCAGTGATAATTTTGAAAGAAGTCATAGCTGCAAGGATGCCTCCGTTGTTGATCAAGCTGATGGTCAGGCTGACAGGTATCCCATTGATGAGATCTTGTATTGGCATAATGCTATCCGTAAAGAAATGAATGACATAGCAGAGGAGACAAGAAGTATGCAGCAGTCTGGAGATTTTGCTGATATATCAGCCTTCAATGTGAGGCTGCAGTTTATTGCAGATGTGTGCATCTTCCACAGGTATGTATCGTTGAAGCTTCACGTATTCACATATTTTTGTAAGATCCCGTTGTGCAGCTGTGGTACATACAATCCACTAATTTTAATGTTGCTTTTTATGCAAGTTGGCATCTAGTATAGCATATGTTTTTTCAATGCTTAACCTATATGTACTCACATTCCTTGTGTACCTACATATCCTGCTTGTTGCATGGACAGTTTGGTGGCTTATGCACTGTTTGACATTGTATGGACTGGTGACATCTAAGTTGCAAGTTTATATTAATTATCTGTTAGCTTCTTTGAAGGACTGCAAGTTTGTAAAGTAGATGATTTTCTATATTTGGTAGGAATTATGACTTATCTTAAATAACCAGATCCCAGTATTTTGCAGAACAATACAGCAATAACAATCTGATTCATAGTTAGCTTATGATTCCACTCTTCAAGATATCTAGTGAGCACATAAACTATGCCGTGAGTTCGTCATTATCAAATAAATGCAGTTGTCATACTCCCATGTTTTTTTTTTCCATCCTAGTAACGTGAGATGATAAACACTTGGGCAAGTAGTATCACCAAATGTGCTAATTCCTCTCAAATTTAGGAACACTTAAATCTGAGAAGAGTCTGGACATATGTATTATGGTTTTAATGTACCTATAAGAATTTGTTGTGTGCATGTACTGGTGGCATGCTAGTCATATACCCATCGTGTATTAGGATTACAACATGGTTTTGCCTGGTTCATTTTTGACAGTTTTCACTGGAAAAGTAGACCACATACCTTCTTTAATTTCACCCCTTGCATTTCTCTTATTATCCACAGTATCGCCGAGGATCAGGTTGTATTTCCTGCAGTCAATAGCGAATTGTCCTTCGTGCTGGAGCATGCTGAAGAAGAACGGCGATTTAACAATTTTAGACGCTTAATTCAGCAAATTCAAATGGCAGGAGCAAAATCAACTGCAGCAGAATTTTACTCCGAGTTGTGTTCACATGCTGATCAGATAATGGAGGCAATTGAGAAACACTTCTGTAATGAAGAAACCAAGGTGAGTACTAACTACTTAGTACTGATGTTGCTTGATCAATGGAACTATTGTTTTGCAAGATGAAGTTTCATATTTGGTTTAATTACCTAGGTGCTTCCCCAAGCTAGGGTTCTTTTCTCTCCTGAGAAGCAAAGGGAACTTCTATACAAAAGTCTGTGTGTCATGCCGTTGAAGCTATTGGAACGTGTTTTACCATGGTTGGTATCAAAACTGAGCGATGAGGAGGCATCTTCTTTTCTTCAGAATATGCGCTTGGCAGGTCATCTCTTTACTCTGGTTATTTTGTGCTGTTGTCTTTATACATTAAACGTAGCTTTGAAGTTTTTTTTGGGAAATTTGCTAAAATATTCTCATGAAACAGCACCATCATCTGAAACCGCACTGGTCACTCTTTTCTCTGGTTGGGCATGCAAATCTCGCTCAGAGGACAAATCCAATTCTGGAGAATATATATGCTTAACAACGGGGGCAGCAAGATGCCTGTTGGACGATGTGGATGAGCTGAAAAAATGTCAATCATTTTGTCCATGTGCTTCACGTAGCAGTGCAGATGTTGCTCTGCGTTTGGAAGATGAAAATGGCTCTAGGCCAGGCAAGCGAGGAAATGATGCTGAATCTGTTCTTGGTACTAATGGCAATTGCTGTTCTCAAATTGCTGACACTGAAGCACGCCCATGTAGCAAAAAACCTTGTTGCATTCCTGGGTTGAGAGTAGAAACCAATAACCTTGGTATTGGTTCACTGGCTTCTGCAAATTCCTATCTCTCTTTATCATACAATTCGTCTGCACCTTCATTGTATTCGAGCCTTTTTTCATGGGATACAGACACCTCATTGTCTTGTTCTGATGGCATTTCAAGGCCAATCGACACCATATTCAAATTCCACAAGGCAATTCGCAAGGATTTGGAGTATTTAGATGTTGAATCTGGAAAGCTTATTGATGGTGACGAGTCTTGCCTTCGCCAATTCATTGGAAGATTTCGTTTATTATGGGGTCTTTACAGGGCACACAGCAATGCTGAGGATGAGATTGTGTTTCCTGCTTTAGAATCAAAAGAGCCACTGCACAATGTGAGCCACTCGTACACTCTTGATCACAAGCAGGAAGAGCAATTATTTGAAGATATATCTAATGTTCTCTGTGAGCTTTCACTGCTACATGAGAGCTTGAACCAGCCTGATACTGAAGAATCAAAGGAAAACTATTTGAAATCATCTAGTGGGATAGATTTGACTAGAAAGTACAATGAGCTTGCTACAAAGCTTCAAGGAATGTGCAAGTCTATCCGGGCCGCGTTGTCTAATCATGTCCACAGAGAAGAACTTGAGCTGTGGCCATTGTTTGACAAACATTTTTCTGTGGAGGAACAAGATAAACTTGTAGGTCGTATAATTGGTACAACAGGTGCTGAGGTCCTCCAATCAATGTTACCTTGGGTTACATCAGCACTTAATCAAGAGGAACAGAACAAGATGCTGGATACATGGAAGCAAGCAACCAAGAATACGATGTTTGGCGAGTGGCTGAATGAGTGGTGGAAGGGAGTTCCGTCTGATTCTTCGGCAGAGACATCCTCTGTTCCAGAAGGTTTGTGGAGTTGGTTTCTTATGGCATTGCCCTCTATCTCTAGCAATGTTTTCAACTTGTAATGTGCCCCATTTGGTAATACCATGTCTGTCAGAATAAATTATAAATGTTACACATTGTGCTGTATATGGCTTAACATATTGGAGACAAGCAAACTAGTAATCATCAACTTTTGAGGGCCCTACCTTGGTCCAGTGAATTGTAGGTGCAATGTTGGGCTATTTTTTTTTTGTAAAGAAACAAGAAGACCTATCAATTGCTAATAATAATTTGGAATGTAATTTGGAATGTGCAAGCTATGAAGATTTATCAAAGAGCATATCTTGGGTGTTTCATAGAGAACAAACAGGCCATGAGTTCTTAAAGTTACGGAAGTGGGTCTTACTGCTGCAGAATTATGCTACAATGAATTCATAAACATTGCTTAATTTAGTTCTGTTTGTTTGCTTTGTTAAAGTTGCTTTGGTTTTGGTTTGCTATCTTGTAAGTTTGGTGCCTTTTTGGGGCTCCGTGTTCTTCTAATACAAAATGGCGAGAATTCTGATGTGTGTTCGAGATATTTTTGTATCTAATGCTTGCTTAGTCTGGAAGTAGTTCTATGACTGGTTCCTTTTCTTATCCATTTTGTGGTTTGCCAACTATTATTTGCCATTTCCATTTACAGATACTCATTCGCAAGACAAGCTTGACCAGAATGACCCGACGTTCAAGCCTGGTTGGAAGGACATCTTTCGAATGAACCAGAGTGAACTTGAGGCAGAGGTGCGAAAGGTTTCAAGAGACCCTACACTTGATCCAAGGCGAAAGGCCTATCTAATCCAAAATCTCATGACTAGGTTTGTCGTCTTCATATTTCCGTAAACTATTTGTTAAGAATTATGTTAGGGAAAACATATATTGATACATGTGCATCCCAGCCGCTGGATAGCTGCTCAGCAAAAGCTACCAGATCAAAGATTAGAAGAGTGCAGTGGAGGGGCTGGTATACCTGGATGTGTTTCTTCATACCGTGACCAGGAGAAGCAAATATTTGGTTGTGAGCACTACAAAAGGAATTGTAAGCTTGTTGCCGCTTGCTGTAACAAGCTGTTCACGTGCAGATTCTGCCATGATAAAGTTAGCGACCATACAATGGAAAGGTAAATTCTGTATTCTGCAAAAACACTTGACTGGTTTTCATGTTGTTACTACTGAAGGGTACTTAATACTGCGCTACTGTCTGGTCATGCACTCATGCTAGAGTGCATTGATCCTTTTTCTGTAAGCCCAATTTCAACTACTAATCAGCTTCTAGTAAAGAACAACGAAAATACATAGAAAACTGAGAGAAACTTGCAGTTTCTTTCTTCATGAAAAATATAAATTTCTCACATTTTTATGAGTAGTTTTTCCACATTTCTGATTTGATATCTTATTTATCCCTTTTCTTGCATACTTAATACATATAGTTGGCTTTGCTACATATGTGGTTGCATTATTAACGTGAACAAATAAGTATGAATTCGATCTGAGCTGAAATCTTTCTGTTCCTTGACCTTTCTATTCATTTCTATGACCGTTCAGCATGCTCCTGCGGCGCTTCACCTAGCAGTAATATATAGAATGTAAATTAATGAGTATACATTCTTCTATTCTCAGGAAGAAAAAGTAACTTTACTAGTGTACATTCTTTTCTCCAGACCATTTCAATCATATCAAAACGTAAATGTACCAATGTTACTTGCTACCTGTAGGAAAGCAACACAGGAGATGATGTGCATGGTTTGTCTGAAGGTTCAGCCTGTCGGTCCAAATTGCCAGACTCCATCTTGCAATGGGCTATCCATGGCAAAGTATTACTGTAATATCTGCAAATTTTTCGATGACGAAAGGTAACATTCACCAACATTATTTAAAGATCATTCTCTGGTATGAAATTGGCACTGGGATAAGATTCTTTGTGGCATTCAACAACTGACATGCGTTTTCACTCTTGTTTATAGACCAATATATTGTTTCGGTATTAGATTCTATGTATTTTCGTGACATGTAGGACACCCACATCCGAATCCGAACTCAAATTCAGATTGGATTGCATCAAAGTTTGTCATTGACATTATTTTTATCTGAAACATACTAAGCTTGTATGTACCTGTAGTCAGTAACAATAGAGAGCATGCAAAAAACTGAGGAATATCTGTACATCTAATAGAAAGCATGCACAACCAGTACTGCTGCCAGTAAGATATTTTCGCCAAGGAATATATATAGTGCAAACCTGTTCTGTTCACCTATGAAATTGTCAGAGAAAAATAAAATTGAAAAATAGCCAATCTTTGGTAAACAAAATAGTCTGTTGAATGTACTACCTTTTGAATTGAAGCTGAAACTTCATATTGTTTGGAGAAACAAGTTTGAGGGATTTGATTAATTCTCTTAAGTTTTCCAGATAACGAATTTTTTTTATCTCTCTTAGAATCTACCTTCACCATGTTATTGTTTATCCTAGCTATTGGTTTCCAATAATTATGCTCGGTATATATTAGTTGGCTTCATCATGAAAAGGGCATCAGCAGACCCTTAAGAAGAAACAACACGTTGCTGGATTCTTAAATATTTGGATGTCACCCTGGGTTAATTTTGCCAATGCTGTGCTTAGTTGTCCAAATGCAATAATGCAAATTAGATCCTGTTGGTTTGCCAAGTGCACATGTTGTACCATAGGCAACATACTGGAGATTGAAATCTGGGTATTATATATTTTTATGGTAAGCAATAGTCTCTGCTGATGCTGGGATATTTTACAGGACTGTGTACCATTGTCCGTTTTGTAATCTGTGTCGTCTTGGGAAAGGTCTTGGTGTTGATTTCTTCCATTGCATGAAGTGCAATTGCTGCCTTGGAATGAAACTAACAGAACACAAATGTCGGGAGAAAGGGCTAGAGACAAACTGTCCAATCTGCTGTGACTTTCTATTTACATCAAGCGCGGCGGTTAGAGCTCTTCCGTGTGGCCACTTCATGCATTCAGCTTGCTTTCAGGTACTAGCATCTGCTAACATAATCATGCAATTTTTTTATATATCCTCTGGTGTCAAACATGCTTCTGACAATTTTCAATCCCAGGCATACACATGTAGTCACTACACTTGTCCTATCTGCTGCAAATCCTTGGGAGATATGGCGGTAAGCTACATCGTTTTTATGGAGTTACAGATATTTTTCAATTTACGTGAATGAGTGTATCTTCATCTTGAGTCCCATAATTTGTTTTCACATTCTTAGTGAACGATTATTTCTCTTTTTTTGTCCTTCATCTGAAGGGCATCCCACCAAGCTGATACAACTTTCCATGAAATGAAAGCAAAAAACTGTACTCCGTAACTTTTTTCTGTTAGTTCAAAACTGGAAGCATGTACCTCCATTCGAGGGCAACCCAATCAAATGTTCTATCTCTTTTGTTGTATTTTATGATGTTTTTCTGGAGATACCTCTAATCCTGACGCCTGAGGGTGACTTCACCTGTGCTCTTGTTATTTAAAATTGTTCCCAAGATGCCAAAATACACAATCAGATCTTTTTGCTCGAGCCACACAGAGTGATGAATGATTCCTCCCCAGTTCATGAATGTTTTCTTCTACGTAGATAAATTTCAGTGTTTTCTGAGAAAGGAAAGAGGAAGTGTTATATTTTATTGCCATTAAGTGAGAAGCCAACCAAAAACCACCAGCTTTTAGCTTGTTTGAGGTATAGCTGCCGATCGATTAGCTTCCGTAACACCATTTTGTCCAATAAGTATCTGATTACCATAATAATCTCAGAATAGTGTGGAAATCTTAATGGTTTTCAATGGTTTTAGTTATTCCCTTAACTTAATATGGTGTAGACTACATGCTGTAGAGGTAAACAAACTACTGGCATAGCTTACAACATCAACACTATAATTGTTGCTTGTGAGCTGATTGTCAAAACTTTAAAGCAGCTTTATGATTCTTACTGAACTGATATCTTTCTCCATTTGTCTATGTGCAGGTGTACTTTGGCATGCTTGATGCGCTGTTGGCTGCTGAAGAGCTTCCAGAGGAATACCGTGATAGGTGCCAGGTATTTAAGCTCTTCTATTCTTGGGTTTCATTATTTTTGCCCTCTGCACAGATGCAGTATTTATATTGTGTTGCACTGTTCCTCCAGGATATTCTTTGTAATGACTGTGAAAGAAAAGGGAGATCTCAATTTCATTGGCTGTACCACAAATGCGGCTCCTGTGGTTCTTACAATACCAGAGTCATTAAAACTGATACGGCGGATTGTTCTATGCCAAACTAGCAAGGGGAATATTCTTTTTTTTTTAGTTTGTATCTCTGTAAATAGTCTTACAGAAGCTTGTGTAGCATAGCTACTATATTTTTTCATCCCATAGCCAGTCATTTTTGTCAAGCATAGCGTGCAATTTACTAGGCGTAGTGCTACTAGTTGTAAAAGTGGACACCGGACTGACCTTCATCCTGTCAGGTACATCCTGCCCCAAAGCCTCAGTGTCCGCGTCAAAGTATACATACACACTATACAGTACACACAAATGCCGACGCGATTGCATAATCCTTCTATTGGGTGGGTGGTTCCACTCGTTCAAACGATCATTTTTACGCATCATTCCTGTGTTCCTCACATACGTACATGAAATGTTATTACTTGCAGCCTTCTCTTTCAAACTATTTCCTATTTTGGTCGCTTGGATGGGTGAAGCCCTACCCCAAGAACGTTCCTTTCAATCTAAAAAAAAGAAAACGTTTCCTTTCATCGCATCCTTGCTAAGATACGGTCCAGCCTGTACCCATAGTAAAATCAGGCTCTTAGTGGCATCCAAACAAATCTAAACGTCAATACACCTCTAATTCTCCTCATTTTAAATAGACCTTCTAAATTCAAATTTAGTTGCACACGAACGCTACAAGATAATACTCTTTCCATATTGGTTTATTAGTCTTACATGTCTACCTAGATTGTCAATTTGACATATGTAATATACACTATGTAACACGAGTTATGGGAGCGGTGTTTTCGAACATTGGTGCATATACTTCCTATATTTCAAAATGCATCTTACATATATTTTAAATTTTTTTTTAAATTGAAACTAAAAGTTCGCACGTACATCACGTGCTACATGCTCACAAAGTCGTTTCATAAAAAATCGACTTATCATGTGACGTGTGTAAAAAAGACAAAATTCAGTGCTAAAAATAATGATTTTCACAAGATAAACTTTCTCTTTTATATAGACCACACAAAATATTGGTTTTTCGTGAAACTTGACGAACGCACGTATATTATGGAGATGTACATGTAGAATTTTTTATCCAAATTTTTCAATATTTCGAAATATGATTTTTTTGGTAGAGGGAGCATACGCACCTGGTAGCCGAATTGAATTTCCGAAGAGTTATACCATCAGAAAATGTAACATCTAAAGTTTCTAGTGATATACTGTATGATTTTGTAATTTATGTCACATATTAAGTTGGTCAAATTGATCACCCAGAGGTACACGTAAAACTAATAAATCACCCGGAGCTACAAGTTAGTCAAGTTGGAGGGAATGAAGAGAGTACGTACCAAACTGCAAGGTTAGCACATATGGTTTGATTGATCTTACTACCTCTATGTCAAAATACAGTATATCTTTTTTTTTATTTTTTGGAAAATCAAAGGTGTAGAGTTCGATCAAATATGCAGAAACATATATCAATATCTACAGTGTCAAATCAATATTGTTATATTTTTGATATATTTGGTTAAACTTCACGACTCTTGGAAAAAGTAATGTGCACTTTTGGCATAAGAGAGAGAGCATTTCTTTGTTTTGGGCCACTTATCATGTACTCCCTCCATTCGGATTAAATCGACGTGAGCAGTGTAGATCACTATAAACTTTAGATGTTACATTTTGTAAAACCAATAATCACCACAAGATGCTGGTAAACCAGAATACAAATTGAATATGAGATTGCGCAAGGTGCTAATTCTGAAAGAAATTCTTGGCCGTTAATGTTCATGCTTTTGCAGTAATGTATCCCAAAACACATTGTTTTATCCTTTTATAGTACTAACAGTTGATTTAACAAAAATGTTATTAGCAAATTCGTCCAGAGGAAAAAAACTCTTGTATTATAACCGAAGTCTTGGCAAGTTAAAAATTCATCAAGAACTTAGAGCCCGTTATATAATAGCAAGAAATAAAGAGCAAACCATTACGAATTGAACTCGATAAGACAGAAGGTGCGTTAGCAGAACACATCAGTAGGGATTAGGGAAGCTCCAGATTTATCCCGTTGTCGTCAAAGTCGTTGATTCTTGTGTTCCTCACATACGTACATACATTTGACACCCAGAGCTAAAGTTATACCATCAGAAAATGTAACATCTAAAGTTTTTAGTGATTTTTTTGTAATATATGTCTCATATTAAGTTGGTCAAATTGATCACCTAGAGCTACACTTAAGACTAATAAATCGATATGGAGAAAATGGAGAGAGTACGTACCAAGCTGCAAGGTTAGCACATTTGGTTTGATTGATTTTACTCCCTCTATGTCAAAATGTAGTACATCTTTTTTTTCTTGGAAAATCAAAGGTGTAAAGTTCTATCAAATATGTGGAAACATCTATCAATATCTATAGTCTCAAATCAATATTGTTATATTTTTTGATGTATTTGGTTAAACTTCACGACTCTTGGAAAAAAGTAATATGCACTACATTTTGGCATGAGAGAGAGAGAGAGCGCATTTATTTAATTCCGGCCACTTATCATGTACTCCCTCCGTTTGGATTAAATCGAAGCGAGCCGTTAGAAAAAGTAGCTTATTCATGTAGGTAGCTCGCGTCGATTAAACCTGAACATGAAATCTTGAGGATCTTCCATTCTACCCAACCCAACCAAAGCCAAATTCCTTTGGTAGAAAGCAAGAGGAGGTCCCAATCTACGTTTTCACCAAACCATATTTCATTCCCCATTGAGTTCATCGAGTTTTCTTGTCAATCTTGGGTTCGTGGGAAACCCTAGGCAGCTAGGGTCGCCTAGAGGCATTCGGCTTGTGATTTTCCCTGTGGAAAATTTGTGAGGGTCTAGTACCTTGAGTTCTACCATTGGTGAGTGAGCTATTCCTTCGTGGGATAGGCTCCACAGAAGAAGTTGAGATTTTGCGGCGTTTGGAAATCCTTCGTGGGATTCCACACCTCTCCAATAAGACATACCTTCCTCCCAATGAATGGAACACGCGAATACATCTTCATCTCCATGTGTCCCGGTTATTTCTATCCGAGCTCTTTAATTGTGTTGTTTAATTTTGTGATAGTCTTCCTGCTTGAAGTATCTTATATTGTCATCTAAGTTGTCTCACCTAGCTTGCATTGGACTCACTTACTTTTCCACGTAGCCTAAAATTGCAAGAGTTTTTTAATTTTTTTTTGTAGAAATTATTCACTCCCATTAGGTTATACCATATATATGTATCCTTTCAACATCGGTGGAGGGCCCATGACAGATGACATTGACGATCTGCCTATCCAGAGCGCATCGATCGAGGGTGCCGGGGTGGGGGATTTCTGCATTTATGTGGAAGGCAAATTCTCCAAGCACAAGCCACCTAGACCTGAAGCGAAGGAACCTCATGTCGTTCCTTGTCCCCTAATGGCCACCCAACAAGGAAAGAAATTTACTTGTCATCTTTCTCAATCTAACTCACATCACATGCTGGCGGGCTATAGGTTGGCACCATCCATGTGATTTATTAATTGCCATCCATGCTATTATAGCAGTTGGAGAGAATGTGCAACCATCGATCATGATTTCACACTTTGTAATGAGGAATAATTAAGGATATTTTTTCTACAGATAAGTACAAATAGTAAAGTATCAAAAATTGCAATTAACGTTACTTTGCACACAAAAATTTCAGCGAGGGTCCAAACCAATGAGGCAACAATATCAATTACAACATTCCACAACATAATTTTATCTAGAAATCATAAACAATTCACATTGATGCAACCATAACAACACAACTTGAACATTATAGAAGGCGCATAATGGTTAAGAGGCACTTACCATGTCTTCTTTAAGCGTTCAAAATTTCTCAATAGTAACTTTGAATGATGTATTTAAGCCTTCAACAAATATTTCATAAAACCTGAAGATGCGCTTCCGAATTTTCATTCAACAAGTACTTCCGAATTGTCATTCAACAAGTACTCCCTAAAACCTAAATATGTGCTTCCGAATTAGCATTCAACAAGTATTTCCTAAAACCTAAAGATCTGCTTCCAAATTTTCATTCGACAAGTAATTCAAGAATACATTAATGTGCTTCTTAGTTTGTACACATTATTGCTTCAGAAATACTTAATGAATGATTGTTTATATGCTACAACATATTCGGCAGATACCAGAATAAGTGTGCTTCCTAACCATAATTTATTAGCTACCATACAAGGTTTTGGGTATCACATTACACCTGACATGCTTCAACTTCTGGAGAACAAAGTTTCCTAAACCAACATAATTGCTTCAACTATCACTTAATAGAATAACGGTGTTTTGGAACTAGAAATAGTTCCCATGTTAACAAAAAAGAATGTTTCTTAGTACCTATGTACATGCTTCCTTTAATCAGTACGCAAAATTTGCTTCCAAATTACAGTATCCAATAAGACGATGCATACGATGCGCTATTTTTCTGGTTCTTGTGATGGAATTGAAGCATAGAGGAAGCGGCAGAGCACAAAAATTTCAGGGAGATCAGACGTGATCTGTGGCACAACTGAACAGTCTTAATTAGGAGACACCACGACCAGACGCACTGCATGCTTCTAATCCGACGGAAGAAAACTAGTCCGATGGATAATTAGGACCGGACGCCGATTCTAGTGCTTACCTAGCAGATGAATAACAGATGTATAGCATTGCCCCACAAAAGAAGACAACAGATAAAATTAGTTTTATCATTAAACCATCTAGTAGCTTACAAGAGTGGCCGTATTACTTGTGACAGAGTTCCACCTAAATTGAGCACCATTCCTTCGACATTGCCCTTAATACTGATGCAGCCACTGAGTTCACCATCGGCCTGCTTCTCAACACAGATGTTCATCAGAACATCTTCGCCAAACACACTCTTGGCGTAAAGATTGGCGGCTATAAGTCCACAGTCTCCATCAAGCGCCCACCTGAAATCCCAAGTAAGATATGAGTAGAGAAGCTAGCATATGAAGTACAAATGGTACAAACGCTAGCAATTCAACTAGCAGTGGAACGCAAGATTCAAGCAAACTCTGGTCATAGCAGCTTAGCAATTGGGCTTGGCTTGCTTCCATTCTTACTCCTCCATTTCTATACTAGTTGTCGCTCATTTACTAAAAGTCATATTTTGCCATATAAAATTAAATTATGAAGTTTCCACTATGTCTGTTTGGACAGTCGTAGAATATGCATGGCTGGAAAGGATAGTAAAGTATAAAATGATTAAAATAAAGGATGGGCCATTTTGAGCTCTTGTGTGTGCAATTCTGGTTTGGTGAAATGAAGACCTTAATTACTACATAACTTCTAGTTTGTGTGATATAAAGCTCAGTTCATATTACATCCAAATATTAGGCTGCAAACCTTGGAAAGAAACTGTAAGTTACCTTAGCCTAAATGTACCTTAATGCTGAAAGGGACAATTCTGGTAAAAAGCCATTAATCTAGTATATCTAGAATACATAAACATTTAACTAGTAACAAATCATGAAATCCGAATTCATGGTTGTGTTACTAAGAGATATATTAAGCTTTTGCGTATGACTACAGGCATTTTTGAGAGAAGTGTATTATTAATGCATCAAAGCACCGAAAATTGTTGTCCGTAGATCAACGTGAAAGGTCATTTCTCTTTCAGACTTACGGTGGTGTTAGACATGTCATGTTTGTTGACTTGATTACATGGTTCAGGAATTCCCTCTCATCATGAAGCACAGTGTTAACCTTCAACTGATGAAAAGGAAAGAATATCAGTAGTATACACCAACACATAAGATTTACACGAAAAAGGAGCATGGCCATGAAAATTATTTGGTGAAATATAGAGCATATCTTCATATTAGTATGACAAGAATGTACAGAAATTCAATTCGGCACATGGGAGCATATGCTCCTGCCACCGGAAAAACATTTTGAATGTCAAAAAAAATTCGAACAAAAGTTTCCACGCTTACGTATCGAAATTCTACGTACGTACATCAAGTTTTGCGAAAAACTAACATTTTTTATGACTTGTGTGAAAAAGATAAAAAAACTGTCACGTACACTGTCTTTTTTTTCACGAAAATTTGTCTTTTTTACACATGACAGTAAAAATGTCAGTTTTCCATGAAACCACTTTGCGAACATGTGGAACTTCGAGATGTAACTAGTAAATTTTATGTTCGAATTTTTCAACATTTTAAAAGTGTATTTAAAATAAAATTTTAAAACCGGGAGCATATGCTCCCGGGTGCCAAAACACCACTCGGATGTATAAAGAAGAACATATTTATTTAAATAACATGTGATAGTAGTACTAGCTAATTTATGGCCACCCGTAGAAGATGCTAGAAAGACATGCACTGTTCAGTAGAGTACAATACAATGAAATAAAAGCAGCAATCATGCAAATTAAAAAATTACAGAACTAGCTATGGTACCTTGTATTGAAACAGAGACTCTGTCCACATATTCCGAAAAGCAATATCAGTGCAAGTAGCAGGCGACATGTAATCCAGGATGTTAATGAAAATAACTTTTAGGACCTCTGAATGCTCGTTTCCATCAGAAGTTTCATAAACGATATGACCAAGTATGAATGCACTGTTTGCTGTAGTAATCTCAATGTTAACCTGAATTTGCTTGCTTTCCTGAGGAGCCAAGGTGTAGTTCTCAGAGCGGTCAGTAATTATCACATTTTTACCCTCTGTTACAAACTCCAAGCACAAGTTCTGAAGTGCTTTGTTTGTTCGGTTCATGACTGTAGCATCAACTACTGCATTGTAATATTGATTAACCATAACATATGCTTCAGCATAGACAGGATCACTGAACCCCGTCAGCTGAACAAGGCGATTCAGTCTATTTGCATGATCTGCACCCTTCGTAACATCAACAGTTACAGATTTTAAATAATCTCGATAATCATCATCCAACTCACGTTGGTTCAATGCCTACACGAATAAATGCAAAAAGAAATTTATATTGTATGGAAAATTGCAGAAGAATAAATTGTCACACTCTTGTAGAGATGAAGCCTATGGCTTTGTTACCACTCTGATAATACAGCAAGATAACTAACATGGATTTGTTATGCCTCTGATTACAGGGTAAAAAAAAGTCTCCAGTTCATGTATTGCCATATTTAATGATAAGGTCAACCTTTATGGCACATACCGAAAATGCGGCCCATGTCTCTTTATATTCAACATATAAGAACTCCTGTTGAAGGATGCACTCCTGTTATGATTTAACATCAAGCAGGGAATTTTTGTTCTATAATCATATAAAATTTTATTAATATAATACCTACAGAACTGAAACATTCTTAAAAGGTTCAAATGATTCAACCTATCAACCATAACAACTGTTCCAACAGAAAACTTCTAGTCGAGCCATTAACTATCCATGGCAATAGAAGGAATAGTCCATATAAAACTAAAGGAGGTCCTGTAATGAAAATGAAGATCAGTAAAGGACCATGACCAATGGACATTTCACTATATTTGTGTAAACATAATCACCATAAAGAACATGAGCAAGACTTGTTTAAACATATCTCAAAAACCAAAAATACTGTGTACATCAAAACAAACCACTTTTGAAAATAAGTAACTGTAAACTCAGGTGACGATTCTGTTTCTAGTTCTTCCACCGAATGATATAATATACACCTGAACAATTCATTATACTCAATAAAAACTTAATCGGACTTTAATTTGGGTGAATACAACATGTCTCTAGAATGTTCCACTATACTGGTTACTGAATGTGTCAAGACATGCTTCCTTTCAAAGTCTTGCATGATTCTACAGTATAGTTGGAATTTGGTGAACTAGTAAGCAATATTAACATTAGGCAGTAAAAATGGATTTAGGATTTAGGAATTCCACGAAAACCAAAACAAGAGAAGTCATAAGTAATTTTTCTCTTACCCTCCTCTTCAGGTGGTAGAAATCAATGAGACCATCAGGTTGCACATGGGAAATCGGTGCCTTGATCTTCATCTTCTCAGCAAGCATCTCTGCAAAGCTCTGACGGAATGACAGCAACCAAACCTTCTTTACATGAACACTAGAATTACAAAGCAACTTCACACAGATCACAATCCTATTATACCAGTCCTGGTCAACAGGGTGGCGAGCGCAAAAGGACTGGCCCAGCTGCAGAAAGGACACCATGATCAACAAGGACTCTGTAGATGCCTTATTTACTTCAACCTTAGAGGGCTGGACCTCTTCCAGCCTCAACACAAGCTTGGTAAGTGTACATGCAACAACGGCAGCCAAGTGAAAATCACCTGAGACCACGAGAGATCTGAGATACTTTTTGGAAGCCAGCAACCCATGAGCAACTGGAGCAGAAATGGCAGCATTTGTGGAAAAAATGTGTGTGGCATAAGCGTCATCTGCAAGAACGGTAGATCTTTTAGAACACGCAGTACATGAGTTCATCATTGGATGGGCTGGCTTCGATGTATCGGTCGACTCCCTTTCCTCAGATACAGTGTAGAATGGCAGATTTCCAACGCTCTTCTTTATTGTAGATATGGCACTCTCAACCTCATATACCGAAAACGAGTACTCCGCAAGCATCCAGAGAGCACGTGAACAGACAAAGGATTCCTGGATCTGACAGAATGCAGAAAACAGCCGCTGTATCATGGACTCACGCAGCATGGGGTTGGTCTCCATGATCTCGCGCACAAACAGAACGACATCACACGCTATGGCACCGTTACTTTCACCAAGGAAGTCCACAAGGAGGTGCACCACCGATCCGGCCACTTCAGGGTGCTCCACAGCACAGGCATGGATCGCCTGCACCAGCATCTGATGGTACTCACCGGCTTTCTCGAGCTCAATTCCCCGCATCTTAACAACCTCCTTCTTGAGATACAGCACCACCTCCTGCACATTTCGTGCAGCGAGCAAGCCGAGCACCAAATCGAGCACCTTCCTTCTGATATCCACATTGGGGATCGCGAGTGAGTGAAGCACGTCCATGACAAAATTGACCATCACATGACGGTGTGAGGTGCAGAGCTCATTGAGGCGGTCCAGGATAACGAGCTTCACGTTGTTATCACTCTGGGAAGTGAGCAGCTTGCAGTACGTCTTGGCAGCGACTTGGACTACAGAGATCGGCCGGGAGGACAGGGACAAGAGTGTGCCGGCGCACTTGTATTGGACAGCAGCAGTTCTGCAATTGGACAGGATGGAGAAGATGATCTTCATGTACCCACCCTCACCAGAGTGGTCCAAAGAGCGGCATACCTTGTTGCAAATGAGGTCGAGGGCAGCCATCTGGAGCGGGTCAGGCCACTTAGCGACGTGGGGGGCGTTGTCAAGCAGGTAACTGACGGCGAGGTCCTGTGCGCAGTCGCATAGGAAGACGAAAGCGGTCCTCCTGACATCAGCATCCTGATCGAACGCGACAGCACGCAGCACGAGGTTGCACATGTCGGCGTATGGGAGGGGCATGTGACCGCGAGGCAGGTGGTATACTGCTAAGACTGCGGATAGAGCATGGCGGCGGACAAAACCCTGCTCGTGCTCGAGGTTGGCGATGATGCAAGGCAGAAGCGGGTGGAGCAGCTCGGGCTCACGGAAGCGGCAGAGCAGCCGCAGCGTGATGGCGCGGACGTACTCGTTGCGCTTTTCCAGGTTGTAGCGGAAGTACTTGACGAAGAGTACGATCTCCGGGCAGACCTCGCCAGAGGCAGCGTCCCGCTTGTCGATGATCTCGAGGTAGAGGAAGAAGAGCTTCTCGAAGATGGGCTCCCTGCGGGGGAGGACGTACAGGGTGAGCGTGCGTAAGAGGGGCGGGAGCGTGGTGCCGTTGAGGAGGAGCATGATGGCGAGCTTCATGGCGGCGATCTTGGCAGCGACGTCGCTGTCCTGGAGGTCGACCATGACCTTCTCAACCACGTCGGGGGAGCCCTCGTCGAAGTGCACAAGGAGGGTGCAGGGGTTCTCGGCCATGGTCGCCGGCCGCCGGACGCCGCCGCCGGGGCGGATTCGAATCGGGGGCGATTTGATGATGACCCCTCAGTTTCGTGTGCCTTTGATGATAAGCCCCCCATTTCCGCATCGATGAGAATGACCCCCCCCCCCTACCCGTTTATCTCACCATTAAGCTGTTATTAAATGGTTATTATTTATTTATTAGTCTAATTACATCCTGAGACTAGTCACAATGGAAAGTATCATATGGTAGTATCATGCATATGATGCTACTGTACGATACTATCTTCACAATGCATAGTACTACCTCTGTTTCAAGGCGAACTTTGACCATAAAAATTGAACAATAAAATCTTGATTATATTATATGCAATTAGCACCGTTGGATTCGTATTGAAAAGCACTTTCTAATGATGCTAATTTCATACAAACATTCTTTATATATTTGAAGTAATTCTTGGTCAAACAAAAAGCACGTAAAACGAGCGCCTTATTCCTTGAAACGGAGGTACTATCATGTACTAGTATCATATGTTACATGTATTTAATGATTTGTAGAATCTCAATACAAAAGTGTGTACAAGATTTGTTTGGCATTAATTTTCCTAGTTCTACGTGCTATGATACGGTATCTACCTATGATACTACTATCATCTCTTTCATCATTAATTGATGTGCCACATCAACCTTTTGCATGCATGTAGTGCATGATACTAGCTATGATACTCCCATTGTGAGTAGTCTGAAATCACTACTCTATCAATCTGCCCTCCACTAATTTTGCTGCAAAGGGGCTTGGCCGTTCTTACTACTCCCTCTCCAACTATGTTTTAGTCGAGACGATCGAGACCTATGGACGGCGATGGTGCTTATATGATGGAGTCTCTAGCATCATCGAAATGACGTGATCTTTGAAGGTGCGGCTCCTTTCAAGGATATGGTGATCCAGAAGATCTCTCATGATGCGGAGCTTTGGTGAGCGGCTAGACTGCTTAGAGACATCCTTGCGCCTATGGAAAATTGAAGATGTCGCGAGTAGTTGCTTTACCCGTGTGTGCTACCCCCTCGGTTAGCGTGGTGTTGCACCCATGGCGTTGGCGCTAGAGGCGTGTTGTATTTTTGGCCCCTTGGCCTCTTCTTCTATGAAACCGATACGTCTGTCCATGACGTATCCTTGAAAAAAATATATCTATTTTTTGACGTGAAAATATATCAAGATTTATTGCGAAAAATCTTTTTTGGCATATGATCACCACTGCCCACAGTATTTGAGTATTTTTTGGCACATGATCACCACTGCTCTGTGGTGACCCTGCATACCACTGCATGTTGTAGTACGTCAGTCGTTTACATAACATGTGCGAAGTACCAATCCGCAAATATTACATCCCTCGGAGTAGTACAATAGAAGCATAGCTGGTCTTTATTTCAGTCTCTTAAGATTACAAACCATATATGTACATCACATTGGAGCTCCTCCTGGGTTCATAGAGGATAACTCCTAGGTTTTAGGTGAACCCTACTTAACTTATACAGTATAGGTATAAAAAGGCTTAGCACCATTCGATTCGAGCAACTAAATACTATATAGTTCGTGTTGCTCGACTACTGCTACTACTAGTGTTGCTCAAGCGTGGTCTTCTTTCGGAACCTCCCCGGTTTCATACACAATCAGGTAATCGACCCCCTCTACTCCTCCAGAGAGGTCTGGTTCTTCATAGCAGATCCCATCTGCTCCTTCTTGTCCTTCAGTGGCCTCCTCTAGGTGATTCAGACAATCTAAACATGAGATTATAAGAGGTATGAGTACAAGCGTACTCAACAAGTTCATTATAGGAAAGAGGTGTTTAATGCACTAGCTACGACATTAGACCAGAAAGTCAAATGCCAATGCAAGTTTTCTTTTATTCTGAAGAGCTATGTCCGTCAGCCTTCACCGGTGTCTAGAACTTCATGGAGTTCCTTTCCAGCCGCAGTTCCAAAACCCGGAATAGGGAGTGACATGTCACGATTCATTACACTCTGCAGAGGTGTGTTGCTTTACCCATAAGAGATCTTAACCTTGGTGCCAACCGGGCAGCTTTCCCGTTCACACTTCCTTGGTGTGAGGCCCGGTATAAGGTCCTAGCCAATCATTGTGTTCCTCCACGACCCCGAACACACACCCTTTGTTGCAGTTAGACCTTGGGTCCTCTCCGGTCAGCGTACCCATTGGATACCATCCGACCTCGACTACTATCAGGTTCCACGACCATGATACCTTCACCGGTCGTTACAACCCATCATAGACTGCATTACCGTGGGGACTTAGGGCTCCCCAACCACTCTGGTTGTCCCTCAGGATTCAACTAACTACGGTAAGCGCATCTGTTGATGAACGAGAGGAAGAAACACAACTGACTATTCCGTCCCACTCCAGATCTTATGGTTAACACGGGTCTAACGACACAAGAATCACCGAACGATATTTGTTGTTAATCCTAGATGGATACAAATCCTTTGCAATGGAACCTCCACCATACTCATACCATGGTTCCATCGCCC
The DNA here is from genome assembly GCA_030979885.1 of Lolium multiflorum. Taxonomy (NCBI): domain Eukaryota; kingdom Viridiplantae; phylum Streptophyta; class Magnoliopsida; order Poales; family Poaceae; genus Lolium; species Lolium multiflorum. Next base: position 230,530,043 of record CM061749.1, on the reverse strand, counting down.
ACCACATAGTCATATTCATAATTATGAAAGTAGCATTTTTGCTTTTCATGCAAGAGCGATAAGCATAGTACTTTGCAAATAATTTTATAAAAATACTCAAATTGACATGAGCAAGCGATGAACTTGCCTGGTGACTGCAAGCTAGTGCAGTTGGATTGTTTGGACTGACCCTGATCCTCCGTTTCTGAAAGATAGCATCATTGTCCGATAAGGGCAATGTTTAAAGATTCAGATATGCATGCTTTCAGTTTTTAGGGTTGTTCCCCCCTTCCCGGTGTTTAATTATTTAAATGTCGGAGGTGGCGAATAAGAATAATTAATAGTACTACTTAAGAGTGGAAATAATATCTTGGAATAATTCCAAGCATTGGTTAAGTCCAAAGTAATTTATGGAATTATTTAATGGTTAAAAATATGAAGTTTATTTTAATTGCTTTTATTAATGCATTATTCTTGCAATAAATAATGATTAATATTCATTAGGTTCAAATATTCCATCTAATATTTGGTTATTATAGAGAATAAAATTTTAAGTGGTTTTCATATTTTTCTAAATTTTTTACAGTTATTTATCATTTATGGATTTATGTCAAAGTTCATGTTTAAATTGAAATGTGAAATGACCATTTTGCCCCTGGGCCCACCTGTCAGGCGAACCCAGTGGGTTAGGTCGGACTAGCTCAGCCTGGTCCGGCCCGTTCGGCCTCACTCGCCCCTTCCTCTCTCGCATGCCTAACCCTAACCCCTCTCGCTCCCGCGATGCCGAAATCACCAGCGCCGGCGACGCGGTTGGTCGCATCTGCTCCGCCTCTCGATGGCGCACCTACTGGTCCACGTCGATCTGGAAATAATGACCTCCTCCGCTCGCCCCCAACCCTACGGCGCCTAGGGCTTGCGCGGTGCTCGCGGCGATTCGTGGTACGCCGACGTTCAGGGACGCCATGGGGTTGCTGTGCGTCTCGCTGGTGCTACGCTAGAGCTCCAGTGCCTGGTGGACCCTTGGCTTGGCCGCGTCTTGGCGTTGTCGTGGCCACGCTATGCCGCCGTGCCGCCACGGTGGCACTCGTTGTGCTTCTACAACAGGTAGGTGTCTCCTTCTCCTCTCTAGCTCTCACCTGTGCTACCTCATCTTCCACCTCTGGATGCCTTGGCATCGATTGCCCTGGTGCACTGGACTTGCCAGTTCACCAGTAGGGTTGCTCGTACTGCCATGCTTGTGTTCCTGTGGTTGTGATTGTGCTCCTGCCATCTATGCCATGCTTGTCGTTGCTGCTGTGCTTGCTCTAGTGCTTGGCCTATTGTTGCACTATTGTTGCTGCTATGTTGTTCATGCCCTTAGTGCTATGCTGCTCCTGATGTGCCTCTGGTCATGCTATTGTCTGATCAATTACTTGCTTGATTGACTATTATTGTTACTGTGTCTCAAATGCATGTGCGTGTCCTCCTTATATGCATTTCTGACATACTGCAGCTTGCAGTACTTGCAATTGCAAGTGTCAGTTGTGCATGTGTGCATTACTGTGAAGCTCTATCTATTTATATAGCTTGTTTGATTGTTCAGTGGCACAAATTCATCCATTTTGGATGATGTGCTTCTGGATACAATTATAAAGTTATATATGAAGTTACTGTGTACTCAGTTATGTCTTGCCTGTGTTAATTCAGTAACTATTAGGAGTTACTGATGCTATTGTTGGTTCTAGCAAGCTCTAGCAAGCTCTGATGATCATATGATCATCAGTTGCTTGATGATTGCTCACTGTACCCTTATCTGTGCTTGCTAATGGTGTTGGAGATATGCCCAAGAGGCAATAATAAAAGTGGTTATTATATATCTTTATGTTTATGATAAATGTTTATATACCATGCTATAATTGTATTAACCGAAACATTGATACATGTGTGATATGTAAACAACAAAGAGTCCCTAGTATGCCTCTTAACTAGCTTGTTGATTAATGGATGATTAGTTTCATAATCATGAACATTGGATGTTATTAATAACAAGGTTATATCATTATAGGAATGATGTAATGGACACACCCAATTAAGCGTAGCATAAGACCACGTCATTAAGTTATTTGCTATAAGCTTTCGATACATAGTTACCTAGTCCTTATGACCATGAGATCATGTAAATCACTTATACCGGAAAGGTACTTTGATTACATCAAACGCCACTGCGTAAATGGGTGGTTATAAAGGTGGGATTAAGTATCCGGAAAGTATGAGTTGAGGCATATGGATCAACAGTGGGATTTGTCCATCCCGATGACGGATAGATATACTCGGGCCCTCTCGGTGGAATGTCGTCTAATGTCTTGCAAGCATATGAATAAGTTCATAAGAGACCACATACCACGGTACGAGTAAAGAGTACTTGTCGGAGACGAGGTTGAACAAGATATAGAGTGATACCGATGATCAAACCTCGGACAAGTAAAATATCGCGTGACAAAGGGAATTGGTATCGTATGTGAATGGTTAATTCGATCACTAAGTCATCGTTGAATATGTGGGAGCCATTATGGATCTCCAGATCCCGCTATTGGTTATTGGTCGGAGAGAGTTCTCACCCATGTCCACATAGTTCGCGAACCGTAGGCTGACACACTTAAGGTTTGATGTTGTAATAGTAGAACTTGAATATGGAATGGAGTTCGAAGTATTGTTCGAAGTCTCGGATGGGATCCCGGACATCACGAGGAGTTCGGAATGGTCCGGAGAATAAGATTCATATATAGGAAGTCATTTTATAAGATTTAAAATGATCGGTGAATTTATGGAAGGTTCTAGAAGGTTCTAGAAAAGTCCGGAAGAATTCACTTTGGAAGGCGGGTGGGACTCCACCACCCATGGCCGGCCAACGCTAGAGGGGAGTCCAAGGTGGACTCCACCAAGGGGCCGGCCACCCTCATGGAAGGGTGGGAATCCCACTTGAGGTGGGAGTCCCACCTTGGGTAGGTTTCCTACACATGGAAGGTTTTGGGTTGGTGTCTTATTCGAAGACTTGTAGTCCAACACTTGGGGGTTCCACCTATATAATGAGGAGCAAGGGGAGGGGGCCGGCCACACAAAGCCATTGTGGCCGCACCCTCATAGTGGCCGGCCACCTCCTCTCCCAAACCCTAGCCGCCCTCTCCTCCACCTCTCCCGCAACGCTTAGCGAAGCTCCGGGAGATCTCCATCGCCACCGCCACCACACCGTCGTGCTGCCGGATTCAAGGAGGAGCTACTACTTCCGCTGCCCGCTGGAACGGGGAGAAGGACGTCGTCTTCATCAACACCGAACTTGTGACCGAGTACGGAAGTGCTACCCGATCGTGGCACCGTGATCAAGATCTTCTACGCGCTTTTGCAAGATCGTCTACCGCAGCAACAAGAGCCTCATCTTGTAGGATTTGGAATTCTTCAAGGGTGAGTCTCGATCATCTCCTCGTTGCTCCCGTCTTCTAGACTGCATCTTGGCTTGGATCGCGTTTTCGCGGTAGGAAATTTTTTGTTTTCTATATATGCAACGAATCCCTACAGTGGTATCAGAGCCGTGTCTATGCATAGATGGTTGCACGAGTAGAACACAATGGTTTTGTGGGCGTTGATGCTCTTGTTGTCTTTAGTTTGAGTACTTTGCATCTTTGTGGCATAGTGGGATGAAGCGGCTCGGACTAACTTTACATGACCACGTTCATGAGACTTATTCCTCGTTCGACATGCAACTTGTATTGCATAAGAGGCTTTGCGGGTGTCTGTCTCTCCTACTATAGTGAAGATTCAATTTACTCTTCTATTGACAACACTAGTATCACCGTTGTGGTTCATGTTCGTAGGTAGATTAGATCTCTCGAAAACCCTAAACCACGTAAAATATGCAAACCAAATTAGAGACGTCTAACTTGTTCTTGCAGGGTTTGGTGATGTGATATGGCCATAATGTGATGATGAATATGTATGAGATGATCATTATTGTATTGTGGCAACCGGCAGGAGCCTTATGGTTGTCTTTAAATTTCATGTTGAGTAGTATTTCAAAGTAGTTGTAATAGTTGCTACATGAGGTGAACAACCATGAAGACGGCGCCATGGACCTTGACGCTACACCGACGATGATGGAGATCATGCCCGAAGATGATGGAGATCATGTCCGTGCTTTGGAGATGAAGATCAAAGGCGCAAAGACAAAAGGGCCATATCATATCACATATGAACTGCATGTGATGTTAATCCCTTTATGCATCTTATTTTGCTTAGATCGTGACGGTAGCATTATAAGATGACCCCTCACTAAAATATCAAGATAATAAAGTGTTCATCCTTAGTAGCACCGTTGCCAAGACTTGTCGAAGCATCTCGTGATGATCGGGTGTGATAGAATCAACAAGTGCATACAACGGGTGCAAGCCAGTTTTGCACATGCGGATACTAAGGTGGCCTTGACGAGTCTAGCATGTACAGACATGGAACACGTGATACCGAAAGGTAGAGCATGAATCATATGATTGATATGATGAACACTTTGAGTGTTCGCCATTGAAATTACATCTTGTCTCGTGATGATCGGACTTAGGTGTGGTGGATTTGGTTCGTGTGATCACTAAGACAATGCGAGGGATATTGTTTTGAGTGGGAGTTCACCTAGATTTTTAATTATGTTGAATTAAAATTTGAACTCAATTTGTCATAAACTTAGTCTAAACTATTGCAAATATATGTTGTAGATATGGCGTCCCAATCAATTTTAACCAGTTCCTAGAGAAAGAAAAACTTAAGAGCAACGGTAGCAACTTCACCGACTGGTTCCGTCATGTGAGGATCTTCCTCGCTAGCGGAAATCTGCAATATGTGCTTGATGCACCGCTAGGTGACCCTCCTGCAGAAACTGAAACTGATGAAGTAAAGAATGTTTACGCGACTCGGAAAACTCGGTACTCTCAAGTTCAGTGTGCCATCCTGTGCAGTCTGGAAGCGGATCTTCAAAAACGTTTTGAGCACCACGATCCTCATGAGTTGGTCAATGAGCTGAAAGCTATATTTGAAACTCATGCGGCCGTGGAATGCTATGAAGCATCGAAACACTTCTTCACCTGCATGATGGAAGAAGGCAGCTCCGTTAGTGAGCACATGCTCGCCATGACCGGCATGCGAAGAAACTCTGACTTGGGAATAGTGATTCATAACAGACGGGGATTAATCGTGTCCTTCAATCACGCCACCTAGTTACAAGAACTTTGTGATGAACTACAATATGCAGAACATGAACAAAGAGTTACCTGAACTCTTCGCCATGCTAAAGTCTGCTGAGATTGAGATCAAGAAAGAGCACCAAGTGTTGATGGTCAACAAGACCACCAGTTCAAGAAACAGGGCAAGTCTAAGGGAAAATTCAAGAAGGGTGGCAAGAAAGCTGCCACGCCTCCTATGAAACCTAAGAATGGCCCTAAGCCTGATGCTGAGTGCTATTACTGCAAGGAGAAGGGACATTGGAAGCGTAATTGCTCCAAGTATCGGCTGATCCGAAGAGCGGCCTTGTCAAGAAGAAGAAAGAAGGTATATCGATATACATGTTATAGATGTTTATCTCACTGGTTCTCGTACTAGTACTGGGTATTTGATACTGGTTCGGTTGCTCATATTTGTAACTCAAAACAGGAACTAAAGAATAAACGAAGACTACCGAAAGATGAAGTGACGATGCGCGTTGGAAACGGATCCAAAGTCGATGTGATCGCTGTCGGCACACTTCCTCTACATCTACCTTCGGATTAGTTTTAAGCCTAAATAATTGTTATTTTGTACCCGCGTTGAGCATGAACATTATATCTGGATCTTGTTTAATGCAAGACGGTTATTCATTCAAGTCTGAGAATAATGGTTGTTCTATTTTTATGAATAATATCTTTTATGGTCGAGCACCTGAAAAGAATGGCTTATTTCTGTTAGATCTTGATAGTAGTGATACACATATACATAACATTGATGCTAAGAGAATTAAAATAAATGATAATTCTACTTATATGTGGCACTATCGTCTTGGTCATATTCGAGTGAAACGCATGAAGAAACTCCATACCAATGGGTTACTTGAATCACTTGACTTTGAGTCACTTGATAGATGCGAAGCATGTCTAATGGGAAAAATGACTAAGACTCCATTCTCTGGTATTATGGAGCGAGCTACTGACTTATTGGAAATCATACATACCGATGTGTGCGGACCAATGAGTGTAGCATCGCGCGGTGGTTATCGTTATGTTCTAACCTTCACAGATGATCTGAGTAGATATGGGTATATCTATTTCATGAAACATAAATCCGAAACTTTCGAGAAGTTTAAGGAATTCCAAAGTGAAGTAGAAAATCAACGTAACAAGAAGATTAAATTTCTACGATCAGATCGTGGAGGTGAATATCTGAGTTATGAGTTTGGCATGCATTTAAAGAAATGCGGAATACTTTCACAATTGACACCGCCGGGAACACAACGAAACGGTGTGTCCGAACGTCGTAATCGAACTCTCTTAGATATGGTTCGTTCTATGATGTCTCTTACCGATTTGCCGTTATCATTTTGGAGTTATGCATTAGAGACAGCCGCATTCACTTTAAATAGAGCCCCATCAAAATCCGTAGAAACGACACCGTATGAATTATGGTTTAATAAGAAACCTAAGCTGTCGTTCCTTAAAGTTTGGGGTTGCGAAGCCTATGTAAAAAGTTACAACCGGACAAGCTAGAACCCAAAGCGGAGAAATGCATCTTCATAGGATACCCTAAGGAAACTATAGGGTACACTTTCTATCACAGATCCGAAGGCAAAATCTTTGTTGCTAAGAAAGGAACCTTTCTTGAGAAAGAATTTCTCACTAAAGAAGTGACTGGAAGAAAAGTAGAACTCGATGAGATTGATGAATCTTTACTCGTTGATCAGAGTAGCGCAGTACCGGAAACTATTCCTGTGCCGCCTACACCGGCAACAGAGGAAGCTAATGATAATGATCATGAAACTTCGAACGAGGAAGCTACCGAACCTCGCAGACCGACAAGGGAACGTGCCACTCCTGATTGGTATGATCCTTGTCTAAATGTCATGATTGTGGACAACAATGATGAAGACCCTGCGATGTATGAAGAAGCGATGATGAGCCCAGATTCCAACAAATGGCAAGAAGCCATGAAATCCGAAATGGGATCCATGTATGATAACAAAGTATGGACTTTGGTAGACTTACCTGATAGCCGCAAGGCTGTCGAGAATAAATGGATCTTCAAGAGAAAAACAGATGCTGATGGTAATATTATCGTCTATAAAGCTCGACTTGTCGAGGGTTTCCGACAAATTCTAGGTGTTGACTACGATGAGACTTTCTCACCTGTAGCAAAGCTAAAATTTGTGAGGATTTTGTTAGCAATAGCTGCATTTTTCGATTATGAGATTTGGCATGGATGTCAAAACGGCGTTCCTTAATGGAGACATTGAGGAAGAGTTGTATATGGTACAACCCAAAGGTTTTTTCGATCCTAAAAATGTTGACAAAGTATGCAAACTTCAGCGTTCAATTTATGGACTGAAGCAAGCATCGAGAAGTTGAACCGACGCTTTGATAAGGTGATCAAAGACTTCGGGTTTATACGTGTCATGGAGAGGCCTGTATTTACAAGAAAGTGAGTGGGAGCTCTGTAGCATTCCCGATATTATATGTAGATGACATATTATTGATTGGGAATGATATAGAACTATTAAGTGTAAAAGGTTATTTGAATAATAGTTTTTCAATAAAAGACCTTGGTGAAGCATCGTATATATTAGGCATCAAGATTTATAGAGATAGATCAAGACGCCTAATAGGGCTATCACAGAGTACATACCTGGACAAGATTCTAAAGAAGTTTAGAATGGACGAAAGTAAGAAAGGGTTCTTACCTATGTTACCAGCAAGGTCTTGAGTAAGACTCAAGGACCGGCTACGCAGAAGAAAGAGAAAGGATGAGTCGGATCCCCTATGCCTCGGCAGAGGCTCTATCATGTATGCCATGCTATGTACTAGACCGGATATAGCACATGCGTTAGTTTGACTAGCAGATATCAAAGTGATCCAGAATGGAACACTCGGACAGCGGTCAAGAATATCCTAAGTACTTGAAAAGAACTAAGGATATGTTTCTTTGTTATGGAGGTGACCAAGAGCTCGTTGTAACAAGTTACACCGATGCAAGTTGGAACACCGATCATGATGACTCTAAGTCACAGGTACGTGTTTATATTGAATGGTGCTGCAAGCTGGGCAAGCTCAAGCTGCACGGTGGCGAAGTCTTCAACAGAATCGAGTACATTATGGCTTCAGAGGCTTCATCGTGTATGGATGAAGAGGTTCATTGTAGAGCTCGGTGTGGTTCCTAGTGCATTGGACCCACTAGTCATCTACTGTGAAAACATGGGTGCCATCGCCAATGCACAAGAACCAAGGTCACACAAGAGGTGAAGCATATCAAGCTGCGTTATCACTCGATTCGCGAGTACATCGAAGATGGAGAAGTAAAGATTTGCAAAGTACACACCGATCTGAATGTAGCAGATCCGTTGACTAAAGCTCTCCCTAGGGCAAAGCATGACCAACACCAGAATGCCATGGGTGTTAGGTACATTACAATGTAATCTAGATTATTGACTCTAGTGCAAGTGGGAGACTGTTGGAGATATGCCCAAGAGGCAAAAATAAAAGTGGTTATTATATATCTTTATGTTTATGATAAATGTTTATATACCATGCTATAATTGTATTAACCAAAACATTGATACATGTGTGATATGTAAACAACAAAGAGTCCCTAGTATGCCTCTTAACTAGCTTGTTGATTAATGGATGATTAGTTTCATAATCATGAACATTGGATGTTATTAATAACAATGTTATATCATTATAGGAATGATGTAATGGACACACCCAATTAAGCGTAGCATAAGATCACGTCATTAAGTTATTTGCTATAAGCTTTCGATACATAGTTACCTAGTCCTTATGACCATGAGATCATGTAAATCACTTATACCGGAAAGGTACTGATTACATCAAACGCCACCGCGTAAATGGGTGGTTATAAAGGTGGGATTAAGTATCCGGAAAGTATGAGTTGAGGCATATGGATCAACAGTGGGATTTGTCCATCCCGATGAGATAGATATACTCTGGGCCCTCTCGGTGGAATGTCGTCTAATGTCTTGCAAGCATATGAATAAGTTCATAAGAGACCACATACCACAGTACGAGTAAAGAGTACTTGTCAGAGACGAGGTTGAACAATGTATAGAGTGATACCGATGATCAAACCTCGGACAAGTAAAATATCGCGTGACAAAGGGAATTGGTATCGTATGTGAATGGTTCATTCGATCACTAAGTCATCGTTGAATATGTGGGAGCCATTATGGATCTCCAGATCCCGCTATTGGTTATTGGTCGGAGAGAGTTCTCACCACACACATAGTTCGCGAACCGTAGGGTGACACACTTAAGGTTTGATGTTGTAATAGTAGAACTTGAATATGGAATGGAGTTCGAAGTATTGTTCGAAGTCTTGATGGGATCCGGACATCACGAGGAGTTCCGGAATGGTCCGGAGAATAAGATTCATATATAGGAAGTCATTTTATAAGATTTAAAATGATCCCGTGAATTTATGAAAGGTTCTAGAAGGTTCTAGAAAAGTCCTAAGAATTCACTTTGGAAGGCGGAGTCCCTGGGACTCCACCACCCATGGCCGGCCAACCCTTGAGGAGTCCAAGGTGGACTCCACCAAGGGGGCCGGCCACCCCTCATGGAAGGGTGGGAATCCCACTTGAGGTGGGAGTCCCACCTTGGGTAGGTTTCCCTACACATGGAAGGTTTTGGGTTGGGGTCTTATTCGAAGACTTGTAGTCCAACACTTGGGGGTTCCACCTATATAATGAGGAGCAAGGGGAGGGGCCGGCCACACAAAAGCCATTGTGGCCGCACCCCTCATAGTGACCGGCCACCTCCCCTCTCCCAAACCCTAGCCGCCCCCCTCTCCTCCACCTCTCCCGCAACGCTTAGCGAAGCTCCGCCGGAGATCTCCATCGCCACCACCACCACACTGTCATGCTGCCGGATTCAAGGAGGAGCTACTACTTCCGCTGCCCGCTGGAACGGGGAGAAGGACATCGTCTTCATCAACACCGAACGTGTGACCGAGTACGGAGGTGCCGCCCGATCGTGGCACCGTGATCAAGATCTTCTACGCGCTTTTGCAAGCGGCAAGTGATCGTCTACCGCAGCATAAGAGCCTCATCTTGTAGGCTTTGGAATTCTTCAAGGGTGAGTCTCGATCATCTCCTCGTTGCTCCCGTCTTCTATATTGCATCTTGGCTTGGATTGCGTTCTCGCGGTAGGAAATTTTTTGTTTTCTATGCAACGAATCCCTACAAATGGTGCTTCATGTACTTGTGTAGCACCTCACCATGTACTGGTGGTTTCTAATGCTTGATAAAGCATGTGCTTATGCTTGCAGTGATCTACTGGATCATTTGCAAGTGTTTCTATTGCTGGTTACTTGTTTACTTCATTTATCTTCATAGCTTATCATGAATTACTGGATAAATGAGATGAACTGCTTGCAGTGATGAATCTTATGATGTGTATGTTTGAGCTAGAGGGATGCCAACTGTTGTTGGGGTCCCTAGCTCCATCTTGAACCCTTCTGGGTGATGATATTTATGTTTGGCTAGCTGTTTGGATGCTTTTTGGATGGTTGAGTTGGCCTTAGCAGCATCTAGCCTGCTGTTTTGGTATCTCCCACCTTGTTGGCTTGCTGTGATGGGATAAGTGCTTGATGGGTGATCCATTTGGATTGCCAGCACCTTTTGATGTTGAAATTTTTTGGCAGAAACATTTATACTTCCTTTTTCTAATGGTTTAAAAGGGCTAGTGTATTCTGGTAGTTGTGGTGAGTGATCTGGGATGGTTTTCTTTCCTATTTCCATTTAGAAGATGCTATCATGTATATTGTTGGCATAACCATGTACAATAGTTTGATTCCTCTCTGGATGCTTTGCCATTTTCACCAGAGTCACTTGGTCTATGACCAAATGATGATCAAATTGGGTTTTCCACCCTTGTGTGTTTGTGTGTACCATGCCTGTGCAATATTATATGGACAAACCCATCTGGTTTGTCCATGATTTGATGTGTACCTCACTCCTGCTCCTAGATGGTGTTGGTGTAGAGGTTTTGCTTCTTGCTGTTGGGTTTGCTGCTTGTCCTACTCCTCCTAGCTGCATGTGTTGGTTCTACTCCATTCTTTCTCAACATCTATCTGTTCTTGGTGGAATAGATATTGGATGGTTTTGGGACTGGGGTGTTTTTGCTGTTCTTATTGTTCTTGTTGTTCTTACCTCGCTGGAGCTTGTGTTGATGACACTAGGGTTTGGTGACTGAAAAGTCTTTATACCAGCCAGTGGTGGCTTCCTTGGTTGACAGCAAGTGTTGTGCCAGTTTGGTGACTCCTCTTGTGTGTGTGTGTTGGTGAGCATGCACTCATCCTTGTGAGCTGCTTGTACTGCTCACTGGTTGGTACTTGTGGAGCTTTGGATCAGCTCCGGCCTGGTTGATCTTATCCTGCCTATTTACCTTTGTTTCTGACTTGCCAAGTGGCATTGCCATTTGGCATAATTTGCTTTTCTATTCTCTTTTTATCTATGTAGGGATCAAAACAGGGTGATCAAGGACTTCTCCTTCAAATTGTTGTTGATCAAGAAGATCAAGAAGATGAAGATGGTTTAGTTTAGCTAGTTCTTCTATATATTGTAATTTTCCTTTTTCTTTTTCATTTTCTAAATTGTGTTATGTAATAATTATTCCATTTGAATATTGTAAAGACAATGTATCTTGTGTGTGATTATCAATAAAGCTCAAGTTTTCTATAATGACTTATTGTGATATTCTTTTCTTATTTATATTATCCAATTATAATATATTATTATTTGAATTATTAATTGTCTTAGTGTTGTTTGAGTTTGAATTGCACCTCAAACTCATTTCAAATTCAACCACACAACTCAAAGTGTGAGATGCAAATGTTCCCCCTCTTCTCAAAACCCTAATTCATAAGAGATCATATCCAAGTTTATCGCACTCTCGAAACCCTAACCCTAGCTGGTGTCGAGAGAGAAACTTGTTCCCTGTTAGGTTTTTATGCAATTAAGAGCGAAATTTTCCCTACTTTTGCGATGCAATGCACGATCCTTTTCTAATTCTACCCCGCAAACATATCGAATCCTGGGATATTACATGCCCTACATATTTGTATTTTTTCCGTAGCTCAAAATGCAATGCAATTTCTACCAAAAATTTGCACGTATTCAGAACATGTGTATGTATTCTTGAAATAAAATTTATGATTTTTTTAAACACACAATTATAATTTTTAAATTTTACAAAAACTAGGAGCATTGGCACCTGGATGCACCAAATCTGCTCTCGATTTATTGACCCTACAATTTAAGTCTGAGGAGGTACTTCTTTTTCCGCCCGTTGTGACAATGCACAGTTCTAGTTGTTCCAATGCATATTTTCCAAAAAATGTTAAGCGGCATTACGGTCGTGTGTCAACTAATACCGCTCCAGGTTATAGAGGTCACCTCCAATTACATCTGGGCATTTCTCGGTCCGGGCCTAAAAAAGCCCGAACCTAAATTCCCAAACCTGACCTTCGGGCTTACAAATTAGGCCTGGCCCGACAAGCCGAGCCCAAACTAAGCCAAATCTAGTATTCTGCAAGCCCGAGCCCAGCCTAGCCCGTCGTTTGGCTCGAAATTCAGGCCCGAACCCTACTCAACATGCAAACCTGGCCCGGCCTCGGATTTTCGGGCCGGGTAGGGTCGAACCGCCCGGACCGGGCTGGTCGTGCCTAGGTGTACTACCAGGCTGGATGCCAGGCTGGGTTGCAGGCCAGGCCAAGGAAAACCCGACGTATGAAAACTAGACCCAGGTGTGGCGTGGCCAAAAACCCGAAAAGCATGTCTAGCCGAGCCTCTTTGTAACAACCCACTTTTCCAACTTTGCATATTTTCCAGCTTTAAAATTTTGGAGCCAACAAAACTTTTCTTCATGCTACTTTGTGTGTGCATAGGGTAGATTCTTGCATATGGTAGTATGTAAAATTCTATTTGTGTGTAGTTTTCCAACTTAAACCCTATGTACCAAGAAGACCATCTTGAACCATAATGTTTCCCTCTTACTTGGTATTCCCCTCTCCCAAGTGACCCTCATCACTTGAACTATACCCTAGTGGACCTTGACTCTTGTGCCAAAAATTCTCTAAACTAAGGGGGAACACTTCCCTCCCTTAATTTTGGACACCACCAATTAGGGTGGTATCATCACCACCACCATCACACCACCTCTCTCCTTTCATTTTCTCCATTTCTTGTGATATACCCCTCTTTCCAACATTTTTGCCTCAAGGGCATGCAAGCCTCTTGCATGAACCCTCTCTCATTGGTCCCTGCCCCTCTCTCTCTTTTTCTCTCTTTTTCCAGGGAGCAAAGCCTAAGAGGGGACACTTCCCCCTCTCTTTGTTTCTCTCTTTTCCCTCCCTCACTTTTCTTCTCTGTTTGGGCCGGGGACAAGCCCCCTCTCTTCTCCACCCTTCCCATCACCCCTGGCCCAGCCCAAACCCTAGCTAGCCCCTTCCCTCTCCCTCTCACCGGCCCAGCAACGCTAGCCCACCCTCTCCCGCCAAAACCCTGGTGTGGGCAGGGCGACACACGCGCACGTGCTGGAGCCTTGCGCCTCGGTTCCCTTCCCTCGCCTCGTCTTCACGCGCTTGGCGCCTCGTTCCCCTCCCCAATGCTTTGTCGCCAGCGCAGCCGCCTCGTCTACCACGTGTGGATGTCGCCCGCGTCGCCCGTCGGCCATGGCCGATCCTCATGTCCCCCTCCTCCCCTATAAAAGCCCCCACCCCAGCCGCTCCTCTCCTTTCACAATGCCCCACCACCCCACTCCACCCTGCCAGACGCTGCGGCGCTGCTCGAGCTGCCCCTGATCGAGGACGCCGGTAGGCTGCCCGTTGTCACCACGCGGTGACGCACGAGGTGGAGATCGTCACCGCCGCTCCCGTGCCTCCCTCTTGATGCATCGCCATCCTCCACCTCTGCCCAACCTAACCTTGCCCCTTTCTTCGCCTAGGGACGCTGGAGAACGACGCCGCCGCCTCCATGCCAGGAGCATCTACGAGGAGGAAGACGCCAGCCGGAGCTGCTGAGGAGGATCTGGATGACGCCAAGGCCACCCCTGGACGTCCACGTGCAGCCGCTACCTCGCCTCGCCGTCGCCAACCGCCGCCGAGCCTCACCGTTGAGCCCTGCCCCTTCCCTAGCTGTTATCGCCGGATTTTAGCCAAGTAAGGAGATGGGCCGTGATTGAGATGGGCTTAGAGGATATGCACATAAAGTATTTCTGAATCGGCCTCGTACGAGAGTTTGGGCTAGATTGCCCATGTATCTGTACATTATGGTAGATTACGTTTCAGTTTAGAATTAAGAGATAGAGTTTAGTCGTACACAGTTAGGTTTATTCCAAAGATAGAAAGTCTACGGACTATAAATATGTACCTAGGGTTATTGAGAAAGGAGGACGATCATGTTCACAACAAACACAATCTAGGCGCATCGCCACCCCTTGTTTTGAGGGTTTCTTCCGGTAAGCGTCATGCTGCCCAGATCGCATCTTGCGATCTAGGAAGTATCAGTTTATTCGTTGTTTTGTGTTGCTCGTACTGAAGCCTTGTTGATGGCTGATGACCCACAAGTATAGGGGGTGTGTCGTAGTATCTTCGATAAGTAAGAATGTCGATCCCAACGAGGAGCAGAAGGTGTTGACAAGCAGTTTCGATGAAGGATTCACTAAATGCTCACAGACAAGTATTCGGGGGTTTTGATGTAGCGGATGAATAAAGTACGAGTAAGTAAAGTGCGAGAGTAACAATTGCAGCGAGTGGCCCAATCCTTTTTAGCACAAAGGACAAGCCGGTTTGTTTACTTATAATGACCAAACGTTCTCGAGGACACACGGATTTTAGTCTAGTGCTTTCGCTACATACGGCTAATTAATCTTCATTGTTTTGATAAGTGTTGTGTGGGTGAACCTATGCTAATGTACCGCCCTTCCTAGGACTAATACATACTTGTGATTATACCCCTTGCAAGCATCCGCAACTACAAGAAAGTAATTAAGATAAATCTAACCACAACCTTAAACTCGAGATCCTGCTATCCCTCCTGCATCGATATACCAACGGGGGTTTAGGTTTCGTCACTCCCGCAACCCCGCAATTGGCAAACGAGTACAAGATGCATTCCCCTAGGCCCATAAAGGTGAAGTATCGTGTAGTCGACGTTCACACGACACCACTAGAAGAATAACACCACAACTTAAATATCATAACATTGAATATTACTCAACCATACTTCACTACTAACATTTAGACTTCACCCATGTCCTCAAGAACTAAATGAACTACTCACGAGACATCATATGGAACATGATCAGAGGTGATATGATGATGAATAACAATCTGAACATAAACCTTGGTTCAACGGTTTCACTCAATAGCATCAATAACAAGTAGAAATCAACACCGGGAGAGTTTCCCCTATCAAACAATCAAGATCAAACCCAAATTGTTACAGCGGTGACGATGTGCAGCGGTGGAGACGGCGGTGATGATGATGGAGATGATGATGATGGTGATGGAGATGATGTCCAACTCGACGGCGGTGATGATGGCGTCGATTTCCCCCTCCGGGAGGGAATTTCCCCGGCGGATCTCAGCCTACCGGAGAGCTCTTTTCTCTCTGGTGTTCTCCGCCACGCAGAGGCGGCTGTGACTCTTCGCGACCTATCCCCTGGAGCTTAGGTTTTCGGGACGAAGACGTTCACGAAGAAAAGGAGGCGAGAGGGGGCTGTGGGCCCCCTCCTCACGTGGCGGCGCGGCTGGCCTTGGGCCGCGCCGGCCCATGAGGTGGGCCCACCTCGGGTCCCCTCGGCTCCCCTTCTCGGCTCCCTTCGTCGCCCGGAAAAATAGGATTTTTCATATAATTTCCGTCAACGTTGATCTTCCGAAATATTGCATTCTCGACGGCGCTTTTCCAGCAGAATCCCGACTCCGGTGCGATCCTCCAATAATCATGAATCATGCAAAATAGATGAAATAACATAAGTATTATCCCCAAATATGAAATATATCAATGAATAACAGCAAATTACGATATAAAATAGTGATGCAAATTGGACGTATCAACTCCCCCTGCTTAGACTTCGCTTGTCCCCAAGCGAGACTGAACTCGTAAACAAGACCACATGTTTATGGAGTGAAGAGTCGATAAATAAAATACGGACAAGAAGCATCATATTCATTCACACAAGACATTCTAGTAAACAACTTCCTCATATAATTCAACTTGAAACAAGTATAAGGTAATCACAAATAAAGGTGCATAAGAAATCATAGTTGGTGATGGCAAACTTCGTTCTTGGTCAGAGAACAATTAACAGGTTATACTTATCTTATTGAGCAGCGCTCTCATGTTAAAGTTTATATGGCACAACTTGCATACTCAATCATAATAGTCTCCTCATGATCATTGATAACTTTCAAAGCTATATTCATGCAGATAAAACTTGTACTAAACAAGGAAAAGTAAAAGACATGATGAGGTAAATCACAATATAGTAGTTTGATCACAACAACTCAAATGCTTGCTTAAGATGGAGGGAAATAGGTTTACTGACTCAACATAAAGTAAAAGACAGGCCCTTCACAGAGGGAAGCAGGGATTAAATCATGTGCTAGAGCTTTTTTAGTTTTGAAATCATATAAGGAGAATGAAAGTAACATTTTGAGAGGTGTTTGTTGTTGTCAACGACTGGTAGCGGGTACTCTAACCCCCTTGCCAGACAAACCTTCAAAGAGCGGCTCCCATTTTATTTTTATTTTTCTCGTGGCACTCCTTCCAACCTTTCTTTCACAAACCATGGCTAACCGAATCCTCGGGTGCCGCCAACAATCTCATACCATGAAGGAGTGCCTTTTTATTTTAGTTTTATTATGATGACACTCCCCCAACCTTTGCTTACACAAGCCATGGCTAACCGAATCCTTCGGGTGCCGTCCATCAATCACATACCATGGAGGAGTGTCTATTTAGGTTAATTAATTTGGGACTGGGAATCCCATTGCCAGCTCTTTTTGCAAAGTTATTGGATAAGTGGATGAAGCCACTAGTCCATTGGTGAAAGTTGCCCAACAAGATTGAAAGATAAAACACCACATACTTCCTCATGAGCTATAAAACATTGACACAAATAAGAGATAGTAAATTTTGAATTATTTAAAGATAGCACACGAAGTATTTACTTGGAATTGCAGGAAATACCATGTAGTAGGTAGTTATGGTGGACACAAATGGCATAGGTTTGGGTTGAGGTTTGGATGCACGAGAAGCATTCCCTCTCAGTACAGGTCTTTGGCTAGCAAGGTTAATTAGCAAGCATAAGAGTCGAGGGAAACAAACAAATATAAATGTGATAGAAACAATCATGCATCTTCCTTGTAAGCACAAACAATTTTAACTTCAGAATAATAAGCTATGAGCTAACAAGAAAGGAAGACAATGAAACAACTACATGTATTTCTCTTTTCTACTTAAACCTCAAAGTGTTGTTGCTATTGACCAATGCTAAGTTTGCCAAAACCAAATAGATTTACTCAATGCTCCCAAAGTGATACCAATACTAATAACAAGATCAATCATATAATAAGGATTGCAAACTAAAATAAGATGTGCAACATGTAAATGATAAGACTTCTCATTAATATTCCATAACGATAACTCACACCAAGGGATACATAGACAATCAACTAAAGGAGAGATACTTCCACACCGCAACCCATCTTATATGATAACTTCCCTACTCATGATATGACACTACTTGATAGTAAAAAGTAAAGATAGTGATGATGTGATACCGCGGCACTCCCCCAAGCTTGGAACAAACCAAGGGGATGCCAATACCGATGATGAATTACTCCTTCGGCGATGGTGGTGATGAATTCTTGACAAGCTTCTCAACAAGCTCCTGAAGCTCATCAATCTTGTACATGAGGTTGCGAATCATCTCCGAATTGTGCTCGACGCGGTTAAGAAGTATGTCCGACGGCGAGTCCCAACTCTTGGAGTTATTTCCCCACTCTTCACCCTCAGGCTTCATCCTTCCTGAAGTGTTAGAACGATCTATATCCCAATTGCTAGGCAATGCTGCCTTGGGAGTCCTTTCAATTTGACTATTGAAAATTAGATTGCGGAAGGGATGGTGAGTGCCTGAAGAAGATGTCTTCGGAGCTAGGTAATGACGTGGAACCCTTCCTCCGGTGCGAATTCTTGCGCTCTTGTTTGCACTAAAAGGGTTATCCACCACCTCGATGCTTGCGATGGTAGCACGCGGGTATGCGCGCGAGTCTTCCTACACCTCTTCTTCATCCTCTTCCTTGACGCTCTTGTCCACCTCTTTCCACTCGGGATCTTGAATATCTTCATCCGAAAGCTCCTTGCCCTTGTTCTTGGAGACCATGGTGCTTCTAGACCGAAAACAGATCCTGGCAGAAACAGCTCGAAACAAAACACGTCGAGAAAACGATATACGGACCTCCAGGGGTCCGGGGGATTATATAGCAGGAATTTGTATGTCATAAGGAAAGTACCAGGTCGAACCAGAGTCGGAAAGAGGCGACGAGGCAGCCAGCTCATAGGGTGGCGCGGCCTGGCTGGGGCCTGCACCGGCCTATGAGGGCACGCCCTCATGCGTCTCCTCCACTCCGTTTCAATCTCGTAATTTTTCATATTTTCCAAAAACAGCAAAAACATTGTTCGGAAAGTAAATTGCGAACTTTTTATTACCAGTACTGTTACCTATTCAAAGTCGAGTTCTGCGGACTGTCAATTTGACCTTTGATGAAAGCCTCCGGTGTTTCCACTCGAATAACATCAACATCTACATTGTAAGAATCACCTGAGATATAATGCTTGAGTCTTTGTCCATTCACCACTTGCTTGGCATTGCCTTGGAGAGAGCTAATTTTAATTGCTCCTGAACGATACACCTCCTCAACGACATATGGTCCTTCCCATTTCGAGAGTAATTTCCCTGCAAAGAATCCGAGACGAGACCGATACAATAGGACTTTATCCCCAATATTAAATTCTCTTTTGATAATCCTTCTATCATGCCATTTTTAACTTTCTCTTTAAAGAGTTTAGCATTTTCATAAGCTTCACTTCTCCATTCATCTAGAGAACTCAATTGCAACAACCTCTTATTACCGGCTAGTTTAGGATCTTTATTTAATTCTCTAACAGCCCAATAAGCTTTGTGCTCTAGTTCTAAAGGTAAATGACAAGCTTTTCCATAAACCATTTTATAAGGTGACATTCCCATGGGATTTTTGTAAGCAGTTCTATAAGCCCATAGTGCTTCCTTCAATTTACTAGCCCAATTCTTTCTAGTTTTATTAACAGTCTTTTGCAAGATAGATTTAATTTCTCTATTTGATAGTTCTACTTGCCCACTAGTTTGAGGATGATAAGCTGAAGCAATTCTATGATTAATACCATATTTAGCTAGAGTTTTTCTAAAACCACCATGAATAAAATGAGAACCTCCATCAGTCATAATATATCTAGGAACTCCAAATCTAGGAAAAATAATATCTAAAAGCATTCTTAAAGAGGTCTCACCATCAGCACTTTTTGTAGGTATGGCTTCCACTCATTTAGTAACATAATCAACAGCAACAAGTATATGAGTGTTACCTTCTGAAGAGGGAAAAGGTCCCATGAAGTCAAATCCCCAACAATCAAATGGTTCAATAACAAGAGTATAATTCATAGGCATTTCATTGCGTCTGGAGATATTACCAACCCTTTGACATTCATCACAAGATAAGATAAACTTCCTTGCATCTTTGAAGAGAGTTGGCCAATAAAAACCTGATTGTAGAACCTTTTGCGCGGTTCTATCTCCGGCGTGATGTCCTCCATAAGCACTCCCATGACATTTACTCAATATCTCTTGTTGTTCATATTCGGGAACACATCTTCACGAATACCATCCACTCCTTCTTTATATAAGTGTGGGTCATCCCAAAAATAATGCCTCAAGTCATAAAAGAATTTCCTCCTTTGCTGGCTGAAAAGGTTGGAGGCAAGTACTTGGAAACAATAAAGTTAGCATAATCAGCATACCAAGGACTATCTCGCGAGCTCACCTTTATTACAGCCAATTGTTCATTTGGAAAACTATCATTAACAGGAACATGATCATAAGCAATATTTTCTAATCTAGACAAATTATCAGCGACAGGATTATCAGCACCTTTCCTATCTACAATATGTAAATCAAATTCTTGCAACAGAAGTACCCATCTAATAAGCCTTGGCTTAGCATCTTTTTTTGCATAAGGTATCTGATTGCAGCATGATCAGTATGTATAGTAACTTTTGAATCAACAATATAAGATCTAAACTTATCACAAGCAAAGACTACAGCTAACAATTCTTTTTCAGTAGTAGCATAATTTCTTTAAGCAGCATCAAGGGTTTTACTAGCATAATGAATAACATTCAATTTTTTATTTACTCGCTGTCCAAGAACAGCGCCTACAGCAAAATCACTAGCATCACACATTATTTCAAATGGTAAGTTCCAATCAGAGGTTCAACTATAGGAGCAGTTGTTAAGGCTTTCTTTAGAGTTTCAAAGCTTCCTTACAATCATCATCAAAAACAAAAGGTACATCTTTTTGAAGAAGATTAGTAAGAGGCTTTGAAATCTTGGAGAAGTCTTTAATAAACCTCCTATAAAACCCAGCATGACCAAGAACACTACGAATACCTTTAACATCCCTAGGATAGGGCATCTTCTCAATTGCTTCAACTTTAGCTCTATCAACTTCAATACCTCTCTCGGAAATTTTATGTCCCAATACAATTCCTTCATTAACCATAAAGTGGCATTTCTCCCAATTAAGAACAAGGTTAGTTTCTTCACATCTCTACAAAACTTTATCAAGGTTCGCAAGCAATTATCAAAAGAATTCCATAGACAAAAAATCATCCATGAATACCTCTACAATACTCTCACAAAAGCCATGAAAAATAGCGGACATGCATCTTTGAAAAGTAGCAGGGGCATTACATAAACCAAAAGGCATGCGTCTATAAGCATAAGTTCCATAGGGACAAGTGAAAGTGGTTTTCTCTTGATCCTTAGTTTTAAACAATTTGTGAAAACCCAGAATAACCATCAAGAAAGCAAAAATGAGTATTCTTAGACAACCTTTCTAACATTTGATCAATAAAAGGTAAATGGTAATGATCTTTCTTAGTAACTTTATTAACTTTTCGATAATCAATGCACATTCTATACCCTACAACTACTCTTTGAGGTATGAGCTCATCATTATCATTAGGCACAAAAGTCATTCCTCCTTTCTTAGGAACACAATGCACAGGACTAACCCATCTACTATCAGCAATAGGATATATAATACCAGCTTCAAGAAGTCTTAATACCTCATTTCTTACCACATCCTTCATCTTAGGAATTAGACGACGCTGATGTTCAACAAAGGCTTCGCATCATCTTCCATATTAATGGCGTGTTGGCAAATAGAGGGAGAAATCCCCTTCAAGTCATCAAGAGTGTAGCCAATAGCACCTCGGTGTTTCTTCAATATTTCCAATAACCTTTCTTCTTCAAACTGAAAGCTTAGAACTAATAATAACAGGATATATTTTCTTATCATCAATATGAGCATATTTAAGATTATCGGGCAATGGTTTTAAATCAAAAACAGGATCTTCCTTTGGTGGCGGTGTTGTACCCAGATCTTCCACCGGTAAATCATGCTTAAGAATAGGTTGACGAAGGAAAATTTCATCAAGCTCATCTCTTTCTTCCCTAAAAACTTCACTCTCGCTATTCTCCAAATGTTGCCGCAAAGGATTATTAGGAGCAAGAGCAATAGATGCACACTGTTCAACTCTAAAATCATTATTAGGCAAATTAGCTTTATAAGGAGTTTTGGTAAATTTAGAGAAGTTAAACTCATAAGATTCACCAGCAAATTTAGTCAAAATTTTCTCTTTCTTGCAATCTATAATAGCTCCACAAGTATTTATAAAAGGTCTACCAAAAATGATAGGACAATATTTACTAGCAGCAGAACCAAGTACCAAAAAGTCAGCAGGATATTTAATCTTACCGCATAGAACTTCCACATCTCGAACAATACCAATTGGAGAGATTGTTTCTCTATTAGCCAGCCGAATAACCACATCAATATCTTCAAGTTCACAAGAACCAATTTCGTGCATAATCTCCGTGTAAAGCTCATAAGGAATAGCACTAATACTTGCACCAATATCACATAAACCATAATAACAATGATCACCAATTCTAACAGATAGCATAGGAACACTAGCTTTCTTAGACTTATTAGGATGCGAAACAATATTAGAAGCATCTTCATTAAAATAATATGACCATCCTCCACATTTTCAATACAAGATCTTTAACTATTGCAATGGTTCAACTTTTATTTGTTCTTCAGGTTCTATAGGTTTCTTTTCACTTTTATGAACCGCACTATTTATAACAGAGTACTCCTTCATTTTAGCAGGGAAAGGAGTTTTTTCAATATAAGCTTCAGGAATAACATGATCAACAATTTCAACTACAATACATTTATTAATAGATGAATCAATTTTATCTTTATACGGTTCATGATACTTATCAAAATTCTTCTTAGGCAATTCATAATGAGAAGCAAAAGCTTTATAAAGATTTGCAGCAACTTGAGAATCAAGACCATAAGTAGCACTCATATTACGAATTTATCGTATCCATAAAAGCTTCAATGCATTTGTAATCATAATTTATACCTGATTCTCTATCCTTGTCATTCTCCCATCCTTCAATATTCTCATGGATCCGATTAAGAAGGTCCCTTTTAAACTCTTCCTTGTTGCGTGTAAAATGAGAAGTATCCAGCAAGGTCTTGTCTTCAAAAGAAAGTCTTGCATAGAAATTGTCAATAATAACATTACCAGGAAGCTCATGAATGGGGCATTTGAGCATTAAAGACTTCAATCTCCCCCACTTGGGCAATACTCTCTCCATCATGAGGCCAAAAATTATATATGCGGTTCCGATCCTTGTGAATTTCACTTGGAGGATAGAACTTAGAATAAAACCGGGGCACAATATCATTCCATTCAAGAGAATCCCCATTATCCAATAATTTATACCAATGCGCCGCCAGACAGCGATATAGAGAATAGTTTCTTCCTCACTTCATCCATAGCAATACCCGCACACTTGAATAAACCGCATAATTCATGTAAGAACAATAAATGATCTCCAGGGTGGACAGTTCCATCCCCGTATAACGGTTATCCACTACACATTCAATAATTTTCATAGGTATTTTGTATGGTATCTCTTCACCTGGCGCCTCATCCACTACCTTTGCAGTAGTAGTAGATTTTCCAAATAAAAACTCACGAGAAGATCTCTCCATAATGAATTATGGCAGCAAGTAGTAAATAAAATCAGCACAAACAGTAGAAATTTCCCTTACCAATTCCACTTACCAATAGCGCTTCACTCCCCGGCAACGGCACCATAAAATAGTCTTGATGACCCACAAGTATAGGGGTGTATCGTAGTATCTTCTGATAAGAATGTCGATCCAACGAGGAGCAGAAGGTGTTGACAAGCAGCTTCGATGAAGGATTCACCGTAAATGCTCATAGACAAGTATTCAGGGGGTTTTGATGTAGCAGATGAATAAAGTACGAGTAAGTAAAGAGAGTAATAATTGCAGCGAGTGGCCCAATCCTTTTTAGCACAAAGGACAAGCCGGTTTGTTTACTTATAATGACCAAACGTTCTCGAGGACACACGGGATTTTGGTCTAGTGTTTTCGCTCATACGGCTAATTAATCTTCATTGTTTTGATAAGTGTTGTGTGGGTGAACCTATGCTAATGTACCGCCCTTCCTAGGACTAATACATACTTGTGATTATACCCCTTGCAAGCATCCGCAACTACAAGAAAGTAATTAAGATAAATCTAACCACAAACTTAAACTCGAGATCCTGCTATCCCTCCCCGCATCGATATACCAACGGGGTTTAGGTTTCTCACTCCGCAACCCCGCAATTGGCAAACGAGTACAAGATGCATTCCCTAGGCCCATAAAGGTGAAGTATCGTGTAGTCGACGTTCACACGACACCACTAGAAGAATAACACCACAACTTAAATATCATAACATTAAATATTACTCAACCATACTTCACTACTAACATTTAGACTTCACCCATGTCCTCAAGAACTAAACGAACTACTCATGAGACATCATATGGAACATGATCAGAGGTGATATGATGATGAATAACAATCTGAACATAAACCTTGGTTCAACGGTTTCACTCAATAGCATCAATAACAAGTAGAAATCAACACCTGGGAGAGTTTCCCCTATCAAACAATCAAGATCAAACCCAAATTGTTACAGCGGTGACGATGTGCAGCGGTGGAGACGGCGGTGATGATGATGGAGATGATGATGATGGTGATGGAGATGATGTCCAACTCGACGGCGGTGACGATGGCGTCGATTTCCCCCTCCAGGAGGGAATTTCCGGCGGATCTTAGCCTCGCCGGAGAGCTCTCTTCTCTCTCGGTGTTCTCCGCCAGAGGCGGCCGTGACTCTTCGCGACCTATCCCCCGGAGCTTAGGTTTTCGGACGAAGACGTTCGTGAAGAAAAGGAGGCGAGAGGGGGCGTGGGCCCTCCTCACAGGGCGGCGCGCCAGGCCTTGGGCCGCACCGCCCATGAGGTGGCCCACCGGGTCCCCTGCCTCCCTTCCGCTCCTTCATCGTCCGGAAAATAGGATTTTTCATATAATTTCGTCAACCGTTGATCTTCCGAAATATTGCATTCCGACGACGCTTTTTCCAGCAGAATCCTGACTCCGGTGCGCGATCCTCCAATAATCATGAATCATGCAAAATAGATGAAATAACATAAGTATTATCCCCAAATATGAAATATATCAATGAATAATAACACAAATTACAATATAAAATAGTGATGCAAATTGGACGTATCAATGGCGAGTAACACCGTTATCATAGATGTTTTGGGGCTAATATTGATACTTTTCTGATATGTTTGCTTAGCTATGTTGCCCCTAAATATCTAGCTACCCTTGCACCTGTCCTAGGTGTAAGGGCAACATCTTGCTTGATCTTTATTTAGTAGATCTGATCTGTTATGGTTGTTCCTTGTTCTCCAAGGATTAGTTTGATATCCGCATGGTTAGGCCTTGCAAACGGGTTGAACGATCCAAGAGTGCGTAAGGCATGGTTTGCCGATCCAAGAGGAGTTGTTCCGGGAATCGACTCGTGTTGGTTTTTAGGCCTCTTCTAGGACTAGTTTTCTGTTATCTTTCGTATCTGCCAGTGCTCAACTACGCGTAGGACGTTCCGCTATGCGGTGAAAACCCTAGACTGTCGTAGATCGAATTAACTTGGTATTGATAAAGCAGATTCCCATGTTATCGTAGATCCAATACGAACCATGAGTCGATCGGCTGTTTGAGCCGATGGTAACCCGAGAGCCGATCGAGGCTCGATTTATGTTTATGTGTCCGCCATGTAAACTAATTGAAGCAATTTATCACCTTCCCGACCAGGAGTGTGTGGCACGCCCGGCAATGCCAGGACGCGTGCCGGAGTTTTGCGGGCCGTTGCCCGAGGGACCAGGGCCCACCAAATAGCCGGGAGCCTCCCGGCTTTTCGTGTTGCTCGTCGTCGTCACGTGGGTTTTGGCAGCAACACATTCTCGGCACGCCTTGGTGGATATTCTACAAAGAATCGCATCAACATCTACAAGAATCGGGCTAACATCCGCACTGAGATGGTGGAAGCACCAATCACATACGAAGAGCTGCCGAGGAGCACAAGAAGAAGTATGATGAGATTAAAGCTGTCTTCGAAGCCGATCTCATCGGCTCTTTCGAGAGGACCCGTAAACATGGCATTAGGTGGAAAGGGTTCACCCGAAGGCGCTCAATGAAGTAGACCTGTCTATCCCTTCGAGGAACGCACCGAGCTCTGCGCCAGAAGTTAATTACATGGTGGCTCATTCTCTACACCGTCATTCCGAGAGCTTGGTGAACGCTTTCGAGCGCATTGCGGTTCGCGTGGTTCAGAAATCATGAAGCATCGCATTTCCGTCGGGCCTGCCCTAGGGACTCACCAGGGAGAAATACTGCTCCATCAGCCGCAGCTCGCCATTTGCGCTGCAGCCCGAGCCACCGGTTCACCTGCAGACGTCGTCTACAAGATTGGTGGCGATCCTGGCGATTACCAATTTCTGCATGAGCCACCTAAAGAAATCCCACATGGATACGTGTGCACATACATGCCGGACTGCAATAACTTGGCGCGCACGAACCAGATTGCAGCAGGAGGGATTGAGCGGACGATAAACCGGCGTGGCTAGCTAAATATGCCACTAACGAGTCATGAAAGCTCAGCCCCCGCAGCTCATACCGTGGAACAAATCAAGACAATCTGAGAGACCAGCTCGCATCGTGCCAAAGAGGAGAACAATGGCTATTCCAAGCCGTACCAACGAATATGATTTGATTCCGTTGCCGCCAAGTATCGGCTCCCCGAGTTCTCAAAGTTCAATGGATCAAGGGTCTAGCTCAATTGAGCATGTGAGCCGATATTTGGCACGCTGGGCATGATTTCAAAGATCGACTGCGTGTGAGGTTTTTCGCGCAATCTCCTCACAGACCAGCTTTGGGTGGTACACCTCGCTGCTACCAGATTCAGTCCGACGTGGAAGCAATGGAAGAGCAGTTTCATATTCAATATCACTCAGGCTACCGAGGCTGGCATTGCCGATCCGGCGCAGTATCAGAACGGGAGAAACGGTGTCTGAATACATTCACTGCTCAGATCGCCAAGAACCGATGTTATTCGGCTCGCTTAACGAGAAAGAAGCAAACATCCGGCAAAGTTGGGCCTCGCAGGTCGATCAAGGATCTGGCTTTCCAAGTGGAATACACCACTAGCGCATATGGCCCGAAATTAACATTGTATGAGCAACACACCCTAATTGTACCCGAAAAGTTCAAACGCCCGATAGGCCTCGGTCGAGGCGTAAGAAGTTGGGGACTCGCAGAAGACCAGGAAGTAGCCGTGGCTGAACGGGCTCAGGGGGCAAATCCCGTGTCCTGCAAATGGGTGAAACAACAAGGGCCTGCGAAAGGGTTTGACTTCGACGTAAGCAAAGCTGAGCAGATATTCGATTTATTGCTTAAGGAAAAACAGCTGAAGTTACCCGAAGGCCATAAAATCCCTACGGCGCAAGAAATGAATGAGAGACCGTACTGCAAGTGGCATCACTGTTCACTCATATCACAAATGATTGCAAAGAGTTGCGCTGCAGATCCAAACGGCATAGAACAAGGCCGTTTGATCCTTGGTCAGTTTGCCATGAAAGTGGACACGCAACCATTTCCGGCGTCAACATGGTGGATTTCTCATTCGATGTTAACATGGCAGGCCTGTATACCACCATGGCAGGATAAAGAAGAAAGCGGTCACTCCCGTGGCAAGGAAAAGGAGGAGGCCGGCCCACGCGACCGGCCCCGATATGATGACAGACGGTACATCACCGAGGAACAAGTGAGAAACGTGCGGTATCAACGACCGCTCCGCGCATCTCCTTAACAAATATGAGTGTCGCACGACCGACGACGCCGGCGGTACGACATAGATGACGAAAGATATCGTCGATCCGACGTAGACAACGGAAAATATCGTCGGTATGATAGAGACGATAAAGGATATGAGCACCGCAGCTAGGGGGAAGTCAAGAGAGCAGAAGACATGGACAGACACTGGGATTGTACTTTCTTTAAGCACTGCTCAGGAATGAGCCGATTGCCTACAATCAACAACTGCTCCTAATGTAGTCGCAGAAGGAGGACACAGTGAGGTTTCAGTTGTCTGCTGCCTAGGGCCTCTCCCATCTCGTATCGTACGAGCCGAGTCATCTCGAGGAAGATTTCGAGAGTCGAAGATGAAGAAGAAGATAGATACCACCGGCCAAGGTGGTGCCCTGATGGACTCAGCCACTCCCAAAAGCGTAGGGTTCAGCTACGTAGCTTGGAGGAAGCCGAGGCAATACTCGCACACGTTGAGAAAGCGCGGCCCGATCCGGCCGTAAAAATTCAGCAAACTTTGGAGGCGGAGACCGTCTACGAAGAAAGAATGGCGCCCAAACAGTAAAAGCCGATGCAAATGCATCGGCTGGCACAAATATGGTGTTCATACTTCCGTGAGTTTTGTGCTCCAAGAACCGAAGAAGTGCCGGTAGCGCAGTTCGATCGGCCCACGGCTAGTGATCTTTGAAAAGCCACGAGAGAGGAGCTACAAACATTTGAAGGCCCTGTACCTAAAAGGTTATATTAACGGGCAGCCTGTCAGCAAGATGTTGGTTGACACGGGAGCGGCAGTCAATATAATGCCATACTCCATGCTACGGCGTTTGGGATGCTCTAACGCAGATCTGATCAAAACCAACGTCACACCGAGTGACTTCAACGGCCATCGAAACACAAGGCGTTCGAACGTGGATCTAACCGTGGCCGAAAACCATCCCTACATCATTCTTCATCATCGACGCAAAAGCACCTACGCTGTCCTGCTAGGGAGGGATTGGATTCACGCTAATCTGCTGCATTCCATCCACAATGCACCAATGCCTGATACAGTGGGATGGAGATGAAGTGGAGGTCGTTCATGCAGATGACTCAATCGAGATCTCAATAGCTGGCATGAATATTTGGGACGCAGAAGACCAAGAACCGATCTCTGGAGTCAGTTTGGACGGCTGTGAGCGCATCGAAGCTACAAAAAACGGGGTGAGGCTGGTCTTATCCATCGGCCTGACAGAGTAGCAAGAGCAAAGTCAATGGACGAACGTGGCAAGGCTGATCCCTGCGATCGGCCCTAAAAAATAAAAAGCAATGATCTCACCTCAAGCATGTCACGTAGTCGTAGTAGGAGACCTCCCGTAGTAGAGCACAAATAAGTTGTAAACCTTCATTGAGAAATGCAAAGGGCCGATTCCAGCAATCGGCCCAAATTATCCTCACCATACATTTTGCCCGTGTTCGCATTGATCTAGCAGGCGACGGAAAGCTAGGATATGGGTTTACATCGGCTGATGAGCTAGAAGAGATTGACATTGGTCCTGGGATAAGCCACGACCAACATTTATCAGCAAAAAGTTGATCCGCATCTGAGGGGCTGATGATAGCTTTGTTGAAAGAATACCCGCATTGCTTTGCCTGGGATTACACAGATGCCCGGGTTAGACAGAGCATCATTGAGCATCGGCTTTCTTAAGAAAGGATTTCACCCTCAGCCAGCGAGCACGACGATGAAGGCCAAAATTTTAGAAGAAGTCAAGAAAGAGATCGAGAAAATGTTGAACGCCGGGTTCATCAGGCCATGCAGTGTATGCTGATGGATTTCTAGTATCGTACCTGCATGCAAAAAGGACAGCCGATGGCGCGTCGCCATAGATTTTTGGGATCTCAATAGAGCCACTCCAAAGGATGAGTATCCAATGCCAGTAGCAGAGACATTGATCAATGCAGCTGCTGGTCATAAAGTTTTAAGTTTCATGGATGGCAATGCCACACAACCAAATTTTTATGGCTCCTAAGATATACACAAGACTGCATTTAGAGTACCAGGTTCAGTGGGTTTGTTTGAATATGTAGTCATGACATTTGGACTGAAATGCCGGCGCAACATACCAAAGAGCCATGAATTACATCTTTCATGATCTGATCGGCAAGTTGGTGGAGATTTACATTGATGACGTGGTAGTCAAGTCTGTTTCACTAGAAGGACACTTGGAGGATTTGCGACGCATCCTGGACCGAACTAGAAAATTTGGCTGAGAATGAATCCAAAGAAGTGTGCTTTGGTGTAACGGCCGTTCAATTCTGGGTTTCTTGGTTCATGAACGCGGAATTGAGATCGGCCTGAAAGTCAGGAGGCAGTGCGAACAATGAAGCCACCTACCACGAAGAAGGAACCTCTCATCGGCAAAATCAACTTCGCATGTTCATCTCCAACTGTCAGGGCTAATCGAGCCATTCATGGGGTTGGTAAAAATTAAATCTGATGAGGAGTTTCACTGGGGGGGGGCAACAGCGAGCGTTTGACGAGATTAAAGAATATCTAACGAAGCCACGTGTTGGTTCCGCCCAGCAAGACTGCATCATTCTATATTTACTTGTCAAGAGTCGACACCTCATCGCCTGGTGGTGCAAGTTTATGATGGTCTGGAGAGAGTTGCTTTCTACCCTGTGCGAAGGATGTTGGATGCAGACTAGGTACCCCGAGATCGAGAAGTTGTGCCGCTATTCTTTTACCCGCACCAAGCTTCACACATCTTGCCTGTCAGCAGAAATTGTCATCATATGCAAATCAGATGTCATCAAACATATGCTGTCGGCTCCCGTGTTGAAAGGCCGACTCGGTAAGTGGATGTTTGCATTGTCGGAATTCGATCTCCGATATCAGCCTGCGAAAGCGCCAAGGGACAGGCGTTGGCCGACCTTATTGCTGAACGAATCAACACTGATATAGCAGCACTGTCTGTGCATGCATGGGCCATGTTTTTTGATGGATCGGCTTGTGATGATGGTTGCGGCATCGGCATTCTACTCGTGTCGCCCCGGGGGCAACATATTCCTTCTCCATCAGGCTACTACCCCTTGCTCCAACAATGTCGCCGAGTATGAAGCAATACGCAAGGGAATGGAGTTGCTTATAGAAGCCGGGGCAGTGGAACTTTTTGGAGACTCAAAATTGGTGATTTCCCAACTCACGGAGGAATACAAGTGTGAGAGCGAGTCGCTCTTCCCATTATGGATGCAATGCCGTGAGTTGATGGCACAATTTAGGTACATAAACTTCAATTGGATCCCGAGGTCGCAAAATACCGAGGCGAACGATCTCGCACAGATGGCGTCAGGCTACAAGGACGTAGCAGATGGAGCCGATGTTCGTGCAGTTCCTGAACCGGATGATCGGAGAGCCGATATCTTCAATTACTTGAAAGATCCGGCTCGGGGGCACCTAAACGGATAAGGTACAAGGCCATGAAATATGTCCTTATAGGAGATGACATGTTCTACAGACCTTGAAGGGTTACTTTCTCAAATGTCTGGGACCAGCCGAGTCAAATCCGCTCTTACACGAGGTACACGAAGGTGCCCGTGGAACTCACCAATCGGCTCATAAGATGAAATGGTTGATCGGCGATCGGGGTTTTATTGGCCCACCATGCTTGAGGATTGCTTTAAGTACTATAAAGGGTGTCAAGCGTGTCAGATGTTTGGGAAAATTCAGACGGTACCCGCATCAGCAATGAACCCCATCATCAAGCCTTGGCCATTTCGAGGTTGGGGCATGGATATGATCGGCAAAATCAATCCTCCATCGAGCAAAGGCCATAATTGGATTTTGGCCATTACAGATTATTTCACTAAATGGGTGGAGGCCGTCCCTATGAAGTCAGTGGCATCGCAAGATGTTATCAATTTCGTAAAAGAACATGTAATTCATAGATTCGGGATTCCCCAGACTATCACGACCGATGGAGGTTCGATCTTCATTTCGCGCGAGTTTAGAAAGTTCTGCGAGGACATGGGAATTAAGTTGATCCGATCATCTCCATACTATGCTCAAGCAAATGGGCAAGCTGAAGCGTCCAACCAGAGCCTTATCAAGCTGATTAAGAGGAAAGTCGACGAGCACCCTAGACGTTGGCACGAGGTATTGTCGAGGTTTTGTGGGCTTATC
Source organism: Lolium multiflorum (assembly GCA_030979885.1). NCBI lineage: Eukaryota > Viridiplantae > Streptophyta > Magnoliopsida > Poales > Poaceae > Lolium > Lolium multiflorum. Next base: position 230,498,000 of record CM061749.1, on the reverse strand, counting down.
GCATGTCATGTCATGGAGCGATAAAACCTCGCCATACCATCGTCTATGGACAAGAAGCCGTTGCCCTGGGAAATCACAACTGGTCGAGACGTGTTACGTTTCAGAATGATTTAACAACTGAAGAATATGCACCGATGAGTGATAGCATTGAGGATCTAACTGAACTTAGACTTTGGTCGCTGAGAAAATTAAAGAGAACAAAGCCAAGGTAGCTCGCGCATATAATAGGTGAGACCAAAGGAGTTCCACGTTGGTGATCTGGTATGGGAAGCTGTGTTGCCATTGGGGACTAAGGACACAATATATGGTAAATGGTCTCCAAATTGGCACGGGCCGTACAGAGTCGACCAAGTTTTAAAGGGTAACGATACATGCTCGAGGAGCCGAACGGTGTGAAATTCCCAGTATGTCAATGGTCAGCATCTCAAGAAATATTTCCCAAGTATGTGGGATGATGGACAGTGAAATATGGGGGCCGATGCATGAAATCGGCCAGTAAAAAAATAAATATGCAAAGCAACAGGACACAAAGTACAGCCGATGCATAGACATCGACTTTAGACTAAAAAGCCGATGCGCAGCCATCGACTCTAGAGGTACAAACTGTTACATAGATAGGCTCTATCAAGGAATGCCTCGAAGGCACCAAGGCGTCATCACGACACGATCCACCTCGGCGATCTCGCCCATCATCTTCGGCCCTGCGCGTCACCTGTTTGTTCAGGGCACGTATTTCGCCGCAGATGCGGCTGAGCCTTGAGACCTTCGCTTCCTCTTGGGAGCGGGCAATAAGATCTTCCTTGTCGTAAATAAGCTGTTTGGTTGCTCGGACCCTCTCTTCAAGGTCCTCCAATTCCTTTCAAGGTCTCAACAAGTGGCCGCGCAGGTGTCGCTGCATCTAAGGCCGCTTTTTCTCATTGGAGCCGACATTTGTTCCAATATCAGCTTTCAGCGGAAGTTGGGCGTGGCGTAGATCGATTCTCTGACGAGCTAGCTTCACCCTTGACTGTAGGCGCAGAGTCACAACCGGCCGAGTTTCACCTGCAACGTTACCGGAAGTGGTGCTTGATTTCTTCAAGAACGCTCTTCACTTCCTCGGGGTCTTCGACCAACGTCTCGATCGGGAGGAAAGCAGGCTTTGAGACGCTGAAATTGACGTAGGACAGCGCTGGGTCATGGTTCATCACATGCCGTAGAAGGAGCTGGTTCGATGATTCAGGGTCGAACGTTAGCAAGCCCAAGAGGCCACAACCCTGACAAACAGAAATGCGTCAGTATGCAGCAGAAAGGAAGGGTAAGCCAAACGAAAGGAGTATACCTCTCCTAAGACAGGGGGACAGCCGATGATGAAGTAATCGGCTCTTGTGTTTCTTGGGGCTTGGCCAAGTTGGCAACCTTGTCAACGACACCTTTAGAGGTTGCTAGATCCGGGTTTGGAGGGCATCAAGACTTCCTACTTCCCCACTAGAAGTGTCATCAGTCTGCAAAGGAGGTGGTTAGCCAATGCGAGCAGCAATGGATTAGCATGAAAGATGAGCCGGGAGAGTATGGAGGGTAATTACATTTGAGCCTCTTGGTTTGATGAAGGGGCTCGCGGTGCCTTTCGAGCCCTTGGTGCATCGCCTTTGTGAGTTGACCGCCCGCCCCGCTTTGATTGGAGCTTGGGGCAACAGGTTCAGAACCGGCCTTTCCCGAAGCCGATGGTGGCAAATCCGGCTGGCTCGCATGGTGATTTTCCCGAGTTGCCCGAGCTCGGATCCCCTTGACTGGATTGTGTTTCCTCGCTGGAGTTGTCTTCGGTGGAGGCCTATAAAAGAAGAGCTAGTAAGCACAAGCATGTTTGCAGAAGCCCATGAGGATAGACGAAATCAGTCAAGGCATGGATCAACGTACGTGCAAGCTCTCTTGATCTGGAGGAGGGCTCCGGCGCTTCAAAGTTTTCCTGGCAGCTACTTTCCCCGCCGTTCTCGCCTTGATTGGGGCTCTGGGGCAGCTGGCCCCAAGACTTTGCTCAGCCGGTTTTGTGAAATGGCTGCTCGCATCACAACCTTTTTCAAGGGTGGCGCTTGTAGAAGAGGACCACCTGAGCTGGTGGGAGGAATTCAAAGGGGAAGCCGTCATCATGTGCCTGACCATCTTGTTGCTGCAAGGAGACAGAGCAAGGTTATAAAAATCATTGTAAGCCACTTCAAGAAAATTTGTGAGTGGTGGTACTGCTGCAGGGATATCATATTCAGCATCAAGTTGTTTCAGCAACGGTCCCAGAGCTCTCCAAGGCATGAGTTTTCCACATTGACCACCAAGTCTCAAAACCATCGGTTGATGAGGTGAAAGAGAGGTTGCTAGGGACTGGGATGGCTAGAGCATCAAAGAAAGAGTAACACCTCTGACCGGTGAGGACATCGGGCAAATCAGCTCTGCTCTCTTAAGTGGTGGAGGAAGAAGTGGGAAGACACCTGCCCAAGACCAAACCGCGGGCTGCTACGACCGGCCGATAAGACTCATAACCAGGTTTGATTATTCTCTGTTTGAGGTGCTCATGCCAACCGGAAGGAAGCAGACGGATCATGGTGGAATCACACTGCCGGGGCCGGTGTCATCGGCAAAGTGTCTAGCCCGAAGGAGACTGGATTTTCAAAATTTTCGCCTCCGTGTAAGGAAAGAAGAGAGGATTGTCCAGGCCTTGAAGAAAATGCCGAACCACTTTGATGCTTCCTTGGGGACGCTTACTACCCGGAAGGCTATATAAGGCTTGGCCGTAGCTAGTGCATCGGACCGTCCCGTTAGCATCTGGAAAGGTGCAAGTGGCCAAAGTGGGAAGTTTGGAATGTGGTTTTGGAAATACAGCTGAGCCCATAGCTGAATAAACCACCAGGGACCTCCTGTTTTGACTGTCTTTTGGGAAAACAAATTGACAGACATTAGTTGGAGATATCGATAGACCTCTCCAAGGAACAGTTTGCCGATGCCAAGCTGGGTGCCTCTAGCGAGTTCATAGGCCAAAGAAAGATAATTCTTGGTCGGAGCAAGTGAAGGGCCACAGAATATGAAGTGTTCCAACCAGAAATTTAGGAAGGCCGTGTGTTCTTTCTCACATGGCCTTTATTTTTCATGTGGCGTCGAAGGTAAGCACCCCAGTTTGTGCACTCTGTTTGGAAGAGAGTTTGAAAGGGACCTTTGGCAGCATAAAGCAGAGGGGCTGGGGGAGGTGACATCTAGGCCTGATCATCACCACATCTAGCAGAGTTGGTGTCATGGGGCCGTGGCCAAACATGAAGGCAGTTTAGCATCACCTAGCCGATGGTTTTTAGAAGATTTTCATGCTTCTCAAGGGGAGACAATGATAAGGACAGAGCATCGGCTATTCCTGTGGTTTCCCATTTGGATTGGTGAGTTTTGGATACTCTACTGTACCAGGAAACCCAATCTTCAGGAGGGTTAGGCCAGGCTCGTAAGCAGTCGGCCCAAGAAGATAGATCTAAGTTCTGGTTCACGAAGGGAATCCTATTGGCCTCGCAAGAAATTAGATGGGCAGGAGTCTCGACAGTACGGGGCCCAAGACAAAGAGAGTTTGGAAGAGAAGGATGCGGCAACAGAATGTGTCCGATACCTAAAATTAATGGTGAAATAAGGCATTAATTCAGATGTTTTGCTATTAGTTCTAACACTATGCTCGGATGGCGAGGGCATTTAAAGATTACCTTCAGCAGAGACCGTTGCGGGCGTTGGACGATTCCGCCATCCGATTCGCTGGCGGAGATGAATCTACGCGGTTAGATCTAGGATCGCGCTGCCGCGAGTTGAATCTATTCGATGGGCAATTGGGGATCCGAGTTTGGTCCTTCAGACGAGGGTCGCAGGTTACCGTTTGAAGCCCTTATCGGGCGTTTTATGGCAAAAGACCGCCTATCGCTCTTGTGCGTTGGACCTACTTTGACAATCGAAAAATCGACATAGAAGCATTCTTCATTGATGAAGAGGGTTTTTACAATAAGAGCCGATTGCTCACAAAAGGAAGATCTGCTACCTAATGTACTACTACTAGCCCTATTCTAGTAGTCCTAGTCTAGGGGCCGACGCCGTCGCTGCCCTCGTCGTGCCGTCCTTGCTGTCATCGGCGCACGCGCGATGTCCTCGTCGTTGTGCCGAAGTTGTGGGCTTCTTCTTCCTCGTCGCCTCGCCGTCCTCCGACCCGCGCGGAAGCGCTCACGGAGGGTACTCGTCGGAGGAGGTGTCGTCCTCTGCTTCATCCTCTTCGTCGGAGGAGAGGTCCTCGCCCCAGGAGAAGGCGTCATCGTCGCTCTCTTCCTCCAACTCCCCGTCAACGAGGAACTGGAGGTTATCCTCCCCGTCGGTCAAGGATTCGTCATCCTGTGACTCGACGGCAAAGTTCCAATCCGCCTCATCCCAATGTGGTGGGGAGAGGGCCTCGTACGCCGCTATCGGGTCGTACTCCGGCGTCGGCTCACGAGAGGAGGAGGATTGGAAGGAGAGACCCGAAGAGGCAGAGGAGGAGGCCATGGTTGCAGAGGAGGGGGTTTCGATTGCTAATGTGGAGCAAGAGGATGAGGAGGCGAACTGCTCGGATGCGGTTAAATAAAGGGGATATAGTGGAAGATGATTCAATGCTGCGGCGGTTTCCGGGGATGTGGTGCCAAAACTGTCAAATCGTGCAGTACAGAGAAGTTGAGAAGGCAAGGCATCATGATGGAAGGGCACTGTAGCGGTTCTGCTCTGCAACGCGTGACCCGACGAAGGAAAACAAAGTGGTTTTGGAATTATTATTGCCAAAACAGGGGGGCATGTTATCACCGGATTTTAGCCAAGTAAGGAGATGGGCCGTGATTGAGATGGGCTTAGAGGATATGCACATAAAGTATTTCTGAATCGGCCTCGTACGAGAGTTTGGGCTAGATTGCCCGTGTATCTGTACATTATGTAGATTACTTCTTTAGAATTAAGAGATAGAGTTTAGTCGTACACGCTAGGTTTATTCCAAAGATAGAAAGTCTACGACTATAAATATGTACCTAGGGTTATTGAGAAAGGAGGACGATCACATTCACAACAAACACAATCTAGGCGCATTGCCACCCCTTGTTTCGAGGGTTTCTTCCGGGTAAGCATATGCTGCCTAGATCGCATCTTGCGATCTAGGCAGTATCGTTTATTCGTTGTTTTGTGTTGCTCGTACTGAAGCCTTGTTGATGGCGAGTAACACCGTTATCATAGATGTTTTGGGGCTAATATTGATACTTTTCTGATATGTTTGCTTAGCTATGTTGCCCCTAAATATCTAGCTACCCTTGCACCTGTCCTAGGTGTAAGGGCAGCATCCTGCTTGATCTTTATTTAGTAGATCTGATCTGTTATGGTTGTTCCTTGTTCTCCAAGGATTAGTTTGATATCCGCATGGTTAGGCCTTGCAAACGGGTTGAACGATCCAGTAGTGCGTAAGGTATGGTTTGCCGATCCAAGAGGAGTTGTTCCGGGAATCGACTCGTGTTGGTTTTTAGGCCTCTTCTAGGACTAGTTCTCTGTTATTCCGTCTGCCAGGCTCAACTACGCGTAGGACGTTCCAGTTATGCGGTGAAAACCCTAGACTGTCGTAGATCGAATTAACTTGGTATTGATAAAGCAGGATCCCCATGTTATCGTAGATCCAATACGAACCATGAGTCGATCGGCTGTTTGAGCCGATTCATTGGTAACCCGAGAGCCGATCGAGGCTCGATTTAATGTTTACGTGTCTGCCATGCAGAAACTGATTGAAGCAATCCATCACCTTTCTTGACCAGGTATAGGTAAGGTGGCACGCCTCGCAACAGCCGTACGTGTGCGGAGTTTTGCGGGCCGTTGCCCGAGGGACCAGGGCCCACCAATAGCTGGGAGCCTCCCGGTCGTGCTGTCGCTACTCGCCGGTGGGTTTTGGCAGGCAACACCAGCCCCTCCATTCTTTCCCGGCACCGCGTGGACGTGGAGGAGACGACGCCCTTGGGCCGTCCGATCTCCATCCCGTGGATGCATGGGCCATGCACGCCACGGTGGACATGCAGGCCTAGCCCGCCACAGGCTCGCCCCATTTTATTTTTTTCTTTTTCTTTGTCTTTCCACGCCACCTGGATTTTCTCCTTGGGCCGGCACATCTTTGCACCTAGGCACGGCCCAACTCCTCCCCGCCCTTTTTAATTGTTTGAAAATTCAAATTTCTGTCTAGAATTTGTTTGAAACCAGAGAACTTAATTTGAGTTTTATACATCCAAATTGAATGAAACCAGTTGCATTATAACCAGAATTTCAAGACCTTTCAGATGCCACTGGTCCCATATTTTTAGGATTTTCTACGATTTTTGGCATGTGTATCTTGCTCTATTTATAGTTCAGACTCAAGTTAATTTCTAAAATTGTAAGTTTAATATTTTTGAGTGAATCCAATTTTGCTATTCCTGTTTTAGTACTGGCCATCTAGAAAAATTAGTGTTATCCTCTGTTCACGCTATTTAGTTACTGTTCATGACAGTTGTGTGTCACATGAAACATTGAACCCAAAACCCTTTTATTTGATTCAAATCTTTAACCACCCCTTTTGATTGAAAATTTCTAACTCATGTTTTATTTTTGCCAAGCAAATACCCCTGCATACTTAGACTTGTTTTAGTCAAACCCTGATTTTGATTTGATTTATGGTGTTCATTGTATGTTGTTGCTTTTATTTTTTTGCGACGATAGATTTGAACGTGGATGAAGTTGAAGGAGAAGAAGTGGGTGAAGGATTTGAAGAATACCAGGGACTAGCCAACCAAGGCAAGCCATCTTTTGATCTCTTGTTGTTGCATTACTTGTTGTTGTTTATGTTCTTGCTATCGTTGTCTCTTTATCCATCTTGGGTTGATTCTACTTATGATTGACCCTATGCATACTTACCCTAAGTATGTTTGATTTCCATTGACACCTCAAATATATCCCCTTAGAGGTATGGTGGTTAGCATCATGCTCCTTGAAGTAGTTCACCTCCATAAAACTATAGGTTGGGAACCCCTTGGAAACTACCTTGTTGAAAGAATTTTCAAAACCTTGGGTAAGTTGGTTTTATCCAAGTTTATGCTTATGAAAGGAAAGGATCTTGAAAAAGTTGGTTGGAAGGTGGAATCTTGTTTTCAAAAACTTTGGCGCCTAAGTATTCACCCATGCCAATTAACTCACACAACCACAATACCCCAACATGGGCACGGGGCTTATCTTGTAGTTTGTTCAAATTAATGCGGGAAACTCGCAACTATATAAGGATGATGACACCCCGGAATCCGGATTGCCGTTGGTGGATATAATCGTATGACGGGAAGCCCTTGAGGATACCCATCCGGAAGACACTATGGGTCTCCCGCCGTGGCAATGGAGTCACGATCCAAGAAGTGAGGTGAGCTTCCATGGTTTGCCGGGGAGGTACATACTCCATAGGGTAGGTTCCCATATTAAGGCGAATAGGCGAAAGGTTCTGTCCGAGTTTTTGTCATGGCATAGTTGATATGAAGGGATGATAGCCACTTGATAGACTCGTGGATCTTGTGGGGAAAGTGTGCAAACTCTGTAGAGTCAAATCTATTCGAATAGCCGCGTCCGCGGTCATGGACGGTTGGAATGGCCGTTGGTTAGCCTGATGAGTTTTGTTTTTAGAAAGTGTTTACCAAAGGAAAAAGGAACTTGTTTCGGAGTACCAGAAGGGTACGGGAATGGTTTGGTTGGCCATATGGAGATGGCCGGGAAAGGGAAAAATTACAGGGTCTCCCCATCCTAGTGTTTTATGTCGTAGAAACTCTTTTGAAGTATCTTATTAAACAAAGATATAGAGATGTCGTAGAAAATCTTTTGAAGTATGTTCTTCAACAAAGATATAGAGATGTCGTAGAAATTATTTTGAAGTATCTTCTTCAACAAAGATATAGAGATGTCGAAGAAACTCTTTTCAAGTATCTTCTTCAACAAAGATATAAAGATGTCGTAGAACCTTTTTTTGAAGTGTCCCCTTCAACAAAGATGTAGGGATGCTATATCCACAAGAGAAACTGCTTCTCTTCTACTTGCTATATCCACAAGAGAAAATAGTCTTTCCCTCTTGTCATCTTAGTTTAGCACTCGTTATCTTGCATTCTTGCAAAGTACCTTTGTGATAGTTTGCGAGTACAATTCCAATGTACTCACGGCTTTGTCCATGGCTATTAACTTGGCCAGACTATGAGGAGGACTTTGAAGATGATGGAGGTTACCATGACGACTATGCGACTTAGGACGATCTCCCGGTCAGCTGCCTGTAGGGTTTAAGGCATGACTTGGGCCCGACGCCGTTGATTTGTATACGTTGCAACTGTTTGTATGAACTCAGCCCGAAGTGGTATCTATGTAAGACTTGGTCATGTGACCGTGTTGTAAGACTTATTATTTCAGTACTATGTAATGGATGTTGTAACTTTGTTTATCAGTTTGGTTATGCGCTCATGGCACACTGATCATGGGATCGTGAGTTGAATGCATATTGGGTATTTCAGACAGGTAGTCCGGGGTCCCCACAGAGCTGGTATCAGGGCCATCCTGACTGTAGGAGACCTTAGTTAGCATGGGCGTTAATGTAGGACAAAACTAATTTCGATATCAAAAACGAGATGACTATATGCTGAAATAATGCCTTGTATCTCCCCTAAGTTCTCTTAAATTTAAGTTACTTGCATTAATCCTTAAAGCTTTATTTTATGTTCTTAAAATTTTGCACACTTTGGTCATATTAATAATTACAACCTTAAAAATTTGTGTAGATGGTGGACGTTATGTACACCAAGTGACAAGGTATTAACTTGTCAATGCCTACAAGTTGTAGAGTAGGGTTTCGCGGAAAGTAGAGGGCAAGTAGATCTCGAAGGTTTCTGCCGAAAAGGTGCTCGACTGCTAAAAACTAGGGTTGTGTTGACAATGAATCGATCCTTTCTTTCTCCCTCGACTCCCCTTATATAGGAGGCGGAGCCGAGGGTTTCGTGACGTACAAGTTACAAACAACGGGAGAGTCTTTGAGTTCATCCCATACAAGTACAAATCTCTATTCTTAATATATCTCTATCTTCCATATCGACGCTTTATTGGGCTTCCGGGATTTGTAATCTTTGGGTCGTGGGCCTTCAGTAATCCCTGGGTACCTTCTTCCGCAGGCCCATTCGGGATGTCTATGTCACCAAGAGCCGTCAGCTTGGTGTTGTGCAGCCCCGGCACCTCTTTGAGTCCGCTCTCATCGAGGTGTCGCAGGCAGTTGGTCACTTGCTTCCCGAGGTGAAGGGTGGCCAGATGGACAACATGGAGGATGGAGAACTTTCCTGGATGGTGGTGTGCACTCTCCGGGGTTCCCATGTTGCGAACCTCGAGGAGATTGAGATTCAGCTGTTTGACCGCACTTGGGAGGAGGGACTGTTCGGGTGATGCAGGCAGCCGTGCCCTCCTTGTGTTCCACCACCGTGTGGAGCTAGAGGCGAAGGGAATGCCCCACATCTGCTTGGGACGCCGCGATGAGGAGGGAGTTCCCACTGTGGTTCCTTACACCTGCCCCCTCGGTCGCCAGGCTACGCAGATGGAGTACCTGCTCTTCCAGACTCAGGCCCACCTCGACTCCAACATGATGGATAATGAGATGTTGAAGTCCGAGCTTGAGGAGGCCAAGGAGGAGCTGAAGTTGGCGAAGCTTGAGGCTCGCCGCCAGAGGAGGCTGAAGCTTCGAGTTAGAGAGTCCAACTATATGTTGAAGGTCAAGGTGACTCACCTCAAGACCACCCTCCGTGAGGCCGAGGACAAGATTCAGACCCTTGAGGACGAGGGTGAGGATCTCCGTAAGGAGAATGTCGCACTCCTGAGTGACGATGACTACATGGAGGATGAGGGGTACAACTGGTACGAGCAGGATAAGGATGAGGATGAGGAAGACCCCGCCTTCATCAATGATGAGCCCGAGGAGCTAGCACCCCTTCCACCCCAGGAGTCGGCCGAGGAGGAGGACCCTGTGGAGCCGCCGTTTCGAGGGTGACACCATTGTCCTCAGCAACGATTAGTTTGAGCACCTTCGTAGTGATGTTCAGTTATGTTGTCCATCTTGTATCGCGATGTACGATGTTGGTGCAGCTGTGACCTTGACGTGGTTGTGAACTATGATCTTTTGGTAGTATCTATGCTATGGTTATGTTTGCATTTGTTTATGTGTTTATCACTTTTTGGGTTTTTCAACAAGTTTATATGCATCACATCCCCCCCCTTAGAAGAGACTTGCCTACCGGAGTTTTCCCCCTTGCCTTATACCTTTATCTCATCAGATGGTTGAAACTCGCCGTGGTGGTTCCGAAAGCCAGCAAGACCCTCCACCCCCACCTGAACCCAACATGGCCCAGATCTTGCACCTTCTGATGGAAGATCGCCAAGCCACTCGCGCGGAAAGTCAAGCCAATATCATGGCCCCGCAGCATATGAATCAGCGCGCCACGGAAAACAACAACAACAATGAACGGAATGGTGAAGAAGCACCAAGGTCCAGACTTAGAGACTTCCAGAATACCAACCCACCCGTGTTCTCCAAGTGCACTGAACCTCTTGATGCAGACGATTGGCTCCGCACCATTGAGAACAATCTGGAAGTTGTTGTTGTTGGAGGCAATGAGAAAGTGATTCTCGCCACACACTTCCTTGCTGGACCTGCTAGGGCATGGTTGGAGAATGTCAAGGCCATGCAAGATGAAAACCATGTGATCAACTGGGAGGAGTTTACCACTAAGTTCCGCAAAGCCCACATCCCAACAGGACTGATCAAGATGAAGAGGGATGAGTTCTTCAACCTGAAGCAGAACAACACTAGTGTGGTCGAGTACCTTGACAAGTTCAACACCCTGGCTAGGTATGCCCCTCATGACACCGACACCAATGAGAAGAAGAGGGACCATTTCCTTATTGGTTTGCAAGAAGAGATCCAGAGCATCCTAGTGGTTGTTCCCTATCCTGGCCTTGAAGCACTGGTGGATGTTGCCATCATGGTGGAATCCAAGCGCAAGATGTAGCAGCAGTAGAGTGGACCCAGCAATGCAAGGTTCCGCGGCCAGCCTCCACCAAGGCCGGCGCCCCAGCCCCAGCGAGCTCCAGCCCCACCAACAACAACCCAAATCTCCAAGCTATGCCACAACGTTCTGGAGGAGGAAACTACAACAACAACCCCCACAACAACTCCAATTCTCGCACCCCGGGAGATGGTTGTTTTGCTTGTGAATAGCCTAGACACTTCTCTCGTGAGTGCCCCTCCAAGATGAACACCACTCAGCGCCCCAATGCACCCAGACCCAATCAAGGACAAGCTCGCGCAGCAACTGGGAAGAAGCTCCCACCTAAGAAGCAAGCCAATGCTACCAGGGGACATCTGAACCATGTCAATGCTGAGGAAGCGGGAGAATCTCCCGACATCGTGATGGGTGCTGTCCACAACTGGCGCGTGGTTGACGTGGGAGGTAGAAATCTCTGTGGTGTAGCTTTTCTTCGTTCCCCGGCAACGGCGCCAGAAAATAGCTTGATGTCTACGCACGCTTCTATTCCCAGCATGTGTTGGGCCTCCAAGAGCAGGTTTGTAACACAGCAAAGTTTCCTTAAGTGAATCACCCAAGGTTTATCAACTGGAGGAAGAGGTCAAAGATATCCTCTCAAGCAACCCGCAATCACGATACAAGAAGTCTCTTGTGTCCCCTACACACCTAATACACTTGTCGATGTATAGGTGCACTAGTTCGGCGAAGAGATAGTGAAATACAAGTAATATGGATGGATATGAGTGGTAATAGCAATCTGAAATAAATATGGCAGCGAGTAAACATGCAGTGGAACAGTAAATAAACGGAGATTCGATGTTCGGAAACAAGGCCTAGGGATCCTACTTTCACTAGTGGACACTCTCAACATTGATCACATAACAGAAACTACTCTACACTCTCTTGTTGGATAACAAACACCATTCATTGTGTAGGGCTACAAGAGAACCTCAATGCCGGAGTTAACAAGCTCCACAACATCCGGGGTTCATATTTAAGTAACCTTTAGAGTGCATGATAGACCATTGCAATTTAGACCGAGTACTAACATAGCATGCACACTGTCACCGACAGCTATGAAAGGGGGAATAGATCACATCAATACTATCATAGTAATAGTTAACTTCATAATCTACAAGAGATCACAATCACAGCTTATACCAAGTACTACATGATGCACACACTGTCAACATTACATCGTGGAGGGGGAATAGACTACTTTAATAACATCACTAGAGTAGCACATAGATGATATTCAACTAGATCACAAAGAGAGAGATGAACCACATAGCTACAGTAGAGCCCTCAGCCTGGGGGGAGAACTACTCCCTCCTCATCATGGAGAGAGCGATGGCGAAGAAGATGGCGGTGGTGTCGATGGAGATGCCGGCACTCCCATCTTCCTGTCCGGCAGAGACTTCCTGTCCCCCGAATCTGGCTTCATGATATGCGCTCGGGAACTTTTCTCGTACGTGGCTTTCCTCTCGATGATTTAGGTCAGGGAGGCTTATATAGGCGAAGAGTTCTGGCTGGAAGGGCCACGGGCCCCTCACGCAGGGGGGCACCCCCCCTTGGCGCGCCAAAGGGCCCCGCTCTCCTCTCCGCCCTTCGGCCTGGAAGCTTCGTGAAATATAAGATCGTGGGCGTTGATTTCGTCCAATTCCGAGAATACTTCCTTTTGTAGGATTTCTGAAACCAAAAATAGCAGAAAACAGGAACACTTCAAGATCTCGTTAATAGGTTAGTTCCGAAAATGCGTATAAATGATGTAAAGTGTGTATAAAACATGTGAGTATCATCATAAAAGAAGCATGGAACATCAGAAATTATAGATACGTTGAGACGTATCAGCATCCCCTTAGTTCCTACTGCCCTCGAGTAGGTAAACGATAACAAGGATAATTTCTAAGTGACATGCTACTTACATAATCTTGATCATACTATTGTAAAGCATATGAGATGAATGAAGTGTGATTCAAAGCAATGGTAAAGATAATGACTAAACAACGAATCATATAGCAAAGACTTTTCATGAATAGTACTTTCAAGACAAGCATCAATAAGTCTTGCATAAGAGTTAACTCATAAAGCTAGATTCTTAGTAGAAAGTTTTGAAGCAACACAAAGGAAGATTTAAGTTTCAGCAGTTGCTTTCAACTTGTAACATGTATATCTCATGGATAATTGTCAACACAAAGTAATATAATAAGTGCAATAGGTAAACATGTAAGAATCAATGCACACAATTGACACAAGTATTTGCTTCTAAGATAGAAAGAAGTAGGTAAACTGACTCAACATAAAAGTAAAAGAAGGGCCCTTCGTAGAGGGAAGCATGGATTGCTATATTTGTGCTAGAGCTTTTATTTTTGAAAACATAGAAACAATTTTGTCAACTTGTAGTAATAAAGCATATGTGTTATGTATAAGACATCCTATAAGTTGCAAGCCTCATGCATAGATTACCAATAGTGCCCGCACCTTGTCCTAATTAGCTTGGATTTACATGGATTATCATTGCATAACATATGTTTTAACCAAGTGTCACAAAGGGGTACCTCTATGCCGCCTGTACAAAGGTCTAAGGAGAAAGCTCGCATTGAATTTCTCGCTTTTGATTATTCTCAACTTAGACATCCATACCGGGACAACATAGACAATAGATAATGGACTCCTCTTTAATGCATAAGCATTCAACAACAGATAATATTCTCATAAGAGATTGAGGATCGTTGTCCAAAACGAAACTTCCACCATGGATCATGGCTTTAGTTAGCGGCCCAATGTTCTTCTCTAACAATGTGCATACTCAAACCATTCAACTCATGATAAATCACCCTTATTTCAGACAAGACGAACATGCATAGCAACTCACATGATATTCAACAAAGTGTAATAGTTGATGGCGTCCCCAGTGAACGTGGTTATCGCTCAACAAGCAACTTATTAAGAAATAAGATACATAAGTACATATTCAATACCACAATAGTTTTTAAGATATTTTTCCCATGAGCTATATATTGCAAAGACAAAGAATGGAATTTTAAAGGTAGCACTCAAGCAATTTACTTTGGAATGGCAGAAAAATACCATGTAGTAGGTAGGTATGGTGGACACAAATGGCATAGTTTTTGGCTCAAGGATTTTGGATGCATGAGAAGTAATCCCTCTCAATACAAGGCTTAGGCTAGCAAGGTTGTTTGAAGCAAACACAAGTATGAACCGGTACAGCAAAACTTACATAAGAACATATTGCAAGCATTATAAGACTCTACACTGCCTTCCTTGTTGTTCAAACCCTCACCAGAAAATACCTAGACTTTAGAGAGACCAATCATGCAAACCAAATGTCAACAAGCTCTACGTATTTTTCACTAATAGGTGCAAAGTATATGATGCAAGAGCTTAAACATGAGCACAACAATTGCCAAGTTTAAATTATTCAAGACATTATACCAATTACCACATGTAGCATTTTCTGTTTCCAACCATATAACAATGAAAGAAGCAGTTTCAACCTTCGCCATGAACATTAAGAGTAAAGCTAAGAACACATGTGTTCATATGAACCAGCGTGTCTCTCTCCCACACAAATAATGCTAGGATCCAATTTTATTCAAACAAACAAAAACAAGAACATAAAGACGCTCCAAGTAAAGCACATAAGATGTGACGGAATAAAATATAGTTTCACTAGAGGTGACCTGATAATTTGTCGATGAAGAAGGGGATGCCTTGGGCATCCCCAAGCTTAGATGCTTGAGTCTTCTGAAATGCTGGATGAACCACGGGCATCCCCAAGCTTAGACTTTTCACTCTTCTTGATCCTATCGTATCATCCTCCTCTCTTGACCCTTGAAAACTTCCTCCACACCATACTCAAAACAAACTCATTAGAGGGTTAGTGCATAATCAAAAACTCACATGTTCAGAGGTGACACAATCATTCTTAACACTTCTGGACATTGCCCAAAGCTTCTGAAAGTTAATGGAACAAAGAAATCCATCAAACATAGCAAAACAGGCAATGCGAAATAAAAGGCAGAATCTTTCAAAACAGAACAGTCCGTAAAGACAAATTTTTCTGGGGCACTAAACTTGCTCAGATGAAAATTCTCAAATTGAATGAAAGTTGCGTACATATCTGAGGATCACTCACGTAAATTGGCAGATTTTTTTGAGTTACCTACAGAGAACCCTGCCCAAATTCGTGACAGCGAGAAATCTGTTTCTGCGCAGTAATCCAAATCTAGTATCAACTCTACTATCAAAAAATTTACTTGGCACAATAATGCAATAAAATAAAGATAAGGAGAGGTTGCTACAGTAGCAACAACTTCCAAGACACAAGTATAAAACAAAATTGCTGTAGTAAAATAAAAACATGGGTTATCTCCCAAGAAGTGCTTTCTTTATAGCCATTAAGATGGGCTCGTAATTTCAATGATGCATGATGTCTATGTTCCCCTCCTTTCCTGTGTGTTGGGCCCCCAAGAGCAGGTTTGTAGAACAGCAGCAAGTTTTCCCTTAAGTGGATCACCCAAGGTTTATCGAACTCAGGGAGGAAGAGGTCAAAGATATCCCTCTCGTGCAACCCCGCAACCACAAAGCAAGAAGTCTCTTGTGTCCCCAACACACCTAATAGGTGCACTAGTTCGGCGAAGAGATAGTGAAATACAGTGGTATGAATATATATGAGCAGTAGCAACGGTGCCAGAAAATAGCTTGCGGGCGTGTAGTTGATGGTGGTATTGCAGCAAGTAGTAACGCAAGAAAACAAGAAACAAGCATATAGCGTATTTAGGAACAAGGCCTAGGGATTACACTTTCACTAGTGGACACTCTCAACATTGATCACATAATGAATAGATAAATGCATACTCTACACTTTTGTTGGATGATGAACACATCGCGTAGGATTACACGAACCCTCAATGCCGGAGTTAACAAGCTCCACAATAATGCTCATGTTTAAGTAACCTTATAGTGTAAGATAGATCAAAAGACTAAACCAAGTACTAACATAGTGCACTGTCACCTTTACACACGTGTAGGAGGAATAGAACTACTTTAATAACTTTGCTAGAGTAGCACATAGATAAATTGTGATACAAACTCATATGAATCTCAATCATGTAAAGCAGCTCATGAGATCATTGTATTGAGGTACATGGGAGAGAGATGAACCACATAGCTGCACCGGAGCCCTCAGCCCCTGGGTGGATTACTCCTCCTCATCATGGAGGCAGCGATGGCGGTGAAGATGGCGGTGAAGACGGCGGTGGAGATGGCTCCGGGCAACCCCTCCCTACAGGTGCCGAACAGAGTTCTGTCCCCGAATTGAGTTTCATGGCGGCGGCACCCGGAGTCTCGGGAGTTTCACAATTGGTACTGCTTTTAGGTCGAAAGGATTTTATAGGCGAAGAGGCGGTGCAGGGGGCACTGGGGGCGCCACACTCAGGCCGGCGCGGCTGTGGTCCGGCCCGCGCCGCCATGTGGTGTGGTGGCCCCCGGCCCCTCTCCGACTCTTCTTCGGTGTTCTGGAGCCTTCCGGAAAAATAAGGTTTGGCGTTGATTTCGTCCAATTCCGAGAATATTGCCCGAACAGCCTTTCTTCTGGAACCAAAAATACAGAAACCGGAATGGCACTGTGGCATCTCGTTAATAGGTTAGTTCCGGAAAATGCATGAAATCATCATAAAGTGCAAGCAAAACATGTAAGTATTGTCATAAAACAAGCATGGAACGACAGAAATTATGGATACGTCAGGGACGTATCAGCATCCCCAAGCTTAGTTCCTGCTCGTCCCGAGCAGGTAAAACGATAACAAAGATAATTTCTGGAGTGACATGCCATCATAACTTTGATCATACTATTTGTAAAGCATATGTAGTGAATGCAGCGATCAAAACAATGTATATGACATGAGTAAACAAGTGAATCATATAGCAAAGACTTTTCATGAATAGTACTTCAAGACAAGCATCAATAAGTCTTGCATAAGAGTTAACTCATAAAGCAATAATTCAAAGTAAAAGCATTGAAGCAACACAACGAAGATGAAGTTTCAGCGGTTGCTTTCAACTTATAACATGTATATCTCATGGATATTGTCAACATAGAGTAATATAACAAGTGCAATATGCAAATATGTAGGAATCAATGCACAGCTTCACACAAGTGTTTGCTTCTGAGGGGAGAGAAATAGGTGAACTGACTCAACAATGAAAGTAAAAGAATGGTCCTCCATAGAGGAAAAGCATCGATTGCTATATTTGTGCTAGAGTTTTTATTTTGAAAACATGAAACAATTTGTCAACGTAGTAATAAAGCATATGTATCATGTAAATTATATCTTACAAGTTGCAAGCCTCATGCATAGTGTACTAATAGTGCCCGCACCTTGTCCTAATTAGCTTGGACTACCGGATCATCGCAATGCACATGTTTTAACCAAGTGTCACAAAGGTACCTCTATGCCGCCTGTACAAAGCTAAGGAGAAAGCTCGCATTGGATTTCTCGTTATTGATTATTCTCAACTTAGACATCCATACCGGGACAACATAGACAACAGATAATGGACTCCTCTTTTATGCATAAGCATGTAACAACAATTAATAATTTTCTCATATGAGATTGAGGATATTTGTCCAAAACTGAAACTTCCACCATGGATCATGGCTTTAGTTAGCGGCCCAATGCTCTTCTCTAACAATATGCATGCTTAACCATAAGGTGGTAGATCTCTCTTACTTCAGACAAGACGGACATGCATAGCAACTCACATGAAATTCAACAAAGGGTAGTTGATGGCGTCCCCAGAAACATGGTTATCGCACAACAAGCAACTTAATAAGAGATAAAGTGCATAATTACATATTCAATACCACAATAGTTTTTAAGCTATTTGTCCCATGAGCTATATATTGCAAAGGTGAATGATGGAATTTTAAAGGTAGCACTCAAGCAATTTACTTTGGAATGGCGGAAAATACCATGTAGTAGGTAGGTATGGTGGACACAAATGGCATAGTGGTTGGCTCAAGTATTTTGGATGCATGAGAAGTATTCCCTCTCGATACAAGGTTTAGGCTAGCAAGGCTTATTTGAAACAAACAAAAGGATGAACCGGTGCAGCAAAACTCACATAAAAGACATATTGTAAACATTATAAGACTCTACACCATCTTCCTTGTTGTTCAAACTCAATACTAGAAATTATCTAGACCTTAGAGAAACCAAATATGCAAACCAAATTTTAGCATGCTCTATGTATTTCTTCATTAATGGGTGCAAAGCATATGATGCAAGAGCTTAAACATGAGCACAACAATTGCCAAGTATCACATTACCCAAGACATTAATAGCAATTACTACATGTATCATTTTCCAATTCCAACCATATAACAATTTAACGAAGGAGAAACTTCGCCATGAATATTATGAGCTAAGAACACATGTGTTCATATGCAACAGCGGAGCGTGTCTCTCTCCCACACAAGCATGATGTAATCCAATTTATTCAAACACAAACAAAAATAAAAGCATACAGACGCTCCAAGTAAAGCACATAAGATGTGACCGAGTAAAAATATAGTTTCAAGAGAAGGAACCTGATAATTTGTCGATGAAGAAGGGGATGCCTTGGGCATCCCCAAGCTTAGACGCTTGAGTCTTCTTGATATATGCAGGGGTGAACCACCGGGACATCCCCAAGCTTAGAGCATTCACTCTTCTTGATCATAGTATATCATCCTCCTCTCTTGACCCTTGAAAACTTCCTTCACACCAAACTTCATAAACTTCATTAGAGGGGTTAGTACATAATCAAAAACTCACATGTTCAGAGGTGACACAATCATTCTTAACACTTCTGGACATTGCTCAAAGCTACTGGAAGGTAATGGAACAAAGAAATCCACCCAACACAGCGAAAGAAGCAATGCGAAATAAAAGGCAGAATCTGTCAAAACATAACAGTCCGTAAAGACGAATTTCTAATAAATACTTCCGTTGCTCAGATCAGAAAACTCAAAACTAATGAAAGTTGCGTACATATCTGGGGAACACGCACGTAAATTGGCATATTTTTCTGATTTTTCTACAGAGAAAACAGCCCAGATTCGTGACAAATAGAAATCTGTTTCTGCGCAGAAATCCAAATCTAGTATCAACCTTCGATTAGAGGCTTCACTTGGCACAACAAAACACAAAACTAAGATAAGGAGAGGTTGCTACAGTAGTAAACAACTTCAAGACATAAAATAAAAACAAATTACTGTAGCAAAATAACACATGGGTTATCTCCCAAGAAGTTCTTTCTTTATAGCCATTAAGATGGGCTCAGCAGTTTTAATGATGCACTCGCAAAAAATAGTATTTGAAGCAAAAGAGAGCTTCAAGAGGCAAATTCAAAACACATTTAAGCCTAACATGCTTCCTATGCAGAGGAATTTTGTACACAAATGAATTCATGAAGAACAAAGTGACAAGCGTAAGAGGATAAAACACGAGTAACTTCAAGATTCTCGACATAAAGAGGGGAAAATTAATATTATTAAGATGCATATAACCATATTTTTCTCTCTCATAATAACTTTCAGTAGCATCATTGATGAAATCCACAATATACCCATCACTTAAAACATTCTTATCATGGTTCATATGCATAGAAGTATCATTAATTTTGGCATAAGGAGAGTTATTCTCATTAATAGTAATTGGAGCAAGATTATTATCAAGAATTTGAACATGGTAAACAAGTTGCATACTAAGGGAATTGTTCTTGGTAATCCAATCATGACTATGACAAGTTTCATAAGGATAGTTATAACCTATATCATAGCATTCTTTATAATAATCATCAAAGGTCGGAGGCATAGTGTCATCATAAGAAATAGAATAGTTATCTTTCACAGTCGGTTTATCTGTGTCCATACCATCATTGTTATTAGAAGGAGATGTATCAAACACATAATGATCAGTAGCAAAAGGATTTTCAAACACCTCTTCCCCAAGCTTAGAGCTTTCTATATCATTATGGGAGGAAGCATGGATAGCACTGACACTATGGCAATTATTATCATCATTTTCAGAATTAGTTTCCCAGAGATTTGCAATATCAAAAGTAGTGTGCTCATTCAAATCATGATTGCTAATGTATGTAAAGGGCATAGGAAGATCATCATATTCAGATTCATTGTCACAATAATCATTAGGAGCAACATACTTACGGTTACTTAGCATTATCTCATTCACGCGGGGATACGCCGTTACCTCTTTCTTTCTCCTTCTTCTTCTTCTTCTTCTTCTTCTTTCTTCTTCTTCTTCTCTTCCTTCTCCTCATTTTCTTTAGGAGGAAGAGGCTTGAAGGGTGGCTTGTCCGCATAACCTGATTTACTTTCGAAACAATAGAAGAAACTTGGGAGGATCCCTCCTTTTCATTAATTAGTTGAAAACACATGGCGGTCCTATCATATTTTGGCAAGGTATCATCTTCTAAAATATTTTGTATGTAAGTATTTGTATGGCTATTATCAATGCAATAAGAAAAAAACATCAATGCAGACATCATCAATATCAAGATCACTCATATGTAACAAAGAGATTTTTCTCGATAGTTCTTCACACCCCAAAAATAAAGTAAGTTCATCATGCCGATTAGGAGTAATTTCATCATCACAATACAAATTTGCAGCACTCATTGGGTTCAAATTATCATTGGAGGAGCATTGAAAATTAAAATGACCCACTTCATGGCAAACTTCACAAATAAAAGGATAGAGGGCACAAACTTTTTTACCAAGATCATCTAGAGCCCTAAACCACTTTCTAGTTTTTTCATTAATATGATGGATGCAATATTCATCTTTGACTTGATTAATTCCACAAGGTCTATGCATTCCACAAAAATTAACATGCTTATAGGAAATAGCACTCTTAGGAGTTTGAGCATGCTTATGGCAATAATTAACAACAATTTCATTCTTCATGCAAGCCTCTTTAAAAGGTTCATGATACTTATCAAAATTCTTCCTAGGCAATTCAAAATGAGAAGCAAAGGCTTTATAAAGATTTGCAGCAACTTGAGAGTCAAGACCATAAGTAGCACTCATATTTCGAAATTTATCAGTATCCATAAAAGCTTCAATGCATTCATAATCATAATTTATACCGACTCTTTACCTTTGTCTTCTCCCATCCTTCAGCGTTGTCCTCAATCCGATCAAGAAGGTCCCACCTAGCTTCAACCTCCTTGCTTGTGAAAGATCCCTCCGAACAAGCATCCAGATAGTCCTTGTGTTGTCCTGAAAGTCTCGCATAAAAATTGTTAACAATAATATTACGGGGGAGCTCATGAATGGGACATTTGAGCATTAGTGACTTTAGTCTCCCCCACGCTTGAGAAATACTCTCTCCATCACGAGGATAAAAGTTATAAATATAATTCCTATCAATATGCACTTCATGAGGAGGATAAAATTTAGAATAAAACCGGGGCACAATATCATTCCATTCAAGAGAATCCCCATTATCCAAGTAATTTATACCAATGCGCCGCTTTACCAGACAGCGATATAGAGAATAGTTTCTTCCTCACTTCATCCATAGCAATACCGCACACTTGAATAAACCGCATAATTCATGCAAGAACAATAAATGATCTCCAGGGTGACAGTTCCATCCCCTGTATAACGGTTATCCATAACGCGTTCAATAATTTGCATAGGTATTTTATACGGAATACTTTCGGCAGGTGGATTTAAAATATCAGAAGCGTCATTAGAGTTATCGCATATGGGAGATAAAGCATTATCAGAGCAAAATATTTCTTCCAAAGCTGAGGAGCAAAAAAGATTATTTTTATATAAACTAGCTTCCAAGCTTAGACTTATCCATAGTATTAGCAGAATTGCATTCATACTAATAACATCACTACTAGCATGCAAATAAGGTTCCATAGGTTTTTTAATTTTTGCATCAAACAATTCTAAATCAGGAAAAAGACTAAAAAGCTCACCAATTTTTTGTTGTTTTCCATTATGCCTAACTAGTGTAAACAAGAAACAAAAAGTTGCAATTGCAAATCTAAAGGAAATAGCTTCGAGTACTTACAATGGCGGAAAATAGCTTGGTAGCCGGGATCCGTAGTGTGAGTACCTTTACCTTCTCTCCGCAACGCGCGTAAAATAGCTTGATGTTCACGTACCCTCCTTTCCTAGACAAGTGTTGGGCCTCCAAGAGCAGAGGTTTGTAGAACAAAAGAAGTTTTCCCTTAAGTGGATCACCCAAGGTTTATCGAACTCAGGAGGAAGAGGTCAAAGATATCCCCTCGTGCAACCCCGCAACCACAAAGCAAGAAGTCTCTTGTGTCCCCAACACACCTAATAGGTGCACTAGTTCGCCGAAGAGATAGTGAAATACAGTGGTATGAATATATATGATAGTAACGGTGCCGAAAATAGCTTGCGGGCGTGTAGTTGATGGTGGTGGTATTGTTGCAATAGTAATTAAAGAAACAGAAACAAGAAACAAGTTTCGATAGCGTATTTAGGAACAAGGCCTAGGGATTATACTTTCACTAGTGGACACTCTCAACATTGATCACATAAAGAAATAAATGCATACTCTACACTTTTGTTGGATGATGAACACATTGCGTAGGATTACACGAACCCTCAATGCCGGAGTTAACAAGCTCCACAATAATGCTCATGTTTAAGTAACCTTATAGTGTAAGATAGATCAATAGACTAAACCAAGTACTAACATAGCATGCACACTGTCACCTTCATGCATATGTAGGAGGAATAGAACTACTTTAATAACTTTGCTAGAGTAGCACATAGATAAATTGTGATACAAACTCATATGAATCTCAATCATGTAAAGCAGCTCATGAGATCATTGTATTGAGGTACATGGGAGAGAGATGAACCACATAGCACCGGTGGAGCCTCTTCTGGGGTGGATTACTCCTCTCATCATGGAGGCAGCGATGGCGGTGAAGATGGCGGTGAAGACGGCGGTGGAGATGGCTCCGGGCAATTCCCCGTCCCACAGGTGCCGAAATGCAGTTCGTCCCCAAATTGAGTTTCGCGACAGGCGGCGGCGCCCCCGGAGTCTTTCTCGGAGCCAATTCATACCGTTTAGGTCGAAAGGGATTTTATAGGCGAAGAGGCGGCGCAGGGGCACCTGGGGGCGCCACACCCTAGGCCGGCGCGGCCAGGGTCCGGCCGCGCCGCCATGTGGTGTGGTGGCCTCCGGCCCCTCTCCGACTCTTCTGTTCTGGAGCCTTCCGGGAAAAATAGGAGGTTTGGCGTTGATTTCGTCCAATTCCGAGAATATTGCCCAAACAGCCTTTCTGGAACCAAAAACGAAAACAGAACTGGCACCGTGGCATCTCGTTAATAGGTTAGTTCCGGAAAATGCATGAAATCATCATAAAGTGCAAGCAAAACATGTAAGTATTGTCATAAAACAAGCATGGAACGACAGAAATTATGGATACGTCGGGGACGTATCAATGCACTCCCAAGAAATAAGAGTTGAAGCAAAAGAGAGCATCAAAAAGCAAATTCAAAACAAATTTAAGCCTAACCCACTTCCTATGAAAAGGAATCTTGTAAATAAACAAATTCATGAAGCATAATGCAACAAGCATAGAAAGATAAAACAAGTGTAACTTCAAAAATTTCAGCATATAGAGAGGTGTTTTAGTAACATGAAAATTTCTACAACCATATTTTCCTCTCTCATAAAGATTTTCAGTAGCATCATGAACAAACTCAACAATATAACTATCACATAAAGCATTCTTATCATGAGTCTCATGCATAAAATAATTACTACTCCCAACATAAGCATAGTCATTCTTATTAATTGTAGTGGGAGCAAATTCAACAAAGTAGCTATCATTATTATTCTCATCAAGTGTAGGAGGCATAGTATAATCATAATAAAATTTACTCTCCATAGTAGGCGGCACCAAAATACCACTATCATTATAATCATCATAAATAGGAGGCAAAGTATCATCAAAGAAAATTTTCTCCTCAATGCTTGGGGGACTAAAAATATCATGCTCATCAAAACCAACTTCCCCAAGCTTAGAATTTTCTATAGTATTAGCAACAATGGTGTTCAAAGCGTTCATACTAATATCATTGCTACTAGCATGCAAAATAGGTTTTTTAATTTTCGCATCAAACAATCCATGTCTTAACTCAGGAAATAGATTAAAAAGCTCACTGTTGTTGCAATTGCAAACAAGAAATAAAAAGATGCAATTGCAGGATCTAAAGGAAATAGCTTCGAGCACTCACACACCGGCAACAATGCTAGGAAATAGCTTATTAGTTGGAGGATGTGAATACCTTTTACCCTCACCGCAACGGCGCCTTAAAAATAGCTTGTTGTCCACAATCGGCGCGTGGTTGACGTGGAGGTAGAAATCTCGTGGTGTAGCTTTTCTTCCTCTTCCCGCCACTTGCCAAAATAGCTTGATGTTACGCACGCTTCTATTCTTGCAGACGTGTTGGGCCTCCAAGAGCAGAGGTTTGTAGAACAATAGCAAGTTTCCCTTAAGTGAATCACCCAAGGTTTATCGAACTCAGAGAGGAAGAGGTCAAAGATATCCCTCTCAAGCAACCCTGCAATCACGATACAAGAAGTCTCTTGTGTCCCCAACACACCTAATACACTTGTCGATGTATAGGTGCACTAGTTCGGCGAAGAGATAGTGAAATACAAGTAATATGGATGGATATGAGTGGTAATAGCAATCTGAAATAAATATAGCGAGTAAACATGCAGTGGAACAAGAATAAACGGAGATTTGATGTTCGGAAACAAGGCCTAGGGATCCTACTTTCACTAGTGGACACTCTCAACATTGATCACATAACTAAAACTACTCTACACTCTCTTGTTGGATAACAAACACCATTCATTGTGTAGGGCTACAAGAGCACCTCAATGCCGGAGTTAACAAGCTCCACAACATCCGGAGTTCATATTTAAGTAACCTTTAGAGTTCATGATAGACCATTGCAATTTAGACCGAGTACTAACATAGCATGCACACTCACCGACAGGCTATGAAAGGGGGAATAGATCACATCAATACTATCATAGTAATAGTTAACTTCATAATCTACAAGAGATCACAATCATAGCTTATACCAAGTACTACATGATGCACACACCGTCAACATTACATCATGGAGGAGGAATAGACTACTTTAATAACATCACTAGAGTAGCACATAGATGATATTCAACTAGATCACAAAGAGAGAGATGAACCACATAGCTACCTGTAGAGCCCTCAGCCTCCTGGGAGAACTACTCCCTCCTCATCATGGGAGACAGCATGGCGATGAAGATGGCGGTGGTGTCGATGGAGATGCCTCCCGGGGCACTTCCCATCCGGCGGCGGCTGTGAGACTTCGTCCCCCAATCTTGGCTTCACGATGGCGGCGGCTCGGAACTTTCTCGTATCGTGGCTTATCCTCTCGAAGATTTAGGTCGTGGAGGCTTTATAGGCGAAGAGTCGGAGTCAAGGGCCACGTGGCCCTCACGTAGGGGGCGCCCCTTGGCCACGCCGCCTGTGGGGTGGGCCCCCGGCTCTCCTCTGCCCCTCTTTGGTGCTCGAAGCTTCCGTGAAATATAAGATCGTGGGCGTTGATTTCGTCCATCTCCGAGAATATTTCCTTTGTAGGATTTCAAAAACCAAAAACAAAACAGGAACTGGCACTTCGCATCTCGTTAATAGGTTAGTTCCGGAAAATGCGTATAAATGATGTAAGTGTGTATAAAACATGTGAGTATCATCATAAAAGAAGCATGGAACATCAGAAATTATAGATACGTTGGAGACGTATCAATGGGTATGTTCCTAGTCCACTCCACCCCCGCAAGAGTTTTTATTCGATTTCGGAGCATCGATTCCTTTGTTACCGAACCCTTTGTTAAGAAAAGGGAATGACACCAAACCCATGGATATACTCATGCTAGTTCAAATACCCGGATCCACCGCAAAACTCGCCTATCCCGCAAACAAGTCCCCATAGACATCCAAGGAGTACTTTCCAAGCTGAACTCATTGTTCTAGGAGCCCAAGGTCTAGAGGTGATACTTGGGATGGATTGGATGACCAAATACAAAGGACGCATTGACTGTGCCAGAAAAGCCATTACCCTGATAAATAGTGAAGGAGTCCAAGTGAAATACATCGCCACTATACCTTCATCCCAATCTTACTGCAAAAAGAGTGTCTCCGGGCCAACCATCGACCTAGTCCCAATCGTTTGTGAGTACCCAGATGTGTTCCCAGAAGAGTTACCCGGTATGCCCCCAGATAGGGATATCGAGTTCATCATAGAGTTAATCCCCGGAACAGCACCTATAGCACATAGACCTTACCGCATGAACCCCCAAGAGTTGATTGAGTTGAAGAAGCAATTGGATGACATGTTGAGTAAAGGTCTGATCCGACCTAGTGCCTCGCCATGGGGATCACCCGTGTTGTTTGTGGACAAGCGAGATGGTATCATTCGCCTGTGTGTGGATTACCGGAAACTCAACGATGTAACCATCAAAATAAATATCCCCTTCCCAAGATTGATGATCTGTTTGATCAAATGAACAGAGCCCGAGTTTTCTCCAAGATTGATCTCTGTACTGGATACCATCAGCTCAAGGTTAGGGAGTCGGATATTCCCAAGACGGCTTTCACCACTCGATACATATTGTTTGAGTACACCGTAATGTCCTTCGGACTTACCAATGGTCTCGCCTACTTCATGAATCTCATGAACAAGGTCTTCATGGAATACCTCGACAAGTTTGTCGTGGTATTTATCGATGACATCCTAGTCTATTCAAAGTCTAAAAAAGAGCATGAGGAACACATGAGACTTGTTTTGGGCACCCTGAGAGAGTACAAACTCTATGCTAAGTTCAGCAAGTGTCAGTTTTGGCTCAAGGAAGTTGGATTTCTTGGCCATGTCCTCTCAGCCGGAGGAGTCTCTGTTGACCCCTCTCTGATCAAGTCCATCATGGAACGGAATACGCGTACTAACCCAACCTAAGTGAGATCCTTCCTCGGATTAGCGGGATATTACCGCAAGTTTGTTGAGGGATTCTCCAGCATTGCCAAACCCATGACCCAATTACTCAAGAAAGGCAAGAAGTTTGAGTGGACTGACAAGTGTGAGGAAAGTTTCCAAGAGCTCAAGAAGCGACCTGTTTCTGCCCCAATCCTGACCATGCCAGATGTCACCAAAGACTTTGTCATCTACTGTGACGCTTCCAAGCTTGGACTTGGTAGTGTTCTGATGCAAGAAGGAAAATTTATCGCTTACCTATCTCGACAACTTAAACCCCACGAGGTGAACTACCCAACTCATGGTCTTGATTTAGCTGCCGTAGTTCATGCTCTCAAGACTTGGCGCCACTACCTCATCGGGAATCGGTGTGAAATTTACACCGATCACAAGAGCCTGAAGTATATATTCACTCAAAAGGAGCTGAATATGCGACAGAGAAGGTGGATAGAGCTTATCAAAGATTATGATATCAACATCCATTATCATCCTGGAAAGGCAAATGTGGTAGCCGATTTCCTCATTCATGCCTGGCCATGGGCAGCCCGGCCCGAGGCCTGGCCCGAAAAACTCGGGCCTTGGCCTAAAAATGTTGGCTCGATACCCGGACTGGGCTGGGCCTGGTAGCCCGAAAGTCCATTTAACACTACGACCCACCCCGCGGCCCCACCGCCCGATGGGTATCATGGGTATTTGGCCGGGGCGGGCCAGGCCTTGGCCTGATTTTTGAGCATCGGGCTTTCCTCGGCCTGGCCCGAGGCTCGGCCCGACCCGACATATGGCTAGGTATACCCTCAGTAGAGAGCCGTGTTCTCTAAATGCCCACCTAAAGGCTGAACAAGCTTTGCTACACCAAGAGTTTGAGGAGTTCGGACTAGAAATTGTTAGTCGTGGATTTTTGGCTGCAATGGAGGTTAAGCCTACTTTAACGAACCAAATCAAGGAATCCCAGAAAGGCCATGATAGTATCGAATGTATCAAACGTCGTATGGGAAAGGAGGAAGTGGCTGGATTCTCTATTGACGCAAAAGAAATTCTGTGGTACAATGGACATCTTTGCGTGCTCAACATTACCGACCCGAAGAGGCTAAGTATGGAGGAAGCCCACAACACCCCTTACTCCATTCATCCCGGACGAAAAAATGTATCAAGATCTCAAGGAACCTTTTGGTGGCACGGTATGAAGCGGGATATTGCCTTCTTTATTGCTAGGTGTGATGTTTGTCAGCGATTTAAAGGAGCATCAACGCCCGGGCGGCTTACTTCAACCCTTGCAAGTTCCCATGTGGAAATGGGATTAAGTGGGAATGCACTTTATCACCAGACTTCCGAGATTGAATCGCGGTCATGATTCATATGGGTTATGTTGACCGTCTTACCAAGGTCGCCCATTTTCTTCCCGTCAACACTTACAGCGGTCGCCATTTGGCAGAACTCTATATCTCTGGATTAAGAGTCTCCACGGAGTTCCCGAAAGGATAGTATCCGATCGGGAACCCAATTCACATCACGATTCTAGAGGAGCCTGCATGAAGCTCTAGGAACCAAGCTAGCATTTAGCACCACATACCATCCGCAGACCGGAGGACAGACTGAGCGAGTGAACCAAATTCTTGAAGACATGCTACGTGCTTGTGTTCTGGCGTATGGAACCAAGTGGGAGGACTGTCTACCCTTTGCTGAATTCTTGCACACCAACATCTATCAGGCTAGCCTTCGATGGCACTCTTTGAAGCCCTATATGGATGAAAGTGTCGCACCCTCTCAATTGGTCCGAGACCGGAGAGAGCCAAGTGTTTGGACCAAATATTCTCCGTGAAGCCGAAGAACAAGTCCAACTGATCCGAGACCGCTTGAAAGCCGCCCAATCCCACCAGAAAGCTACACCAATCCCAAGCGCCGGGATTTGACCTTCAACACTGGAGATTTTGCTTACCTCCATGTTACGCCACTCAAGGGAATGCAACAATTCCATGTCAAGGGCAAGTTAGCACCCAGGTATATTGGCCCCTTCAAGATACTAGGCCTTCATGGTGAAGTCTCTTATCAACTGGAGCTACCCTCAGAATTATCTGAGTTCCACAATGTCTTTCATGTGTCTCAACTTCGAAGATGCCTCCAAGTGCCTGACAAGCAGAAGTGTTCAAGAATATCGATCATCGTTTGATCAACCTAAACCAGGACTTGACCTATCATGAGAAGCCGCTTCGCATCCTTGAAGATACTGTGAGAGTTACCCGTAGGCGGAAAATCAAGTTCTTCAAGGTTCAGTGGAGTAACCACTCTAAAGAGGAAGCCACCTAGGAACGGGAGGACTATCTTAGGAGCGAGTTCCCATACCTCTTCAGCTCTTAGTATTGGAATCTCGGGACGAGATTCTTTTAAGGGGGGAGGTCTGTGACAACCCAATTTTCCAACTTTGCATATTTTCCAGCTTTAAAATTTTCTAGCCAACAAAAACTTTTCTTCATGCTACTTTGTGTGTGCATAGGATAGATTCTTGCATATGGTAGTATGTAAAATTCTCTTTGTGTGTAGTTTTCCAACTTAAAACCTAAGTACCAAATTTTTGAAGACCATCTTGAACCCTAGTGTTTCCCTCTTACTTGGTATTCCCCTGTCCCAAGTTGAATGGATCGTAGCGAACAAGAGGGGGGTGAATGGACGCTACACAAATTTTATCTTTTTCGGTTTTTAGCAAAGTAGAAGGTAAAGGTGATTGCTTTAGTGGTGGAGGTGTTCCTAGGATGATCCTAGGCAAGTCCAACAAGTAAAGGAAACAAGCATGATAGTAAGAGTAAGGAGCGGGACAACCGGATGGCGCAGAGACGAGGCGAGGTTTGTTTCCCGCAGTTCCCTCACAAGAGAGAGTACGTCTGCGTTGAGGAGGTGCTAGCCTCACACAAGAGGCTAGGAGGCCACACCACGAAGGAAGGCCTCACCTTCTTCCTCGAGAGAGCTCCACGAAGGGCCCCCCTTCTCCACTATGGCACCGATCGAGGCGGTGGTTCCTTCACAAGGTTGGGGCGAGCTCCACAACACTAGGAGGCTCCCAACAACCTATGGGGCTAGCACAACACCAAGCTAGCCTCCATAGGTGCACTTCTTCCAAGATCCCACCATAGGAACCCTAACTCCAAGATCCACTAAGGACTAGCACGATTTGGTAAAATCTCTCTTGGTAGAACTATAGATCGGGGCCTCCTCCGCCACTCCTCAAAATTTGGGCAAGATTGGTTGGATGGTTGGGGAGATCCTCAAGGTTTAAGCTCAGCAACAATGGAGGAGAGAGAGAGGAGAGATAAAAACGTGTTGGGGAAGAAGGGCCCTTTAAATAGGCTCCCAAATCCAACCTCCAAATTTTGCCTAAGCGGTACTACCGCTTTGGGAAGCGGTACTACCGCTCTGGATTCGAAATCCCACAGAACTTATCCACGTGGACACATAGCAGTACTACCGCTCGCGGTACCGCTCGAGGTACCGCAATGGTCTCCAGAGCTTACTGGATCCCAAGCGGTACTTTCATGGTTGCAACACTGATACGTCCAAAACGTATCTAATTTCCCGAACACTTTTGCTATTGTTTTGCCTCTAATTTGTGTATTTTGGATGCAACTAACACGGACTAACGCTGTTTTCGTAGAACTGTTCGTGTCTCTTTGTGCGAAACCAACTTTGAAAATCCTCAATTTATGCGAAAGGTCCATTTTTCCCGAAGACTCACGACGAAGGGCAAGCCAGGAGGCCCGAGGGCCCCACACCCTAGGGCGGCGCGGCCCAGGAGGGGGCGCGCGGCCCTAGCGTGTGGCCCCCGGCCGGCCTCCGACGCCCTCCTCTCGACTACTTAAAGGGTTCGATCTAAAAATCGCGACCGAGAAGTCGAAGTCGCAAAACCCTCCGCACGCCGCCACATCGCGAAACTCCGTCTCGGGAGCCAGAAGTCTCCGTTCCGGCACTCCACCGGGACGGGGAATTGGAGGAGATCATCGCCATCATCACCACCGACGCCTCTCCGACCAGCCATGTTTCCCCCATCCATGTGTGAGTAATTCCCCCGCTTTAGGCCGAAGGGGATGGTAGGGATTGGATGAGATTGGTCATGTAATAGCATAAGATTGTTAGGGCATAGTGCTTAGTGTCCGTAATTGGTACTTTGATGATATTGTTGCAACTTGTTATGCTTAATGCTTGTCACTAGGGCCCGAGTGCCATGATCTCAGATCTGAACATGTTATTGTTTCATCATGATATTCATTGTTTTATGATCTAACCTGCAAGTTGTGTACACATGTCGCTGTCCGGAACCGATGCCCCGAAGGACAGAAATCGGGACAACCTGAGGGGATGGTAGTGATGTGAGGATCACATGTGTTCACGGAGTGTTAATGCTTTGCTCCGTACTTATTAAAAGGAGTACCTTAATATAGATTCCCTTGAGGCCCGGCTGCCACCGGCTGGTAGGACAAGATGTTGTGCAAGTTTCTCATGCGAGCACGTACGACTATATATGGAACACATGCCTATTGATTGCTTTGTACTTGGACACCATTTTATTATTATCTGCAAATGCCCTGCTATGATTGTTACATGAGTTTCTCTCATCCATGCAACGCCCGTTATCCGTCCCCGTGCCTACAGTATTTTAATCCTCGGTTTACTATAATTACTACTGCTGTCTTTACTTACTGTCGCTGTTATTTCACTACGCATCGCCATAAAACTCGCATATCGATAAACTCTTGCAAGCAAGTCTGTTTCCAGGTGCAGCTGAATTGACAACTCGTTAAGGCTTTCAAGTATTCTTTGTCTCCCTTGTGTCGAATCAATAAATTGGGTTTTACTTCCGCGAAGACCGCTGCGATCCCCTATACTTGTGGGTTATCAAGACTTTTCTGCCGTTGCGGGGAGCATAGCTTTATTTGGAAGTTCACTTGGATT
Organism: Lolium multiflorum; assembly: GCA_030979885.1. Lineage (NCBI taxonomy): Eukaryota > Viridiplantae > Streptophyta > Magnoliopsida > Poales > Poaceae > Lolium > Lolium multiflorum. The sequence continues at coordinate 230,465,861 of CM061749.1, read as the reverse complement.
GATATTGTTCACAAATTCTCCATCATGGGTAAAACTCGCGATCCTAAAGTCGCCATATTACCATCCACTACAAGAAAAGGTACAACTCGGAGTATGCTGCTCTTGATTCACCATCTGTGATAAGTCAACTTGTTTCACCGCCGCAAGCTTCACTTGCGGTTTCTGCTGAATCTGAAAATTCTCATAATATTGATAATGTTTCTGTTGTGCTTGATGATAGTGGTTCATTGGGATCCTTTCTAGATGCTACAATTGCTAGGTCTAGACAAATTGAAAATGTTGAAACTCCTAATGAAAATGCTACTACACCTGTTAATTCACCTGAACTTGATTATTCTAGTGATGATCCCGATGAAGATTATGTGGAGCTTAATGATGATTTTATTAATAGATGCAATGCTACTGCTGATGCAAGAAAATTAAAAAGTTTCTCACACAATATACTGTTAGACATAAGTTATCTCCGATCCTAAATTTGCCACATCTCCTATATGCATTAAGGATAAAGATTATGATTTTTCTCTTGATCTATCTCATATAGCTATTGTAGAGAAAGCACCCTTTTGTGGTACTGAAAAAGAAAGTGCTGTAGAACACATGATTGAACTTTCTTCTATGAGTAGCTTGTTTTCTGATGATGTCAAGATGCGTACTTACTTTGTCGCTAAAATTTTTCCTTTCTCATTAAAGGATGATGCTAAAACTTGGTATAATAATTTGCCTCCTGGTTCTATTAAAAGTCCAACTGATTTGTGTGATGTTTTCTTTCGAAAATACTTTCCTGCTAGTGCTCAACATGCTGCTGAAAATTTATAGCTTTGACCAGGAAGATGGAGAGAAATTGCCTTAAGCTTGGGCAAGATTTTGCTCTCTTATCAGAGCTCGACCTGGACATGATTTGGAAAAGCATGATTTACTTGATATATTTTATAGTGGACTAACCGTTGAGTCTAGAGCATATTTGGATAGTTGTGCTGGTTGTGTTTTCAGGAAAAGAACTCGGGAAGAAGCTGAAGAATTATTGGCTAAAATAGGCCGGAATCATGATGATTGGAATACACCTGAACCAACTCCAACGCCAATATTGAAGAAGAGGGGTTTAATTAAATTGAATGATGAAGATATGAGGGAAGCCAAGAAGTCTCTCAAGGAGAAAGGTATTAAATCCAAAGATGTGAAGAATCTACCTCCCATAGAAGATATATGCGAGATAATTCCCCCTTCATCCATGATTGAGGTAAACTCCCTTCAACGCTTTACTAGGGAAGATATTCCGTATTCAAAACCTCCTGCTCAATGCTTAGATGAGTTTGATAATTATATTGTTAAGCAAGAAAATTTTAATATGAGAGTAGAGAATCATCTAATGGAAAATTCTCAAGCTATTAGCAATTTGCATGATATTGTGGAGAGAACCTCCAATGATGTTAAGATGCTTGTTAAACATTTTCAAATGGTTCAAACTCAAATTGATCAACTCACTAAAGTGCAAAATGACTTATTAAAAATAATCCTAAAGAGAAACATGCTTATGAAGTAACAACTAGAGGTGGTGTATCTACCCAGGATTCTCTATATCCTGAAGGGCATCCCAAAAGAGTTGAACAAGATTCTCAACGAATTGAAACTAGTGCTCCTTCTAAGAAAAAGAAGAAGAAACATAAAAAGGTTGTAGAATCCTCTGAACCTGTTAATGATCCCAATAGTATTTCTATTTCCGATGCTGAAACTGAAAGTGGTAATGAACATGATAATGGTAATGATAATGATAAGAATGATGCTTCTGATAAAGAAGAAGTTGAAGATGAACCTAAAAAGCATGCTAAAAATAAAAAGTATACTAAAGAAGATTTTATTGCTAAGAAACATGGTAATGAAAGGGAACCTTGGGTGCAAAAGCAAATGCCTTTTCCAGCTAAGAAACTAAAATCAAAGGAAGAAGAACACTATAATAAATTTTGTGATTGGATGAAACCTTTATTCCTGCAAATCCCTTTGATTGATGCTATTAAATTGCCTCCTTATTCAAAGTATATGAAAGATATTGTTACTAACAAAAGGAAAATCCCCAATGAGGAGATTTCCACTATGCTTGCTAATTACTCTTTCAATGGCAAAGTTCCAAAGAAGTTGGGCGACCCAGGTATACCTACTATTCCTTGTTCTATTAAGAATAATTATGTTAAAACTGCTCTATGTGACTTGGGAGCCGGTGTTAGTGTTATGCCTTTTTCTCTTTATAAGAGACTTTATTTAGATAAGTTGATACCAACTGATATATCTTTACAAATGGCTGATAAATCTACTGCTATTCCCGTTGGTATATGTGAGGATGTTCCTGTTCAAGTTAACTGCTTGATATTAACTGATTTTGTTGTGTTGGAAATGCCTGAAGATGATAATATGTCTATTATTCTTGGGAGACCTTTTCTTAACACCGCAGGCTGTTATTGATTGCAATAAAGGAAAGGTTACTTTCAATGTTGATGATAAGGAGCATACCGTCTATTTCCCCAAGAGGATTGATAAAGTATGTGGAGTCAATACTATTTCTAATATGAGAACTATCAAAATTGGAACTATTGATTGTCCTATATATGAGCCTAAAGAAGAATATCAAACTCTCATGATTGGATCCATATCAATACAATTCAAGGTAACATGATTGATTTGAGGTTTATTTCTTCTTATGCTATGTAAAATTTATTTGGTGGCAAGACCTGATCAACCTTGTTAACAAATACTTTTTATATGCATAGAGGTAAACAACATCTCTTTCTTCCTCCACTTGTCTTACTTGCTGTAGCACTTTTGATTTGCAAAGTTCCTTAGTTAATTAGAGATTTCAAAAAAAATCCTGGCCAGTAATAAACTTAATGCCAGAAATGTGCATTTTTCAAATTTTTCAAAAATTCACAAAAATTATACCGTTGGTCCTATTTTTCGAAAATGCACCCGAGCACCTGGGGATGACCAAGCACCCTGTGGCACCACAAGGCCGGCGCGGCCAGCAAGGGGGCGCGCCACCCTGTGTGTGTGGGTCCCCTTTGCCCCACTTCAAAGATCTCTTCCTCCCACACTCTTCTCTCTCCCGAAAAAATCAGCACCAGCTTTCTCTCACTCGCGTTTTTGCTCAAGAGCTCAGGATTTTTCGATCTCTTTGCTCAGCCCAGATTTCTGAAATTTGGCACATTTGCTCTCCCATGTGACTCCTCCGATTATCCAAGTAGAATTTTGTTTGGTTGAGTATATCTTGAATATTTTGCTGCTGTAGGTAACATGTTTAGTGAGCTTGCATGCTTGTTCTAAGTTGTATAAACTAGTTTTGATGCATGATTAGTACTCTAGAAAGTTCCTATGGTAGTTCCCCTCGATTATATGTCACCAAATCAAATTTTATAATGTTTGTTGAAAAATTTCAGAAAAGGAAGATGGATAATTTCAACTTTGGAGAAGTGTTTGAGAGAGAGACAACCAGCACCGGAAGGCCCTCTAGGACCGCCACCTGATTTAGGTGATCCTACAATGAGGATGTCATCGCGCCAAGCTTCGAGCCCGAAGAAGACAATGGAGTTCCTAACGCTTCATCTTTCCCATTTATGATTTTTTGAGTAATGTAGGGTTGTTGGATGATTTCTTTACCCTCGTAAACAGGGCGGGCTTAGCCGCCTACGTGGGAGATGAAAGGGAGCAATACTACATGCTCACCAAAATCTTCGTCGAAAGCTTCAAGTTCCACAACAAGCACTATGGCCCGACAGTTGCATTCAAGATCTATGGTAATGCTATTACTATGACATTGGAAGACTTTTGTGTTGCATTGGGTATTGCCCCTGTAGGTACAGCAAGGAAGATTGAGGACAACCCCAGGGTCTTGTTGGAGCTCTATCGAGGGATTACCAATGATGATTGTCGCACCATTCAGCGTGGCAAGATAAGAAATATCCAACTCCCCGCCATTAAGTATTTTGCCTATTACATGCTACTAGCATTCTTGGTAGGGAGAACACTAGCAATATTTCTAGCTACCATCTTGCTTTCTTAATTGCTGCACTTACTGGAGAGACACCTTATCATCTTGTCTCTTATTGCTGCCCTTGGGGGCTATTTTTGGATTTTGGATGCATTGCGCATTTTAACACATTTAGAAATTCCTCTTGATTCTAATGATGTGCCATTAACTCCTAAGAGGCTTGATATTGCTGCAATGAAGAGCCATCATTTTGTTACCGCTGATTCCACTTCAGATAATTTGGTCTATAGAATGTTGTTTGCTGACGGGGATGAGAAGGAAATCCCTTTGCCCCAGCCAGATTTGTTCAGTATTGACAGGAAACCATGGTCGCGCTCTAAGGAGGAGGTGGAGGAGAAATTGAAGATACAAGGCTTCCACCAGCAGCATGACTCCGAGGACGCCGAGCCCTCCTACGACTACACCGTCACGTATCCGGGTGCTTCTTCTAGCACATACCCGGAATATGATCCATCTTCGTCGTACTACGGAGATGCTACTTCCTGGACACCATGGATTGAACTCCACTTAGGCCAAAAGCCTAAGCTTGGGGAGGTATACCGGCATCACTCATTCTTTGCATATTATGGTTGCTGGATACTTGTATATACTTGTTTAGTTTGTTTGAGTGGTTTTCTAATGAGAGGGAGATGATATTTGGGGAAGTGCTGCCTGAAAACAGATTCTGGACTGTTACCGAATTTTTTTTCAAAAATAGCCAGAACGATATTTTGCGAAGCCAATTTTTGTGCATGTTTCCCAGGTTGTTATCTAACTTTCATTAGTTGAACACTTTTCGATTTGAGCAGTGGAAGAATTTCTTAAAAATCGAGTACTGTACTGCTGTCAAGTTTGACGAATTTCTGCTGCTTTGTGTTTATGTGATTTTTCTAGTTTCCATTTTCTTGTTTTCGCTTTGTTTCTTTCCTAAAACACAAAAAGACCAAAATTATTTCTGTTGTTTCTCTTCACCACTTGTTTATTTTGGTTTCTTGCATTTATTTTGCTTTATTTGCTATCGTTGGTTTGCTATAAGAAAACCAAAAAGATTTTGCTTCGTTTGCTTGTTTCCTTTTGTTCTTGTTTCCAATTCAAAACACCAAAAATATTTGCTGTTCTTCTTTGGTTTGTAAAGTTCATCTTGAGTTCAATGGTCTTCGGTGGCTGGAGCGTGGTTTTCATTTCATATTATCCAAGCTACACAAGTGAAAGGCAATAATGATGATCTACGACAATTGGATTGTGGTGAGAGGCTGGTATGAACTCTATTTGTTTTCATTTTTGTACATATACTCATCCATGTGAGCATGCTTAGTTAGTTCATGTGAGGTATATGTCATTTAAGAAAGTCTAGTAGTTCATGATCTCTCATGCTTAGCTCCAATTTATTAATATGAGTAGCATGTCATGGATGTTTGCTTGCATTGTTTTATTCATAAGTAGGTATGACATTGTGGTATCCTCCTCTGAATAATTCATTTGTATCGACTTGGCACATGCTCACGCATGCATATGACTGAATAAAATTCAATTAAGCCTCGATGATTTACATTGCTTCGTAGTTCTTGTATCACTTTTATGCCTCCGTTAATTTATTTTACCGCAAGCATAATTATGACAAGTTGCTCTCTTGATTTGTCGCTCCCGAGTCTTTAGCTTCATTTGTACTGAGCGGGAACGCTGCTCGTGCTTCCAAACACCTGAAAACCAAGTTGTTCCAAAGTGTCCACCATAAATACCTATGCATGGCATTTCAAACCATTCCAAAGTAAATTCTCATGCGCTACCTTTAAAACTTCAAAATGCTTCTCAATTTGTGTTAATGTTTCATAGCTCATGAGGAAGTATGTGGTGTTTAACTTTCAACCTTGTCATTTACTTTTGACGGACTTTCATTATGGACTAGTGTCACATCCGCTTATCCAATAATTTTGCAAAAAGAGCTGGCAATGGGGTTCCCAGCGATTAATCAAACTTCATTAATAATTCTCTTCACATGTTTTGCTCTGATTCATCAGTAAGCAACTTAATTTTGCAAATAGACACTCCTCCATGGTATGTGATTGATGGAAGGCACCCGAGGATTCGGTTAGCCATGGCTTGTGTAAGCAAAGGTTGGGGGGAGTGTCACTCATAATAAAACTAAAATACGTGTGTAAACAAAAGAGAAGAGGGATGATCTACCTTGCTGGTAGAGATAACGTCCTTCATGGGAGCCGCTCTTGAAAGTCCGGTTGGCGAGGTAGTTGGTGTACCCATTACCATTCGTTGACAACAACAAACACCTCTCAAAATAATTTTACTCCTGTTTTTAAAAATGAAAAGCTCTAGCACATGTTAATCCCTGCTTCCCTCTGCGAAGGGTCAATCTTTTACTTTTATGTTGTGTCTCCATCCTTTCTTTGAGCACTATCTTGAGAGCACAACTATCATTCTTAGTATAATATGCTTGTCCTAAAATATGATTGATTGCGGTATAACTTTGATGCTTTTATCTTTGACAATCACTATTTCTAGTCTTTCCATGAACTTCAGAGGTGCCTGGGCATTTATGTTTTGCTGATCAAATATGGGCAAGCGAGATACCACTTTATCATACTCTCCTATGAACATTGCAATCCTGCTTATAGACATGATTCATGATGCTTATTATTAATTGTTGGTACTTTTCCATGATTGACATAGCTATTAGATGATCTGATTTGCATGCATCTTATTATGAACTGTCTAAGTGTTAGCCATATTATGAGAATATATACATCATATGAACCAATGTGTTCGTGAAAGTTCTTTTATCGTGTCAGTTGTTAACTGAATTGCTTGAGGACAAGCAATAAGCTAAGCTTGGGGGAGTTGATACGTCCAAAACGTATCTACTTTCCCCGAACACTTTTGCTATTGTTTTGCCTCTAATTTGTGTATTTTGGATGCAACTAACACTGACTAACACTGCTGCAGAATTTCTGTGTCTCGTTTTTGTGCAGAATCCAACTTTCAGAAAAATTTCTGCGAAAGGTCCTATTTTTCCAGTAAGACTCACGGAGCCGAAGGGCAGTTGGAGGCCCGAGGGCCCCACACACCAGGGTGGCGCCCAGAGGGGGGGCGCGCGGCCCCAGCGTGTGGCCCCTCGGCCGGCCTCCGACGCCTCCCTCCTCTGGACTACTTAAAGGGTTCGATCTAAAAATCGCGACCGAGAAGTCGAAGTCGCCAGAAACCCTCCAGTACGCCGCCACATCGCGAAACTCCGTCTCGGGAGCCAGAAGTCTCCGTTCTGGCACTCCGCCGGGATGGGGAATTGGAGGAGATCATCGCCATCATCACCACCGACACCTCTCCATCGACCAGCCATGTTTCCCCCATCCATGTGTGAGTAATTCCCCCGCTGTAGGCCAAAGGGGATGGTAGGGATTGGATGAGATTGGTCATGTAATAGCATAAGATTGTTAGGGCATAGTGCTTAGTGTCCGTAATTGGTACTTTGATGATATTGTTGCAACTTGTTATGCTTAATGCTTGTCACTAGGGCCCGAGTGCCATGATCTCAGATCTGAACATGTTATTGTTTCATCATGATATTCATTGTTTTATGATCTTACCGCAAGTTGTATACACATGTCGTTGTCCGGAACCGATGGCCCCAAAGTGACAGAAATCGGGACAACCGGAGGGGATGGTAGTGATGGAGGATCACATGTGTTCACGGAGTGTTAATGCTTTGCTCCGGTACCTATTAAAAGGAGTACCTTAATATCCAGTAGATTCCCTTGAGGCCCGGCTGCCACCGGCTGGTAGGACAAAAGATGTTGTGCAAGTTTCTCATTGCGAGCACGTACGACTATATATGGAACACATGCCTATTGATTGCTTTGTACTTGGACACCGTTTTATTATTATCTGCAAATGCCCTGCTATGATTGTTACATGAGTTTCTCTCATCCATGCAACGCCTGTTATCCGTCCCCGCCTACGTATTTTAATCTTTGCTGTTTACTATAATACTACGCTGTCTCTGTGTTACTCTATTTCACCATCTATCGCCATAAATCACATTATCGATAAACTCTTGCGAGCAAGTCTCTTTCCAGGTAGCTGAATTGACAACTTCTTAAGGCTTTCAAGTATTCTTTGTCTCCCCTTGTGTCGAATCAATAAATTGGGTTTTACTACCCGCGAAGACTGCTGCGATCCCCTATACTTGTGGGTTATCAAACACGCGCGGTCCTTGCTCCATGAGCTCAGCTTGGCTCCTCTTCAAAGAAGCAATTTCTTCCTCATGATCACAACAAGTGGCCTTCTCTTGCTCATGCGGAGGCACTCCACCAAGGACTCTTCTTGCATGCTACTCAAACTCAATAGCTTGGCCTTGGTGGTCTCAAGAGTGGCAATTTCTTCTTCATGATTGCAACATGAGGTCTTCTCCTTGCACAAGCGGTAATACTCATCCAAGGCTTCTTCTTGAAGGGCATTGACTTCCAAGAGTAGAGCATTGTGCCTCTTCAAGGAAGCAACTTGATCAACAAGCTCGTCATGACAAGAGTTGGGGTCTTCCTCATCTTTCTCCTTGTTGGCTTCCTCGAGAGAGAGCATCTTCTTCTTGAGCTCACCCACCAATCCAAGAGCATGATCTCGGTCCTTGGTGAGTTGGGAGATGATGGCATTGTTGGAGTCTTCGAGGGTGATGACACTAGCTTCAAGGGACATGCGCAAATTTTGTTCCTCCTCAAGTGCTTGATTGAGAGAGGCAATCTCATTTGCCGCCTCCCTTTCAAGCCTCTACTTCTCCTCTATAAGGTCTTGAGCCGCATGATACGTCTCCAACGTATCGATAATTTCTTATGTTCGGCCATGCTTGTTTTATGACAATACCTACATGTTTTATACATACTTTATGTCATATTTATGCATTTTCCGGCACTAACCTATTAACGAGATGCCGAAGAGCCACTGGCTGTTTCCGCTGTTTTTGGTTTCAAATCCTAGTAAGGAAATATTCTTAATTGACGAAATCAACGCCCAGGGGCCTATTTTTCCACTAATCTTCCGTAACACGAAGGGAACCAGTGGGCGAGCGCGCCACACAGGGCGGCGCGGCCTGTGGGGGCTCGCGCGCTCTAGCGTGTGGGGCCCCCATCAGCCCTCCGACTCGCCCTTCCGCCTACATAAAGTCTTCGTCGCGAATACCCCAGTACCGAGAGCCACGATACGAAAACCTTCCAGACGCCGCCGCCAATCCCATCTCTGGGGATTCAGAGATCGTCCGGCACCTCGAGAGGGGAATCATCTCCCGGAGGACTCTTCACCGCCATGGTCGCTTCCGGAGTGATGTGTGAGTAGTTAACCCCGGACTATGGGTCCATAGCAGTAGCTAGATGGTCGTCTTCTCCTAATTGTGCTATCATTGTTGGATCTTGTGAGCTGCATAACATGATCAAGATCATCTATCGTAATGTGTTTGTTGGGATCCGATGAATAGTGAATGCTATGTTATGTTGATTATCAATCTATTATCTATGTGTTGTTTATGATCTTGCATGCTCTCCGTAGAGGCTCTGGCCAAGTCGATACTTGTAACTCCAAGAGGGAGTATTTATGCTCGATAGTGGGTTCATGCCTCCATTAAATCTGGGACAGTGACAGAAAGTTCTAAGGTTGTGGATGCTGTTGCCACTAGGGATAAAACATCAATGCTATGTCTAAGGATGTATTTGTTGATTACATTACGCACCATACTTAATGCAATTGTCCGTTGTTTGCAACTTAATACCGGAGGGGGTTCGGATGATAACCTGAAGGTGGACTTTTTAGGCATAGATGCATGCTGGATAGCGGTGTACTTTGTCGTAATTCCCAATTGAATTTCACACTACTCATCATAACATGTATGTGCATGGTCATGCCCTCTTTATTTGTCAATTTCCCAACTGTAATTTGTTTACCCAACATGCTATTTGTCTTATGGGAGAGACACCACTAGTGAACTGTGGACCCCGGTCCATTTTTTACATCGAATACAATCTACTGCAATACTTGTTCTACTGTTTTCTGCAAACATCATCATCCACACTATACATCTAATCCTTTGTTACAGACAAGCCGGTGAGATTGACAACCTCATGTCACGTTGGGGCAAAGTAATTTGTTTGTGTTGTGCAGGTTCCACGTTGGCAATGGAATCCCTGGTGTTGCGCCGCACTACACTCCGCCGCCATCAACCTTCAACGTGCTTCTTGGCTCCTACTGTTCGATAAACCTTGGTTTCTTACTGAGGGAAAACTTGCCGCTGTATGCATCACACCTTCCTCTTGGGGTTCCCAATGGACGCATGTTGTACGCGTATCAAGCTCTTTTTCTGGCGCCGTTGCCGGGGAGATCAAGACACGCTGCAAGGGGAGTCTCCATTTCCAATCTCTTTACTTTGTTTTTTGTCTTGCTTTATTTTGTTTACTACTTTGTTTGCTGCATTATATCAAAATACAAAAAAATTAGTTGGTAGCTTTACTTTATTTACTGTCTTGTTTGCCATATTAAAAACACAAAAAAATTAGTTACTCGCATTTACTTTATCTAGTTTGATTTATTTACTATTGCTAAAATGAGTAATCCTGAAGTTGAAGTTCGTTCGTTTAAGCAACAAGGGGAGAATGTTTAAAAGATGCTTGGTATAGAATTAGTGATGCTCATAATAGGTGCACTAAGAAACAATCCACCACTATCCTACTCAGGAATTTTTATGTTGGTATCTCTAGCTGGAATTGGTATGTTCTTGATTGTCTCTCTGGAGGTAATTTCCTAGGCACCCTGCTTTAGAAGCTAGTTGCATTATTGAGAGTCTATTTGGAATACCACCTGTTAATGAAGTTAAAACTGAAATCTCTCTTGAAGATGTCATGAAAAAGTTGGAGACCATAGAGCAAAATCTTCCAAGTATTGAGACTAAATTGGGAGAATTACTTAATAGCAACGATAAACTTGACAAATCTCTAGGTGGAATTAATGAGAAAATTGCCATCTTAGAAGCTTGTGCTATTCATGATAATCAAACCCAAAGGATTAGTGAACTTGAAGAGGCTATGGGAACCTTGGGTTCAACTTTTTCTTCTATTAAGTTTAAGGAGAAAGCTTATGTGGGTAAGGAGCAAAAGTTCATGTATGTCTCTAAGGTGCCTAAACCAAAAAACCATTATAGGCCTAAAATTGATAAAGCTCTTAATACCACTATAGATAAGGGAGCATCTAAGATACCTAATGTGACAAGTTGTGAAAATTATGTTGATGCATCATCTCTTGATAATACTTGATACACACTTTCTGCGCCTAGCTGAAAGGCGTTAAAGAAAAGCGCTTATGGGAGACAACCCATGATTTTACTTCTGCAATTTTGTTTTATATTTTAGTCTTGGAAGTTGTTACACTGTAAAACCTCTCCTTATCTTAATTTTGTTGCATTGTTGTGCCAAGTAAAGTCTTTTATAGTAAGGTTCATACTAGATTTGATTACTGCGCAGAAACAGATTTCTCTTGTCTGCACGAATTTGAGCAGTAGGCTCTGTAGGTAACTCAGAAAATTCTGCCAGTTTTACGTGAGTGATCCTCAGATATGTACGCAACTTTCATTCACTTTGAGCATTTTCATTTGAGCAAGTCTGGTGCACCTAAAAAATTCTTCTTTACGGACTGTTCTGTCTTGACAGATTCTGCCTTTTATTTCGCATTGCCTGTTTTGCTATGCTTGATGGATTTCTTTATTCCATTAACTTTCAGTAGCTTTTTGCAATGTCCAGAAGTGTTAAGAATTATTATGTCACCTCTGAACATGTGAATTTTGATTATGCACTAACCCTCTAATGAGTTGTCTTGAGTTTGGTGTGGAGGAAGTTTTCAAGGATCAAGAGAGGAGGAGGATACAATATGATCAAGGAGAGCGAAAGCTCTAAGCTTGAGGATGCCCTGGTTCATCCCTGCATATTTCAAGAAGACTCAAGCATCTAAGATTGGGGATTCCCAAGGCATCCCCTTCTTCATCGACAACATTATCAGGTTCCTCTAGTGAAACTATATTTTTATTCCATCACATCTTATGTGCTTTACTTGGAGCGTCTGTTGTTTTGTTTTTGTTTTGTTTGAATAAAGTTGGATCCTAGCATTCATTGTGTGGGAGAGAGACACGCTCCGCTGTTGCATATGGACAAATATGTCCTTAGGCTTTACTCATAATGTTCATGGCGAAGGTTGAAACTGCTTCGTTAATTGTTATATGGTTGGAAACGGGAAATGCTACATGTAGTAATTGGTAGAATGTCTTGAATAATTTGATACTTGGCAATTGTTGTGCTCATAAGGATCATGTTTAAGCTCTTGCATCATATACTTTGCACCTATTAATGAAGAAATACATAGAGCTTGCTAAAATTTGGTTTGCATGATTGGTCTCTCTAAGGTCTAGATATTTTCTAGTAAAGGTTTGAACAACAAGGAAGACAGTGTAGAGTCTTATAATGCTTGCAATATGTTTTTATGTGAGTTTTGTTGTACCGGTTCATACTTGTGTTTGTTTCAAATAACCTTGCTAGCCTAAGCCTTGTATTGAGAGGGAATACTTCTCGTACATCCAAATCCTTGAGCCAAACACTATGCCATATGTGTCCACCATACCTACCTACTACATGGTATTTCTCCGCCATTCCAAAGTAAATTGCTTGAGTGCTACCTTTAAATTTCTATCCTTTGTCTTTGCAATATATAGCTCATGGGACAAATAGCCTAAAAACTATTGTGGTATTGAATATGTACTTATGTATCTTATTTCTTATTAAGTTGCTTGTTGTGCGATAACCATGTTCCTGGGGACGCCATCAACTATCTTTGTTGAATATCATGTGAGTTGCTATGCATGCATGTTCGTCTTGTCTGAAGTAAGGGTGATTTATCATGAGTTGAATGGTTTGAGTATGCATATTGTTAGAGAAGAACATTGGGCCGCTAACTAAAGCCATGATCCATGGTGGAAGTTTCAGTTTGGACAACAATCCTCAATCTCTTATGAGAATATTATTTGTTGTTGAATGCTTATGCATTAAAAGAGGAGTCCATTATCTGTTGTCTATGTTGTCCCGGTATGGATGTCTAAGTTGAGAATAATCAAAAGCGAGAAATCCAATGCGAGCTTCCTTAGACCTTTGTACATGCGGCATAGAGGTACCCCTTTGTGATACTTGGTTAAAACATATGTATTGCGATGATAATCCATGTTAATCCGAGCTAATTAGGACAAGGTGCGGGCACTATTGGTAATCTATGCATGAGGCTTGCAACTTGTAGGATATAATTTACATAATACATATGCTTTATTACTACCGTTGACAAAATTATTTCTTGTTTTCAAATAAAAGCTCTAGCACAAATATAGCAATCGATGCTTCCTCTTCGAAGGGCCATTCTTCTACTTTCATGTTGAGTCAGTTTACCTACTTCCTTCCACCTTAGAAGCAAACACTTGTGTTAACTGTGCATTGATTCTCACATACTTGCATATTTGCATTCATCATATTACTTTATGTTGACAACTATCCATGAGATATACATGTTACAAGTTGAAAGCAACCGCTGAAACTTAATCTTCCTTTGTGTTGCTTCAATGCTTTTACTATGAATTTATTGCTTTATGAGTTAACTCTTATGCAAAACTTATTGATGCTTGTCTTGAAAGTACTATTCATGAAAAGTCTTTGCTATATGATTCAATTGTTTACTCATTGTCTTTACCATTGCTTTGGATCGCTGCATTCATTACATGTGCTTACAATAGTATTGATCAAGATTATGATGGCATGTCACTTCAGAAATTATCTTTGTTATCGTTTACCTACTCGGGACGAGTAGGAACTAAGCTTGGGGATGCTGATACGTCTCCAACGTATCGATAATTTCTTATGTTCCATGCTTGTTTTATGACAATACCTACATGTTTTATACATAATTTATGTCATATTTATGCATTTTCCGGACTAACCTATTAACGAGATGAGCCGCGTTGCAAGTTGCTGTTTTGGTTTCAGAAATCCTAGTAAGGAAATATTCTCGAATTGGACGAAATCAACGCCCATGGGCCTATTTTTCCACGAAGCTTCCAACACCGAAAGGGAACGAAGGGGCGACGAGCGCCGCCACACTAGGCGACGCGCCCGGGGCCCGCGCGGCCCTAGCGTGTGGGGCCCCCCGCCCTCCGACCCGCCCTTCCGCCTACATAAAGCCTTCGTCGCGAATACCCCACCGAGAGCCACGATACGGAAACCTCTAGAGATGCCGCCGCCGCCAATCCCATCTCGGGGGATTCAGGAGATCGCCTCCGGCACCCTGCCGGAGAGGGGAATCATCTCCCGGAGGATTCTTCACCGCCATGGTCGCCTCCGGAGTGATGTGTGAGTAGTTCACCCTGACTATGGGTCCATAGCAGTAGCTAGATGGTCTTCTTCTCCTAATTGTGCTATCATTGTTGGATCTTGTGAGCTGCCTAACATGATCAAGATCATCTATCTGTAATGCTACATGTTGCGTTTGTTGGGATCCGATGAATAGTGAATGCTATGTTATGTTGATTATCAATCTATTATCTATGTGTTGTTTATGATCTTTCATGCTCTCCGTTATTAGTAGAGGCTCTGGCCAAGTCGTTACTTGTAACTCCAAGAGGGAGTATTTATGCTCGATAGTGGGTTCATGCCTCCATTAAATCTGGGACAGTGACAGAAAGTTCTAAGGTTGTGGATGTGCTGTTGCCACTAGGGATAAAACATCAATGCTATGTCTAAGGATGTATTTGTTGATTACATTACGCACCATACTTAATGCAATTGTCTGTTGTTTGCAACTTAATACTGGAGGGGGTTCGGATGATAACTGAAGGTGGACTTTAGGCATAGATGCATGCTAGATAGCGGTCTATGTACTTTGTCGTAAAGCCCAATTGAATTTCACACTACTCATCATAACATGTATGTGCATGATCATGCCCTCTTTATTTGTCAATTGCCCAACTGTAATTTTTCACCCAACATGCTATTTATCTTATGGGAGAGACACCACTAGTGAACTGTGGACCCCGGTCCATTCTTTACATCGAATACAATCTACTGCAATACTTGTTCTATTGTTTTCTGCAAACATCATCATCCACACTATACATCTAATCCTTTGTTACAGCAAGCCGGTGAGATTGACAACCTCACTGTCACGTTGGGGCAAAGTAATTTGGTTGCGTTGTGCAGGTTCCACGTTGGCACCGGAATCCCGGTGTTGCGCCGCACTACACTCCGCCGCCATCAACCTTCAACGTGCTTCTTGACTCCTCTGGTTCGATACCTTGGTTTCTTACTGAGGAAAACTTGCCGCTGTACGCATCACACCTTCCTCTTGGGGTTCCCAACGGACGCGTGCTGTACGCGTATCACCGCACCAAGTTGGGCCAAGAGAACCCCAACATGAGTCTTGGTATCCCCTTGCATGTTAGTGAGAAAAGAATCCAAACCCACAATCTCACGCTTAATGGTGAGACTAGTGGCATCATCAATAGATAAAGCATTAGTTGAAGATTTGAGTTTGGAAGGGGATTCTACCTCCGAGGATACCTTTGCCATGAGGCAATGGGCGTTGTTGGTGACGAGGTTCTCATTAGGAGAGTCGAAGAGGGACATAGAGGGAGTGGTAAGGGCGATGGCGGCCACTCCCTCTATTTCCTTGTTGGAGCTCTTGTCCTCATGCTCCTCATCCTCATCGGAGGAGTACTCTTCACGAATGATAAAGGCTCTTGGCTTCTTGGTGAAGGAGACCTTGTCTTCATCGGGCTTGGAGGAGAACTTGGAGAATCCTTTCGAGAGAGACTTGAACTTTTCCTTGCGGACAAGCCTTCCACCATTGTCTTCTCTTCTCTCATAGATACAATCCGCAACAAAATGACTCTTGCCGCCTGTCAACACCTGGATTTTTAAGTCCGAATGCCTATTATGTCATACATCGCAATCCCAGGAATATTGTTGTTGCGAGGCATAATAGTTAAGTATCACATTCATCATTCATTACAAACCATAATGTCTTACAAGTGGAATCACATCATCCATATTACACGAATAGTTGATCTATTGATCAACGAACAAACACAAGTTCATAGCGGAAGCGTAAGATACAAGGACTCTCTAGTCCACAGGCCAACGCTTGACGTCAAGACTCCTAGTTGTCGTAGGCGTCCTGCTGGTCATCTCCTTGTTCATCTTCATACTCTAGCCATTTGAATAGCCAGGGACAAAGCCGTGAGTACTTCAAGTACTCGCAAACTAATACTAATGTAAGTGCTAGACATTCTAGTAATGTTTGCTAAGCTCTAGTTTATTTGCATAAAGCCAATTTTAGTTCACAAGTATTTGAGAAAAGCTTATTCAAGTGCTAACTAACTCAAGTGGGAACATTAGTGTCATTCCCACCATTCAAGTGGTGATTTCAATTCAATTCACCACAAGTCATTTCACCATCTTATTCCAAGCTCATTTTCAAGAATTTGACATCGGAAATGTATGGCCTTTCCAACCGTCCGTAACCGTGGACGCGGCTATTCGAATAGATTTACACTCTGCAGAGGTTGCACACTTGTGCCACAACATTTGATTTCATCCGTCGGGATTACCCCGAATCATCGTAACACGCGGATCATCAACCATAACCTTTCACTTACACATCCTAGTATGAGCACCTCTCCCCATGAGCTTGGCCTCCCAGTGAAGACCAACTGTAACCTGGGAACTGCACAGGCTTGGCCGTACAATTCACCTCAATTCACATCTTTTCTCAACAACGGAGGTAGCCTCAAACATAACCCCTATGATGTGTGTTCAGAGGGAACCCATACTAAGATGCATAAACTTCCAGTTAAGCCCTACCCATAATCAGGTATCGTGGGGGTACTTAATATTGCAAAGGTATCGCATTCAAACCAATATCATGTTTATCAAAAATCACCATCTTCTCTTGGTCATATTCACCTTCAAAAATCATTCAATGGAATGCTTCATCATTCCAAGGTTTCAAATTCAATTCAAGTCACATTGTTCCCATCTAGAGTATTCAAGTTTTAATTCATTAGCACTAGCTCTAAACCATGAGGGGTGCTACCTTGCTTTGCTATATTGAGACTAACTTTACTACTCTAGTAAACTTCTTTACTTTGACCAAAGTTAACTATAAAAGTAACTCTTGGAAAACAACAAGTAAAACTTGTAATGTATAAACTTGGGATAGGCTTATGGTAAGAAAAGGTAAGATTCATGGTGCCTTGCCCCAAAGGGCTTTGCACTTTGCAAGAATATTAGCTTGCCTTGGTAGTTCTCAAAATTCTCCTCCTCCTCCTCTTGGTAGCAACCTTCTTCTTCCGTGTACTCGCCGGTGCTAGCGTCTAAATTTAAATACGAGTATAATTACTCAACTAATTCAATGGCTATTCCATACATCACATATAATCACACAAGCTATTCTAGGCACACAATTAATCTACATTGAGTGCATTGGTTGTGTGGCTTGAGGAGAATTTACTTCTTTTTAGTTAATATGTAAATGATAGTTTCCATAGGGTTCTTGAGAAATAATTTCCTCTCATTGAAATCTTCTTAAGATTTAATTTCTCAAACAATCATACATGAACTTATATTGACCTAAGTCAAACATTCATCATTATCATTTGAGAAATGATTTAAATGAGGTAGACCACCTCATACCATTTAATAATGCTACATATGATTTAAATCTCCAAGTAATTCATATAAGTGAGTTTGGCCAGGGGTCCAAACATCACATGAATTCATTTGAGACAAGATTTAAATGAAGTATAATACTTCATATGATTTACTTAATAGTTTTGGACAATATCAACTATATAAACTATCCATATTGTCCATTAATTAAACTAGGGCATGATCATGCAAAGTGACCACACCATTTTCTTGCATAAACAATTAGTGAAAGTCCAATGTGAGCTATTAGAGTTGGAATTAACTTAATATCTATTTTGGTTGATTTTTAATAATTATTTGAATAGGGAAAAGTCCCTGTCTTCTTCTTTTTATCAGATTAATTCTACAACTAATCTTGACATGGGACCAGTGGCATCCTGTAGATATTTTTACTAGCTTTCCAACAATATAAAATTCATTGAATTTGGTTAAGCCAATTTGAATCTATGGATTTTCAAAGTTGGGGCAGTATTGAAATTATTTGGATTTGTTTAAATAGGATTTGAATTAACAGGCCGGCGGGAAAACGAAACTGGGCCAATTCAAATTAAAACGGCCCAGTCCAGCCCAACCACGGTCCACAGACGCGCGGCGTGCTGACAGCGTGGGGTCCACGCGTCAGTGGCTCATAACTACCGAATCGGTATGTTTTAAACTGGCGCGTTGGATTAGAATCTAATCGGACGGCGCTGTTCATTGTCGTTGCCGGCGAGAGGAGCTCACCGGCGCGGCGACAGGGGGTCGGAGAGCTCACCGTGGCTCCGGCTAGGCTGGGCAGTGTGCTCGAGGACGATGTCGATGACGGCGAATCTCCGGTACCGTCGGCTTGTCCTGGGCGGCTCCAATCGACGGCGAGCTTGCGGGCAGTGAGGCTTCGATTGGGCGGCGTCAGTGGCTAATGTCGACGGTGGAGTGGCTCTGGTGGTCGAGTGAGAAGAGGGGAAGGCGATGGTGTGCTCAGATCGACGAGGGGAGTCTCTTTTATAGAGACGCGAGGGTGCTGCGGGGCCGTGAAGAAGTCGACCATGGCGCGGCGGTTCTGGCAAGCTAGCAAGCTAGGCAAGGGCGCGGCGCTGTTCTGCGGTTCCTGGCGAAGCGTTTGGCGGCGACAGCGCGGGCGGGCGGTGGCTGGTTTGGTCGCGTTGCTTCCGTGTCGAGCGCGTCGGCGGCGGGTCAGGGTTTCCTTCTCCGGCGACGGCGGGCACGGGTTGGCTTGGCGAGCGTGTCTGGCGCGTCCGCGGTGGCACGGTGGTGCTCAACATGCTCGCAGGGGGTCCAGGGCTTGCGTGAGTGCGTGGGACGGCGCGTGTCCCGAGCTTGCCCACGGCGTCGGCGCGTCCTGGGCGCGCTGGGCGAAGGCTCTACGGCGAGCTGGTGAGTGCTAGGCGGGGTAGAGAGGCTTGGTGGCGATGTTGGACATCAGGGCCAGGTTGGGGAAGGAAGGAGGAGTAGGGGGAGGTCGTCGGGTTGGCGACATGGCCGGCATGGCCATGTCCTAGCCTTGCTCCTCCTCTCCCTAGGTTTACTATGCTTCCTTGATGGTTAGAGGGAACCAGGGGACCAGTAGGGAGGAAATGGTGTGGTTAGGGTTAGGTTAGATCACTATTACAAATAGTGTCAAATAGTTACATAGATGCTTTTTGTGAATTTTGTTTAAATTTGATTCAATTCAAATGGTTGCAAGTTTTGAATTGTGAGTATTTCATTGAGTTAGAAATGACCAGAGGTGATGGAGTGTGGTGGTGGAACTGTTAAATTCAAAGTTTTGCAAATTTGGCTAAGTGTGAGATTGTTGCACTTAATAAAAAGTTGCAACTTTGGTTGAGCATAGCTAATGATCAAAAAGAATTTGGCATGGTGATCTTTACAAAAAGTGTTCACCTTGATGTTGTCTTGGATGTGGTGCAAAGAGTTAGCAAGGTTTAGTTTGAAAATTTTGAATTACAGAGGCTCAAAGTGGTGATCAGACTATAATTGGCAGATTTGGCCATTATCATATGTGAGCCAATTTTGTATTTGACATTCATTTGATTTGTGAAACTTTGATTCCCAAAGTTGTAATAAGTGTTTAGTAACATTATTCAACTAATGGTGAAGACCAAATAGGTCTAGGGTAAAAATTTATAAAAAATGCCATAGGGCATATGTGAGGGTTTTAGGGTTTTTCCTTTATTTGATTTTCTTCCTCTTTTTGATTTATTTGGTTGGTGATCTTCATATGATCACATTAGGGTTTTAGGGTTTAGCTTATACACATAATAGCAATCATCATGGCATATCAATCAAATGCACAAGTCCTATGCATGGCACTATATGCAATTTAAAAAGTTTTTGTTGGTTTGAAATTTTGCTCTCTGGAATTCTTCTAACTTTCTTTTTATTGAAATTTGGGATGTTACAAACCCTTCCCCCTTACAAAAGATCTCATCCCGAGATCGAAAAGAAAGTTAGGTACTAAAGAGATCTGGGTACTCCTTCTTCATGAAGTCTTCGCGTTCCCATGTGGCTTCATCTTCGGTATGATTGCTCCATTGTATCTTCAGAAACTTGATGCTTCGGGTGCGGGTGGTTCGGTAAGCTTCCTCCAGGATGTGAATCGGCACTTCGCGGTAAGTCAAGTCCTTGTTGATATCCACCGATCGGTGATCGATGTTCTTGAACACTTCGGTCTTCTCAGGGACTTCAAGGCACTTCCGGAGGAGTGAGATATGAAACACGTCGTGCACAGCCGACATTTCTTCAGGTAACTCCAGTTGATAAGATACTTCGCCTCGGCGACTCAGAACTTTGAAGGGTCCGACATATCGGGGTGCGAGCTTTCCTTTCAGCTGGAATCTCTGCATTCCTTTCAAGGGGGATACTTTGAGATAGACAAAATCTCCGATCTCGAAGGTCATCTCCCGACGTCTCTTGTCGGCGTAGCTCTTCTGTCTTGATTGCGCGGTCTTGAGGTACTCGCGAATCTTGTGCACTTTCTCTTCGGCTTCACGAAGAACATCTGGGCCGAAAACTTGGCTTTCTCCGACTTCCGACCAGTTCAGGGGGGTACGGCATTTCCTTCCGTACAAGGCTTCAAAGGGGGCCATCTGTAGGCTAGCTTGATAGCCGTTGTTGTAAGAGAATTCTGCATAAGGTAGCAGTCTTCCCACTTAGATCTCGATTCCAAGACACATGCTCTCAGCATGTCCTCCAAGATCCGGTTGACTCTCTCGCCTTGTCCGTCGGTCTGAGGGTGATAGGCGGTGCTGAAATTCAGACGGGTTCCTAGTCCTTCATGTACTGTAATCTTGAGGTGAACTGTGATCCTCTATCTGACACTATCGACTTCGGGGTTCCGTGCAGGGCGACTATTCTGGAGATGTACAGCTCAGCTAACTTTGGGCCTTGGTATGTGGTCTTGACGGCGATGAAATGGGCGACTTTGGTCAATCTATCGACAACTACCCATATTGAATAATTGCCTTTGCTGGATTTGGGCAGTCCGGTGATAAAGTCCATTCCTACGGAGTCCCATTTCCATTCCGGAATCTGGAGAGGTTGTAGCAGTCCGGCGGGTCGTTGATGTTCTGCCTTGACTCTCTGACAGATGTCACACTTGGCGATGTAGCTGCCGATTTCTCTCTTCATTCCATGCCACCAGAATTGTTCCTTCAGGTCTTGATACATCTTGGTACCTCCGGGGTGGATTGAATAAAGGGTGTCATGGGCTTCTTGCAGGATGACTTGCTTCAAGTCTGAGTCCGATGGTACGCAGAGGCGTTCTTTGTACCAAAGAACTCCGGCTTCATCTACGGTGAATCCAGGGGCTTTTCCTGCGGCTATCTGTTTCTTGATTCCGTCGATGCTAGCGTTGTCCTTCTGGGCTTCCTTGATCTGGATAACCAAGGTGGGTTGCAATTCTATGCTGGCTAGGAATCCTTCACTAACAAGTTCAAGTCTGAACTGTTCAAACTCTTGATGCAAGCTGGGTTGTCTTGCGAGCATGCAGTTCAACTGACACGGCAGTCGACTCAAAGCATCCGCTACCACATTGGCCTTGCCGGGGTGGTAGTGAATTTCCATGTCGTAATCCTTGATCAATTCGATCCATCGGCGTTGTCTCATGTTCAGCTCCTTCTGGGTGAAGATGTATTTCAGGCTCTTGTGATCGGAGTAGATCTCGCATCGATTACCCATGAGGTAATGACGCCAAACTTTCAAGGCTAGGACCACGGCTGCAAGCTCGAGGTCATGGGTTGGGTAGTTCTGTTCATGTTGCTTGAGTTGTCTTGAAAGGTAGGATACAACCTTGCCTTCTTGCATAAGCACACATCCAAGACCAGTCTTGGAGGCGTCGCAATATACGTCAAAGGGCTTTGCGATGTCTGGCATGATCAGGATTGGGGCTGTTGTCAGTCTACTCTTGAGCTGTTGAAAGCTCTCTTCACATTTGTCGGTCCATTCAAACTTCCTATCCTTTTTAGCAGTTGGGTCATTGGTCGAGCGATGCTCGAAAAGCCTTCTACAAATCTGCGGTAATATCCAGCTAATCCAAGAAAAGCGCGGACCTCGGTTTGGGTGGATGGGGCTTGCCTTCCATAACAGTTTTGATCTTGGCGGGATCTACGGCAATTCCTCCTGCAGACAAGATGTGTCCCAGGAATCCAACTTCTTCCAACCAAAACTCACACTTGCTAAACTTGGCATACAACTTGTGATGTCTAAGGGTTTCTAGGACAGTCTCCAAATGATGTTCATGTTCCTCTTCGGACTTGGAGTATACAAGGATGTCATCGATGAAGACAACGACAAACTTGTCCAAAAAGTTCATGAAGATCTTATTCATGAGATTCATGAAATAAGCGGGGGCATTGGTTAGTCCAAACGACATGACGTTGTACTCATACAATCCATATCTGGTGGTGAAGGCAGTTTTTGGGATGTCGGTGGCTCGGATTTTCAGCTGATGATATCCAGTTCTAAGATCTATCTTGGAGAAAACTCTGGCTCCGGTGAGTTGATCAAACAAGTCCTCTATCTTGGGTAAGGGGTATTTGTTTTTGATGGTGACATCGTTAAGCTTACGATAGTCCGTACATAAACGATTTGCACCATCCTTCTTGTCCACAAACAAAACTGGTGATCTCCAGGGGGATGCACTAGGTCTAATCAGACCCTTGGCCAACATATCATCTATTTGTTTCTTCAGCTCCACAAGCTCTTGCGTTCATGCTATAGGCTCTCTGGGCTATAGGTCCAGTTCCGGGGATTAACTCGATGATGAACTCGATATCCCGATCCGGGGGCATACCGGGTAGATCATCCGGAAACACATCAGGGTAGCGACAAACGACCCTGATTTGATCCAGAGTTGGCTTGGATACACTTTGGTTGCAGGTGAATTTTCTGGGTAGTTTTTCAGAGACGTGCTCAACTACGATACCGGTGCTGCTGGTCATGGTTATGGCTTTCTTGGCACAGTCTATCAATCCATTGTGTTTTGACATCCAGTCCATTCCTAGGACGACTTCCAAACCTTTGGTTCCTAGAATGATTAGATTGGCATAGAAATCTACATCATGGATTTTGATGGGTACATTTTTGCAAAATTTTCTGGCTTTGGTGGTTGATCCGGAAATTTGAAATATCATAACATGCTTCAAACTGAGGGGTTGAATTTTACTTGTTGATGCAAAGTCTTCCGTGACAAAAGAATGAGATGCTCCGGAATCAAACAACACTCTGGCAGGGATGTGGTTGACAGAAAACATACCCAGTACAACATCTGGTGCTTCCTGGGCTTCTTCGGCGTTCATGTGGTAGAGACGGCCGTTGCGGTTATTGGGGTTGTTGGGGGCGAACTTCTTGCCGGTGGAGACACGGCGTTGCTGCTGAGCAGGTGCAGCGGTGTTGCCGGCGAGCTTGGCGAGCCTCTTGGGACACTCGTTGGAGTAGTGCCCCACTACACCACACTCATAACAAGTGATGGTGGCCTTGTCCTTGGTCGCAACGGGGATGGCGTTGCTTCCGGTTCTGGGAGCGTGTTGGTGTTGTTGCTGTTGTTGTTGTTGGGGGCTCTGGGTTGTAGTAGTAGTTGTTGTTGTAGTTGTTGTTGTTGTAGCCTCCTGGCTTGGAGTTTCCTCCACTCCGGTTCTGATAACCGGGCGCGAGTTCTGCATCGGGGGTTTGTTGTTTCTCGGAGTGAAACCTCCACTTGAGCTGGGGCGAAACTTCTGGGTATGGCTAGACCCACTTTGATTCGCCATGCGGCGCTTGCGGTTCTCATTGGCTTGGTTCAGCTTGCCCTCCATCTGGATGGCGGAGTCAACAAGGGCTTCAAGGTCGGCGAAGGGGATGTTGACGAGGACAGTCTGCATCTCATCATGCAGTCCGTTCAGGAATCTCTCCTTCCTCTTCTCAACGGTGTCGGTCTCATCAGGGGCGTACCTTGACAGGTAAGAAACTTGTCGCGGTATTCTACCACCGTCATGCGACCTTGTTTCAGTTCACGGAACTCATCCCTCATCTTTTTGATAAGACCCGGGGGTACATGGTACTTGCTGAACTTTAGCTTGAAATCCTCCCAAGTCATGAACTGACCTCCGTTCATGGCACGGGTGCTTGTCCACCAAGCGCGGGCTGGTCCAGCGAGATAGTGGGTTGCAAACAAGACCTTCTCGTTGGCTTCCACTCCGGCTACTTCCAGGTTGTTCTCCATAGTCTGGAGCCAGTCGTCGGCATCGAGGGGTTCCTCGGTCTTGCTAAACACCGGAGGGTTGGTGTTCTGGAAGTTCTTGAGCTTGGATCCGGGGTGGTCATGATTTCCATGGCCTTGGTTGGCAATGTTCTGCAAGGCTGTGAGGTTGGCTTGGCGTTCAGCTCTTTCTGTCTCCCTGTCGGCAAGCAGGGTTTGCAGCAGTTGCATCATCGCATCGTTGGTGCGATTGGGAGGGGCCATCTGAAGATATAGAAGATCATGAGATAAGAGGGAACATTCTATGGTTTATTTTGGGTAAGTTTAAAAACCTTTGAAATTTGTAATCTTTTCATGACAAACATAACATTCATTCATTCATTCAACACATAGTACAAACTAACACACTCATACTCCAATGGTTTTAAGAACCATTCTCATGCTACGATACAAAGGACGGGATACAACTCACACCTACATAAGTGAAACTAGTGCAACTACTCCTCATCCTCGACGTCGATCGGGACGTAGTCGTCAGGTCCTGCCTCCAGGAACTCGTAGTCCTCCTCCTCGGTGAACTCGTCCTCCTCAAAGTCGTCGTCGTCGCTCAGGAAGGCTCCTCCTCCCTGAAGGTCGATGCCTCCGTCGTCATCCTCCATCTCTCTAAGCTGATCCTCCTGGGCCTTGACAGTGGCCTCAAGTGACGCTATCTTGGCGCGAAGGCGCACAATCGTAGCGTCCTTCTTGGCACGCTGCTGGCGAAGGCTCTTGCGGTCGTTGTTGAGTAGCTTGATCGCCTCACCCTGCTCGATGATGTGAGCATGGGTCTGGTTCGCGTAAGCGCGAGTGGCGTCGAGGTCCTTCTGAGTCTGGTAGAGCATGAAGTCCAGGTGCTCAGCATGGTGCCTCAACTCCGGGTGCGGCTGCAGCTCCATGGGCACTCCCATGGCATCACGCCTCACGAGATGCGCGAAGCGAGAGGCGAGGATGCGCACCACGTTCTGTCCACAGAGGCGCGCAAGTGCCTCCTGAAGGCCACGTGCGAGTCCGTCGAGCCAGTTGCTCTCGCGGAAGGAGAAGAGGATCCTCTCCGAGGTGGGAGGCTCCATCTTGCCCCTCAAGTCGGCAGTGATCACCCACTGCAACTCTCCTCCGGGCGTGTCGTCCAACTGAACCCCGTGGAACTCGGGGTGTGGGCGCCCAAGGAAGTCAGAGACGGCGTTGAGGTCGTGCTCGAAGATCAAGCTCCCTCCGTTCCCAAGCTGGTAAAACTTGGTGTTGATGGGTTCATTCGGCTCCATCTGAAAGAGAATTGGATGAGTAAGTTAGAGAGTGCAAGGTGTGGCAAAATTTTAAGTAGTTTCAAATAAGATAGAACATGATTCATCAAATTTTTAGAAAAGTCTCAAAGACAAGAGTGTAAGTAAATTTTCACAAATATTCTCTTCATTTGATTTCAAAGTTAAGTTTTTCAGAACGCCCATTCTAACTAAGGTCTTCTAAGGTCAAACAATGGCTCTGATACCAACTTGTCAACACCCGGATTTTTAAGTCCGAATGCCTATTATGTCATACATCGCAATCCCAGGAATATTGTTGTTGCGAGGCATAATAGTTAAGTATCACAGTCATCATTCATTACAAACCATAATGTCTTACAAGTGGAATCACATCATCCATATTACACGAATAGTTGATCTATTGATCAATGAACAAACACAAGTTCATAGCGGAAGCGTAAGATACAAGGACTCTCTAGTCCACAGGCCAACGCTTGACGTCGAAGACTCCTAGTGGTCGTAGGCGTCCTGCTGGTCATATCCTTGTTCATCTTCATACTCTGGCCATTTGAATAGCCAGGGACAAAGCCGTGAGTACTTCAAGTACTCGCAAACTAATACTAATGTAAGTGCTAGACAGTTCTAGTAATGTTTGCTAAGCTCTAGTTTATTTGCATAAAGCCAATTTTAGTTCACAAATATTTGAGAAAAGCTTATTCAAGTGCTAACTAACTCAAGTGGGAACATTAGTGTCATTCCCACCATTCAAGTGGTGATTTCAATTCAATTCACCACAAGTCATTTCACCATCTTATACCAAGCTCATTTTCAAGAATTTGACATCGGAAACTGTATGGCCTTTCCAACCGTCCGTAACCGTGGACGCGGCTATTCGAATAGATTTACACTCTGTAGAGGTTGCACACTTGTGCCACAACATTTGATTTCATCCGTCGGGATTACCCCGAATCATCGTAACACAGTACGCGGATCATCAACCATAACCTTTCACTTACACATCCTAGTATGAGCACCTCTCCCCATGAGCTTGGCCTCCCAGTGAAGACCAATCAACCTGGGAACACAGGGCTTGGCCGTACAATTCACCTCAATTCACATCTTTTCTCAACAACGGAGGCAGCCTCAAGCATAACCCCTTTGATGTGTGTTCAGAGGGAACCCATACTAAGATGCATAAACTTCAAGTTAAGCCCTACCCATAATCAGGTATTGTGGGGGTACTTAATATTGGAAAGGTATCACATTCAAACCAATATCATGTTTATCAAAAATCACCATCTTCTCTTGGTCATATTCACCTTCAAAAATCATTCAATGGAATGCTTTATCATTCCAAGGTTTCAAATTTCAATTCAAGTCACATTGTTCCCATCTAGAGTAGTCAAGTTTTAATTCATTAGCACTAGCTCTAAATCATGAGGGGTGCTATCTTGCTTTGCTTGATTGAGACTAACTTTACTACTCTAGTAAACTTCCTTTACTTTGACCAAAGTTAACTATAAAAGTAACTCTTGGAAAACAACAAGTAAAACTTGTAATGTATAAACTTGGGATAGGCTTATGGTAAGAAAAGGTAAGATTCATGGTGCCTTGCCCCAAAGGGCTTTGCACTTTGCAAGAATATTAGCTTGCCTTGGTAGTTCTCAAAATTCTCCTCCTCCTCCTCTTGGTAGCAACCTTCTTCTTCCGTGTACTCGCCGGTGCTAGCGTCTAAATTTAAATACGAGTATAATTACTCAACTAATTCAATG
Organism: Lolium multiflorum; assembly: GCA_030979885.1. Lineage (NCBI taxonomy): Eukaryota > Viridiplantae > Streptophyta > Magnoliopsida > Poales > Poaceae > Lolium > Lolium multiflorum. The sequence continues at coordinate 230,438,352 of CM061749.1, read as the reverse complement.
GCTATTCCATACATCACATATAATCACACAAGCTATTCTAGGCACACAATTAATCTACATTGAGTGCATTGGTTGTGTGGCTTGAGGAGAATTTACTTCTTTTTAGTTAATATGTAAATGATAGTTTCCATAGGGTTCTTGAGAAATAATTTCCTCTCATTGAAATCTTCTTAAGATTTAATTTCTCAAACAATCATACATGAACTTATATTGACCTAAGTCAAACATTCATCATTATCATTTGAGAAATGATTTAAATGAGGTAGACCACCTCATACCATTTAATAATGCTACATATGATTTAAATCTCCAAGTAATTCATATAAGTGAGTTTGGCCAGGGGTCCAAACATCACATGAATTCATTTGAGACAAGTTTTAAATGAAGTATAATACTTCATATGATTTACTTAATAGTTTTGGACAATATCAACTACATAAACTAGCCATATTGTCCATTAATTAAACTAGGGCATGATCATGCAAAGTGACCACACCATTTTCTTGCATAAACAACTAGTGTAAGTCAAATGTGAGCTATTAGAGTTGGAATTAACTTAATATCTATTTTGGTTGATTTTTAATAATTATTTGAATAGGGAAAAGTCCCTGTCTTCTTCTTTTTATCAGATTAATTCTACAACTAATCTTGACATGGGACCAGTGGCATCCTGTAGATATTTTTACTAGCTTTCCAACAATATAAAATTCATTGAATTTGGTTAAGCCAATTTGAATCTATGGATTTTCAAAGTTGGGGCAGTATTGAAATTATTTGGATTTGTTTAAATAGGATTTGAATTAACAGGGCCGGCGGGAAAACGAAACTGGGCCAATTCGAATTAAAACGGCTCAGTCCAGCCCAACCACGGTCCACAGACGCGCGGCGTGCTGACAGCGTGGGGTCCACGCGTCAGTGGCTCATAACTACCGAATCGGTATGTTTTAACCTGGCGCGTTGGATTAGAATCTAATCGGACGGCGCTCGTTCATCATCGTCGCCGGCGAGAGGAGCTCACTGGCGCGGCGGCACTAGGGAGTCGGAGAGCTCACCGTGGCTCCAGCTAGGGTGGGCAGTGTGCTCGAGGATGATGTCGACGACGGCGAGCCCCGGTACCGCGGCTTGTCCCTGGGGCGGCTCCAATCAACGGCGAGCTTCGGCGGCGGTCACGGGCAGTGAGGCTTCGATTGGGCGGCGTCAGTGGGTAATGTCGACGGTGGAGTGGCTCTGGTAGTCGAGTGAGAAGAGGGGAAGGCGATGGTGTGCTTAGATCGACGAGGGAGTGCTCTATTTATAGAGACGCGAGGGTGCTGCGGGGCAGTGAAGAAGTCGACCATGGCGTGGCGGTTCTGGCGAGCTAGCGAGCTAGGCAAGGGCGCGGCGCTGTTCAGCGGTTCCTGGCGAAGCGTTTGGCGGCGACAGTGCGGTCGGGCGGTGGCTGGTTTGGTCGCGTTACTTCCGTGTCGAGCGCGTCTACGGCGGGTCAGGGTTTCCTTCTCCGGCGACGGCGGGCACGGGTTGGCTTGGCGAGCGTGTCTGGCGCGTCCGCGGTGGCACGGTGGTGCTCAACATGCTCGTAGGGGGTCCAGGGCTTGCGTGAGTGCGTGGGACGGCGCGTGTCCAGAGCTTGCCCACGTGCGACGCGAGCGGCATCCAGGGGCGACCAGTGCACGCGATCTCCGGCGACTCTACGGCGGCTACGGCGAGCTGGTGAGTGCTAGGCGTAGAGAGGCTTGGTGGTGATGCTGGACACCAGGGCCAGGTTGGGGAAGGAAGGAGGAGAGGGGGAGGTCGTCGGGTTGGCGACATGGCCGGCATGGCCATGTCCTAGCCTTGCTCCTCCTCTCCCTAGGTTTACTATGCTTCCTTGATGGTTAGAGGGAACAAGGGGACCAGTAGGGAGCAAATGGTGTGGTTAGGGTTAGGTTAGATCACTATTACAAATAGTGTCAAATAGTTACATAGATGCTTTTTGTGAATTTTGTTTAAATTTGATTCAATTCAAATGGTTACAAGTTTTGAATTGTGAGTATTTCATTGAGTTAGAAATGACCAGAGGTGATGGAGTGTGGTGGTGGAAATGTTAAATTCAAAGTTTTGCAAATTTGGCTAAGTGTGAGATTGTTGCACTTAATAAAAAGTTGCAACTTTGGTTGAGCATAGCTAATGATCAAGAAAGAATTTGGCATGGTGATCTTTACAAAAAGTGTTCACCTTGATGTTGTCTTGGATGTGGTGCAAAGAGTTAGCAAGGTTTAGTTTGAAAATTTTGAATTACAGAGGCTCAAAGTGGTGATCAGACTATAATTGGCAGATTTGGCCATTATCATATGTGAGCCAATTTTGTATTTGAAATTCATTTGATTTGTGAAACTTTGATTCCCAAAGTTGTAATAAGTGTTTAGTAACATTATTCAACTAATGGTGAAGACCAAATAGGTCTAGGGTAAAAATTTATAAAAAATGCCATAGGGCATATGTGAGGGTTTTAGGGTTTTTCATTTATTTGATTTTCTTCCTCTTTTTGATTTATTTGGTTGGTGATCTTCATATGATCACATTAGGGTTTTAGGGTTTAGCTTATACACATAATAGCAATCATCATGGCATATCAATCAAATGCACAAGTCCTATGCATGGCACTATATGCAATTTAAAAAGTTTTTGTTGGTTTGAAATTTTGCTCTCTGGAATTCTTCTAACTTTCTTTTATTGAAAATTGGGGTGTTACACCGCCGGAATTGTAGCATGTTCTCCCCCTTTGCCCTTCCCTTGGACTCTTGGAGAAGTTTCTTGTAGAATCACGTGATCTTCTTGGTCTTGTGCCTCGGGACTTGTTTCCCTCCCAAAATTTCTTGGCGGCGAGAGCCATGTGCTCATGATAGTTGGTCTTGAGATCATCCGGACCCCACTCAATGGGATCCTCATCGCTTTCACTAGCTTCATGCACCTTCATCTTCAATGCAAGGTTGGGCTTGCGGGTGTTGTGGGCGCGAGCAACAAGATCCTCCGCATTCTTCTTGGAGATGTCCAAAGCGATGACTTCGCTAAGGACTTCATCGGATGTCATAGCACGGAAGGAGGCATTTTGGCGGATGGCCGTCAACTTCACTTCTTCATAAGGGAGGAGAGTGTTGTAGAACTTTTGCTTTATCCAATGGTCATCCACAAACGTTGCTCCAAGATCTTGCATTTGTACGGCAAGAGCGATGAGGCGTCGATACATTTCTTCGGGGTCTCTCCTTCATTCATGACGAAATTGTCGGACATGTTGTTCACTTCGTCGAAACGAGAGCTTTGGATGCTCTCATTTCCGAGGAAGAGCTTGTCGAGTTTATCCCATGCTTCCTTGGCGGTCTTGAGCGAGCGAATATGAGCGCGGTCCTTGGGCGTGACGGCCATGTGGATCATGTTGATGGCGGTGGCGTTGAGTTGGTCATCCACCACTTCTCTTCTTGTCAAGCTCTTTGGGTCTCGTGGTGAATAGCCCTCCTCAATGATGCGCCAAAGCTCGGTAGAAGCGCTGCGCACATGAGAACGCATTAAGAATTGCCAATTTTCAAAGCTATTTGATTCAAGTAACGGTGGTGAACCATGCGACAAGATATGTGGCATAGGTATTGGAACATTTATGGTGTAATCACTTGGTGGTGGCACCGCATGATTACCCCCTAGACGTTCCGCAACCGGTGTCTCATCCTTCCCCTTTGTTGAAGTGCCGGTCTCCCCAAGCCCTTCCTTTTGTGGATCTTTTGTCGATTGCGCGACAAAATCAACAAGAGGAAATTGGTTAGCTTTTGGTGGGGGATCCTCGGCACTTGCCTTAGGATCTACGATAGGGGTTGGTTTTTGAGCAACCAACTCCATCATCATTGCCTTCATTTGGCTAACGATGGATGACTCCAATTTCTTGAGGTCATCCAATGTAGCCGTTGTGCTATCGATGGGAGATGATGGAGCGGGTGGCTCAAGGGAAGGTGACCCATTCACAACCTTGTCTTGTTCGGCAATTTCTTAGGCGGTAAAGCCCGAGCAAGAAAACCTTGCTCTGATACCAATTGAATGGATCGTAGCGAACAAGAGGGGGGTGAATGGGCGCTACACAAATTTTATGTCTTTTTCAATTTTTAGCTAAGCGGAAGATAAAGGTGATTGCTTTAGTGGTGGAGGTGTTCCTAGGATGATCCTAGGCAAGTGCAACAAGTAAAGGAAACAAGCATGATAGTAAGAGTAAGGAGCGGGACAACCGGATGGCGCGGAGACGAGGCGAGGTTTGTTTCCCGCAGTTCCCCTCACAAGAGAGAGTATGTCTGCGTTGAGGAGGTGCTAGCCTCACACAAGAGGCTAGGCGGCCACACCACGAAGGAAGGCCTCACCTTCTTCCTCGAGAGAGCTCCACGAAGGGGCTCCCCCTTCTCCACTATGGCACCGGTCGAGGCGGTGGTTCCTTCACAAGGTTGGGGCGAGCTCCACAACACTAGGAGGCTCCCAACAACCTATGGGGCTAGCACAACACCAAGCTAGCCTCCATAGGTGCACTTCTTCCAAGATCCCACCATAGGAACCCTAACTCCAAGATCCACTAAGGACTAGCACGAATTGGTGAAATCTCTCTTGGTAGAACTATAGATCGGGGCCTCCTCCACCACTCCTCAAAATTTGGGCAAGATTGGTTGGATGGTTGGGGAGATCCTCAAGGTTTAAGCTCAGCAACAATGGAGGAGAGAGAGAGAGGAGAGATAAAATTGTGTTGGGGAAGAAGGGCCCTTTAAATAGGCTTCCCGAAATCCAACCGTTACCTGCAGTTTTTGCCTAAGAGGTACTACCGCTTTGGGAAGTGGTACTACCACTCTAGGTTTGAAATCCCACACAACTTATCCACGTGGACACATAGCGGTACCGCTGTGGTACACAGGTACCGCAATGGTCTCCGAGCTTACTGGATCCCAAGCTGGCGGAGCACACGTAACTTCCGTTACGGCACTTAAGTGGTACAATGGGCGGTACTACCGCTCAAGGTACCGTGAAGGTACCGTAACTTGTTCTGTGGGCCAATTCCAGCGCAGAACTCCAGAGCGGTACCGTGGGGCGGTAAAGTAGGGGTAGCGGTACTACCGCTACTGGTACCGGTAGTACCGGCCTGACAAAAGCTATATTTCTCCTCTTTTCCTCTCCAACCATGTCACCTCGCAATACACACACAAAACTAGAAAACCTATAAGCTACGCTTCAGTCCTCCGATCTTGACGTGTCCAGCGAGGTCACCGTGCACTTGCAAATCTAACAAGGATACTCATTGCACACGGTGAGATTGTTCAAGTGTTGTCATCAAACACACAAAACCCGGGGTTTAGACTTTGCTCTTTCAATCTCCCCCTTTTTGGTGTTTGATGACAACACAAGAATTTGCAATGGCATATGATATTATGATGAGATGTTTAGATTTGCAAAAGCTCGACGGAGCTCCCACTAGACATGTGCATATTTTGAATATGTATTTGAATACAAATGCACACATCCTAGAGACAAAACTCCCCCTAGATTTTACAAACCAAGCACATATGCAACAATATCATATGCACAATATGCACAATATGGAGACAATACAATATCATGCAAGGAGTTTTGGGTGAAGTTATCATACCTTTGCCTTGATATGCCTCCATAGAGTTTATGTAGCCACAAGAAGAGATAAACAACGAGGACCAAAAGGCTACAACAACAAAAGTCCCCATGCAAAAACCCATCCGATTAGGCAACTTCTCCCCCTTGCGCATCGGAACACCAAAAAGGAGTAAGCATAAACAAAGGATGGTAAGGAAATACACAACCAAGCTTGCAAAAACCAACAAGGAAAACAAAGCTTGGATGAGACTCCCCAAAAACATGAAGAAAAAGATAGCAAAGAAGAAGGACAAAAAGAAGGTCACAAAGAAACACAAAGAACCGAAAAACTCCTCAAGGAGGAGTTGGTGATACGTCTCCAACGTATCTATAATTTCTTATGTTCCATGCTAGTTTTATGACAATACCTACATGTTTTATTCACACTTTATAATGTTTTTATGCATTTCTGGGACTAACCTATTAACAAGATGCCACCGTGCCAGTTCGTTTTCTGCTGTTTTTGATTTCAGAAAATTTGTTTTACAAATATTCTCGGAATTGGACGAAACAAAAGCCCACGGCCCTATTTTCCACGGAGTGTTCCAGAAGACCGAAGAAGAGTCGAGGAAGGCCAGCAGGGGGCCCACCCCATAGGGCGGCGCGGGGGGCCCCACTGCAGTGCTGTGACGTGGGGAGGGAGCCCTTGGCTCCCCCGACGCTGCTCCTTCGCCTATTTATTCCTTCGTCTCCGAAACCCTAGTACAGATGGACGATTTCTCTAGAAGAGTTCTGTAGCTCCGCCGCCACCAAAAACCCTAATTCGGGGACAAAGTCTCTCGTTTCGGCACCCGCCGGACGAGGAATTGCCCCGCAGCCATCTCCATAGACTCCATCGCCATCTTCATCGTCGTTGTTGTCTCCCTTGATGAGGAGGGAGTAGTTCTCCCGAGGCTGAGGGCTCTACCGGTAGCTATGTGGTTCATCTCTCTCCCATGGTGTGATCTTTATGTGATCATGAGCTTTGTAATCTAGTTGAATATGTAGATGTTACTCTTGTCTATTATGCACTCTAGAGGTTACTTTAATATGAACTCCGGAGTCACTCTCCACGGTGTGATGGTGACAGTGTGCGCATCGTGTGTGATTCCTTTATGACGTTGTGGAGCTTGTTTACTCCGGCTTGAGGTGTGCTTTTGCAGCCCTACACAATGAATGGTGTTTGTTATCCAACAAGAGAGTGTTTGAGAGTAGAATTTATGTATTCAATTATGTGATCATTGTTGAGAGTGTCTGATGTCTACGGGTGCTTCTATTCTTGTAGACAGTGTTGGGCCTCCAAGAGCAGAGGTTTGTAGAACAGCAAGTTTCCCTTAAGTGGATCACCCAAGGTTTATCGAACTCAGGAAGGAAGAGGTCAAAGATATCCCTCTCATGCAACCCTGCAACCACAAAGCAAGAAGTCTCTTGTGTCCCCAACACACCTAATACACTTGTCAGATGTATAGGTGCACTAGTTCGGCGAAGAGATAGCGAAATACAGGTGGTATGAATATATATGAGCAGTAGTAACAGCACCAGAAAATAACTTGATGCTACAACTGGCGTATGGTTGATGGTGGTAATATTGCAGGCAGTACAAATGCAGTAGAACAGTAAACAAGGAGCGATTTCAGTATTTGGGAACAAGGCCTAGGGATTATACTTTCACTAGTGGACACTCTCAACATTGATCACATAACAGAATAAATAGATAAATGCTATACTCTACACTCTGTTGTTGGATGATGAACACCACTAATTGTGTAGGATTACACGAACCCTCAATGCCGGAGTTAACAAGCTCCACAATATTTGATATTCATGTTTAAATAACCTTAGAGTGCATGATAGATTAACACAACTACACCAAGTACTAACATAGCATGCACACTGTCACCATCACACTATGAAGGAGGCATAGATCACATCAATACTATCATAGCAATAATTAACTTCATAATCTACAAGAGATTACAATCATAACCTACGCCAAGTACTACACGATGCACACACTGTCACCATTACACCGTGCAGGAGGAATAGAGTACTTTAATAACATCACTAGAGTACCACATAGATAAATAGTGATACAAAGCACATTGCAATCATAAAGGATATAAATAAGCACTTCACTATGCTATCCATAACAGTGAATAAGTATTCTGTGAAATATAGCCTAAGAGACCCACACGGTGCACACTGTCACCTTTACACACGTGGGACAAGGAGTCTCCGGAGATCACATAAGTAAAATCCACTTGACTAGCATAATGACATCTAGATTACAAGCATCATCATATGAATCTCAATCATGTAAGGCAGCTCATGAGATTATTGTATTGAAGTACATAGGAGAGAAATGAACCACATAGCTACCGGTACAGCCCTTAGCCTCGATGGAGAACTACTCCCTCCTCATGGGAGACAGCGTTGATGAAGATGGCGGTGGAGATGGCAGCGGTGTCGATGGAGAAGCCTTCCGGGGCACTTCCCCGTCCCGGCGGCGTGGAACAGACTCCTGTCCCCAGATCTTGGCTTCGCGATGGCGGCGGCTCGGAAGGTTTCTCGTACCGTGGCTTTTCCGTAGCGAAGACTTAGGTCAGGGGCTTTTATAGGCGAAGAGGCGGCGTCGAAGGGGTCCGGGCCACCGTACACTGGGCGCCCCTGGACCGCGCCGCCACCATGTGTGGGCCCCCGTGGCCCCTCTCTGCGGCTCTCGGTGTTCGGAAGCTTCATGCAATCCTAAGACTGGCGTTGATTTCGTCCAATTCCGAGAATATTTCCTTACTAGGATTTCTGAAACCAAACACAGCAGAAAACAGGAACTGGCACTTCGGCATCTCGTCAATAGGTTAGTTCCGAAAAATGCATAAATATGACATAAAGTATGCATAAAACATGTAGATATCATCAATAATGTGGCATGGAACATAAGAATTATCGATACGTCGGAGACGTATCAGCATCCCCAAGCTTAGTTTCTGCTCGTCCCGAGCAGGTAAGCGATAACAAAGATAATTTCTGGAGTGACATGCCATCATAACCTTGATCATACTATTGTAAGCTATGTAATGAATGCAGCGATCAAAACAATGGTAAATGACATGAGTAAACAAATGAATCATATAGCAAAGACTTTTCATGAATAGTACTTCAAGACAAGCATCAATAAGTCTTGCATAAGAGTTAACTCATAAAGCAATAATTCAAAGTAAAGGTATTGAAGCAACACAAAGGAAGATTAAGTTTCAGCGGTTGCTTTCAACTTATAACATGTATATCTCATGGATAGTTGTCAATGTAAAGTAATATAATAAGTGCAATATGCAAGTATGTAGGAATCAATGCATAGTTCACACAAGTGTTTGCTTCTTGAGGTGGAGAGAAATAGGTGAACTGACTCAACATAAAAGTAAAAGAAAGGCCCTTCGCAGAGGGAAGCATTGATTGCTATATTTGTGCTAGAGCTTTGATTTTGAAAACATAAAGAGAGCATAAACGTAAAATTTTGAGAGGTGTTTGTTGTTGTCAACGAATAGTAGTGGGCATTCTAACCCCCTTGCCAGACAAACCTTCAAAGAGCGGCTCCCATTTTATTTTTATTTTTGGGTGGCACTCCTTCCAACCTTTGCTTTCACAAACCATGGCTAACCGAATCCTCGGGTGCCTGCCAACAATCTCATACCATGAAGGAGTGCCTTTTTATTTTAGTTTTATTTAGATGACACTTCTCCCCACCTTTGCTTTCTCAAGCCATGGCTAACCGAATCCTTCGGGTGCCGTCCAACAATCACATACCATGGAGGAGTGTCTATTTTTGTTAATTAATTTGGGACTAGGAATCCCATTGCCAGCTCTTTTTGCAAAATTATTGGATAAGCGGATGAAGCCACTAGTCCATTGGTGAAAGTTGCCCAACAAGATTGAAAGATAAACACCACATACTTCCTCATGAGCTATAAAACATTGACACAAATCAGAGGTGATAAATTTTGAATTTTTTAAAGGTAGCACTCAAGCAATTTACTTTGGAATGGCAGAGAAATACCATGTAGTAGGTAGGTATGGTGGACACAAATGGCATAGTGGTTGGCTCAAGGATTTGGATGCATGAGAAGTATTCCCTCTCGATACAAGGCTTAGGCTAGCAAGGTTATTTGAAACAAACACAAGTATGAAGCGGTGCAGCAAAACTCACATAAGAACATATTGCAAGCATTATAAGACTATACATTGTCTTCCTTGTTGTTCAAACACCTTTACCAGAAAATATCTAGACCTTAGAGAGACCAATCATGCAAACCAAATTTTAGCAAGCTCTATGTATTTCTTCACTAATAGGTGCAAAGCATATGATGCAAGAGCTTAAACATGAGCACAACCATTGCCAAGTATCAAGTTATTCAAGACATCATACCAATTACTACATGTAGCATTTCCCGTTTCCAACCATATAACAATTAACGAAGCAGTTTCAACCTTCGCCATGAAAATTAAAAGCTAAGAACACATGTGTTCATATGAACCAGCGGAGCGTGTCTCTCTCCCACACAATGAATGCTAGGATCCATTTTATTCAAACAACAAAAAAAATGAAAACAAAAGCACACAGACGCTCCAAGTAAAGTACATAAGATGTGGCCGAATAAAAATATAGTTTCAAAGGAGGAACCTGATAATTTGTCGATGAAGAAGGGGTGCCTTGGGCATCCCCAAGCTTAGATGCTTGAGTCTTCTTGAAATATGCAGGGATGAACCACCGGGGCATCCCCAAGCTTAGAGCTTTCACTCTTCTTGATCATATTGTATCATCCTCCTCTCTTGACCCTTGAAAACTTCCTCCACACCAAACTCAAATCAAACTCATTAGAGGGTTTGTGCATAATCAAAAACTCACATGTTCAGAGGTGACACAATCATTCTTAACAATTCTGGACATTGCTCAAAGCTACTGGAAGTTAATGGAACAAAGAAATCCATCCAACATAGCAAAAGAGGCAATGCGAAATAAAAGGCAGAATCTGTCAAAACAGAACAGTTCGTAAAGACGAATTTCTAAGAGGCACCCGACTTGCTCAAATGAAAATTCTCAAATTGAATGAAAGTTGCGTACATATCTGAGGATCACTCACGTAAATTGGCATAATTTTCTGAGTTACCTACAGAGAATTAGGCCCAGATTCGTGACAGCAAGAAATCTGTTTCTGCGCATCCAAATCTAGTATGAACCTTACTATCAAAGACTTTACTTGGCACAACAATGCAACAAAACTAAGATAAGAAGAGGTTGCTACAGTAGTAACAACTTCCAAGACACAAATATAAAACAAAGTACTTTAGCAAAATAAACACATGGGTTATCTCCCAAGAAGTTCTTTCTTTATAGCCATTAAGATGGGCTCAGCAGTTTTAATGATGCACTCGCAAGAAATAGTATTTGAAGCAAAAGAGAGCATCAAAAAGCAAATTAAAAACAAATTTAAGCCTAACATGCTTCCTATGCATAGGAATCTTGTAAATAAACAAGTTATGTAGGCATAATGCAACAGGCATAGGAAAACTAGACAAGCTCAACTTCAAAATTTTAAGCATATAGAGAGGTGTTTTAGTAACATGAAAATTTCTACAACCATATTTTCCTCTATCATAATAACTTTCAGTAGCATCATGAGCAAACTCAACAATATAACTATCACATAACGCATTCTTATCATGAGTCTCATGCATAAAATTATTACTCTCCACATAAGCATACTCAATTTTATTAGTAATAGCGGGAGCAAATTCAACAAAGTAGCTATCATTATTATTCTCATCATCAAATATAGGAGGCATATTGTATTCATAATCAAATTTATCCTCCATAACAGGTGGCACCAAAAGGCTACTATCATTATAATCATCATAAATAGGAGGCATATCATAATCAACATAAACTTTCTCCTCAATACCCGGAGGGCTAAAGAGATCATTTTCATCAAAACCGACCTCCCCAAGCTTAGAATTTTCCATAGCATTAGCAACAATAGTGTTCAAAGCATTCATATTAATAACATTTCCATTAGCATGCATATAAAGTTCCATGGGTTTTTTAATTCTCTCTTCAAACACATCATGTCCTAATTCAAGATAAAGTTCGTAAAGATCTCTCATATTTTTGTTGTTTTCCATTATGCCTAACTAGTGTAAACAAGAAACAAAAAGATGCAATTGCAGGATCTAAAGGAAATAGCTTCGAGTACTTACAACGGCGAAAATAGCTTAGTAGACGAGATCCGGAGTGTGAGTACCTTTTACCTTTCCTCCCCGGCAACGGCGCCAGAAAAGTGCTTGATGTCTACGGTGCTTCTATTCTTGTAGACAGTGTTGGGCCTCCAAGAGCAGAGGTTTGTAGAACAGCAGCAAGTTTCCCTTAAGTGGATCACCCAAGGTTTATCGAACTCAGGGAGGAAGAGGTCAAAGATATCCCTCTCATGCAACCCTGCAACCACAAAGCAAGAAGTCTCTTGTGTCCCCAACACACCTAATACACTTGTCGATGTATAGGTGCACTAGTTCGGCTAAGAGATAGTGAAATACAGGTGGTATGAATATATATGAGCAGTAGTAACGGCACCAAAAAATAGCTTGATGCTACAACTGGCGTATGGTTGATGGTGGTAATATTGCAGGCAGTACAAATGCAGTAGAACAAAACAAGCAGATTTCAGTATTTGGGAACAAGTCCTAGGGATTATACTTTCACTAGTGGACACTCTCAACATTGATCACATAACAGAATAAATAGATAAATGCTATACTCTACACTCTGTTGTTGGATGATGAACACCACTAATTGTGTAGGATTACACGAACCCTCAATGCCGGAGTTAACAAGCTCCACAATATTCGATATTCATGTTTAAATAACCTTAGAGTGCATGATAGATCAACACAACTACACCAAGTACTAACATAGCATGCACACTATCACCATCACACTATGAAGGAGGCATAGATCACATCAATACTATCATAGCAATAATTAACTTCATAATCTACAAGAGATTACAATCATAACCTACGCCAAGTACTACACAATGCACACACTGTCACCATTACACCGTGCAGGAGGAATAGAGTACTTTAATAACATCACTAGAGTAGCACATAGATAAATAGTGATACAAAGCACATTGCAATCATAAAGGGACATAAATAAGCACTTCACTATGCTATCCATAACAGTGAATAAGTATTCTGTGAAATATAGCCTAAGAGACCCACACGGTGCACACACTGTCACCTTTACACACGTGGGACAAGGAGTCTCCGGAGATCACATAAGTAAAATCCACTTGACTAGCATAATGACATCTAGATTACAAGCATCATCATATGAATCTCAATCATGTAAGGCAGCTCATGAGATTATTGTATTGAAGTACATAGGAGAGAGATGAACCAAATAGCTACCGGTACAGCCCTTAGCCTCGATGGAGAACTACTCCCTCCTCATGGGAGACAGCAGCGTTGATGAAGATGGCGGTGGAGATGGTAGCGGTGTCGATGGAGAAGCCTTCCGGGGCACTTCCCCGTCCGGCGGCGTGCCGGAACAGAGACTCCTGTCCCAGATCTTGGCTTCGCGATGGCGGTGGCTCGGTTTCTCGTACCGTGGCTTTTCCGTATTGAAGACTTAGGTCGGGGCTTCTTATAGGCGAAGAGGCGGCGTCGGTGGGGCCACCGGACACTAGGGCGGCGCCCCCCGGGCCGCGCCGCCACCATGTGTGGGCCCCGTGGCCCCTCTCCGCGGCTCTCGGGTGTTCGGAAGCTTCATGCAATCCTAAGACTCGGGCGTTGATTTCGTCCAATTCCGAGAATATTTCCTTACTAGGATTTCTGAAACCAAAAATAGCAAAACAGAACGGCACTTCGGCATCTCGTCAATAGGTTAGTTCCGGAAAATGCATAAATATGACATAAAGTATGCATAAAACATGTAGATATCATCAATAATGTGGCATGGAACATAAGAAATTATCGATACGTCGGAGACGTATCCACTAGTGAAAGTATGGTCCCTAGGCCTTGTTTTTAAGCATTGAAACACCGTTTCCAACAAGTTCTGCTACATGTTCGCTTGCTGCCATTTTTATTTCAGATTGCAATTACTACTTATAATCATCCATATTACTTGTATTTCACTATCTCTTCGCCGAACTAGTGTACCTATACATCTGACAAGTGTATTAGGTGTGTTGGGGACACAAGAGACTTCTTGTATCTTAATTGCAGGGTTGCTTGAGAGGGATATCTTTGACCTCTACCTCCCTGAGTTCGATAAACCTTGGGTGATTCACTTGATGCTGTTCTACAAACCTCTGCTCTTGGAGGCCCAACACTGTCTATAGGAATAGAAGCGTGCGTAGACATCAAGCTATTTTCTGCGCCGTTGGGGAGGTAAGGTAAAAGGTATTCACATCCTCCGACTACTAAGCTATTTCCTAGCACTGTTGCCGGTTTGTGAGTGCTCGAAGCTATTTCCTTTAGATTCTTCAATTATATCTTTTTGTTTCTTGTTTTTATTTCACTAGTTAGGCTTAATGGAAAACAACAACAAAATTAAAGATCTTTATGAAATTTATATTGAATTAGGACATGATGCTTTTGAAGAGAAAATTAAAAAACCTATGGAAGTTTGTCTGCATAATAGTGGTAGTAATGTTATTAGTATAATTTTTTTGGACACCATTATTTTTAATGCTATGGAAAAACCCAAGCTTGGGGAAGCTAGTTTATATAAAAATAATATTTTTTGCTCCTCAGCTTTGGATGAAGTATTTTGCCTTGATAATGCTTTGTCTCCAATATGTGGTAATTCGAATGATGCTTGTGATATTCCAAATCCACCTGTTGAAAGTATTCCTTTTAAAATACCTATGAAAATTGTTGAAAGGGTTATGAATGATCAGTATGTAGGGGATGGATCAGTCCATCCAAGTGTTCACTTGTCTAAACTTACAGAACTTTGTGAGTTATTTGAGATTGCAGGTTTATCAAGAGAAAATGTTATGAGGAAACTATTTCCATTGTCACTTAAGGACAAAGCAAAGGAATGGTATAGGCTGCTGGATGAACAACCATCGAATTGGAAACAGCTTGAATCTCTCTTTTACTCTAAATTTTATCCTCTTCATGAAGTGCATCTAGATAGGAATCGCATTTATAATTTTTACCCTCATGATGGAGAAAGCATTGCTCAAGCTTGGGGAAGACTAAAAACATTAATACTCAAATGTCCTAACCATGAGCTTTCTGAGGAAATAATTGTTACTAATTTTTATGCAAGGCTTTCAAGTCATTATAAGGATTATGTAGATGCATGTTCACAGGGTTCTTTCACAAGTAAGAAGGTTGAAGCTAGATGGGATCTTCTTGAAAGAATTCAAAGCAATACTGAAGATTGGGAGAACGACAAAGGTAAAGAATCAGGTATAAACTATGAATATGAATGCATTAAGTCTTTCATTGAAACTGCTGGTTTTCAAAAGCTTAGTGATAATTATGGTCTTGATTCTCAAATTATTGTTGATTGTTGTAGAACCTTTGCTTCTCATATTAATGTTCCTAAATAAAATTGGGACGTGTATCATGAACCTTTCAAAGACACTTGCATGGAAAATGAAATTGTTGTTAATGATTGCAATAAACATGCTCAAACTTCTGAAAATACTATTTCTTATAAGCATGTTAATTTTTCTGGAATGCATAGACCTTGTGAAATTAATCAAATCGAAGAAGAATATTGTATCCATCATAGGAATGAAAAAACTAGAATGTGGTACAAGGCTCTAAAAGATCTTGGTGAAAAAGTTTGTGACCTCCATCCTTTTATTTGTGAACTTTGCTATGAAGTGGGTCATTTTAATTTTCAATGTTCTGGTCATGATGATAGTATTTCGAATTTAATGAGTACTTCAAGTCTATATTGTGATAACATGATCACTCCTAATCAGCATGATGAACTTACTTTATTTTTGGGGTGTGAAGAGTTATCAAGAAAAATTTCTTTGTTAGATATGAGTGATCTTGATATGAATAGTGTGTTGCATGGATGTTATCTCTATTGTGTTAATAATTGCCATGCCAACACCTACATACAAAGTGTTATAAAGGATGGGACTTTACCAAAATATGACAGGACTAATATGTGTTTTGTTCTTATTAATGAAAGAGAGGTATCCTCCCAAGTTTCTTCTATTGTTTCTAATAATAAACCAGGTTATGTGGAGAAGCTTCCTTTCAAGCCTCTCCCTCCTAAAGAGGAAAAGAAGAAGAAGAAGAAGAAGAAGAAGAAGAAGAAGGGAACGAAGAAGAACAAGAAGAAGAAGAAGAAGAAGAAGAAGAAGAAGAAGAAGAAGAAGAGGAGTAAAAGGATAGAGGAAACGATATCTTCTCCCAAACTTGTTGCTCCTATTACAATTGATACTTATAATTCTGAATTCGATGATTCTGAACTTGATGATGAACCTATGCCTGTTATTTATATTAGTGATCATGATTGGGAAAAGCACACTTCTTTTGATATTGAAGATCTCTGGGACACTAATTCTGAAAATGATGATGTTAATAATTGCCATAGTATTAGTACTATCCATGTTTCTTCCCATGATGATATAGAAAGCTCTAAGCTTGGGGATGAGGTGTTTGAAAATCCTTTTGCTACTGATGATTATATGTTTGATACATCTCCTTCTAGTAACAATGATGGTATGTTTACAGATGAACACACTTTGGAAGATAACTATTCTATTTCTTATGATGACACTATGCCTCCAATCTTTGACAATTATTATAAAGAATACTATGACATAGGTTATAATTACAGTCATCCTCATGAAACTTGTCATAGTTATGGAGGGATTACCCAAAACCATCTCTCTAATATACAACTTGTCTATCATATTCAAGTTCGTTATGGTGATTGTGATATTTTCAGTCCATCTACTATTGAGGATAAAATTCATTATGATTATTCTATGCCTCCAATTTATGATGATTATAATGATGGATGTGATAGTTTTACTCCCACTATTACTAATAAAATTGATTATGCTTGTGTGGAGAGTAATGATACTTTTATGCATGTGGATCATGATAAGAATGCTTTATGCGATAGCTATATTGTTGAGTTTATCAATGATACCACTGAAAATTATTATGAGAGAGGGAGACATGGTTTTATATATCTCAATAATATTAAGTCACCTCTCTTTTTGTTGAAAATTTTGAAGTTGCACTTGCTTTGTCTTTCTATGATAGTAGCTTCATGCTTCAATAATTTGTTTTCTTACAAGATTCGTTTGCATAGAAAGTGGGTTAGACTTAAATGTGTTTGGTATTTGCTTTTTGATGCTCTCTTATATTCAACTCTCATCTTTATAAGAGCATCATGAAAATTATCATGCCTAGCTAAAAGGCTTTAAAGAAAAGCGCTCTTGGGAGACAACCCATTGTTTTATTTCTGCAATTTTTGTTTTATTTTTGAGTCAAGGTACTGCCTACTACTGTAGCAATACCTTTGTATCTTTATTTTCTTGCATTTTTGTGCCAAGTAAAGTCTTTGATAGAAAGTTGATACTAGATTTGGATTTCTGCGCAGAAACAGATTTTCAGCTGTCACGGTTTTGAGTTTTTCTCTTTTTATAAAAATCTAAAAATCCTGAAAACATTCATGAGTAATCCTCAAATATGTACGCAACTTTCATTCAACTGGAGCTTTTCCATCTGAGCATGTTAAGTGCCTCGAAAAAGTTCATCTTTACGGACTGTTCTGTTTTTGATAGATTCTGCCTTTTATTTCGCATTGCCTTTTTTATTGTGTTTGAGTGGATTTCTTTGCTCCATTAAATTTCAGTAACCTTGGGTAATGTCCAGAAGTGTTGGGAATGATTGTGTCCTTGCTGAACATGTGAATTTTTGATTATGCACTAACCCTCTAATGAGATTGCTTTGAATTTGGTGTGAAGGAAGTTTTCAAGGATCAAAAGAGGAGGATGATATAATTTGATCAAGAAGAGTGAAAAGTCTAAGCTTGGGGATTCCCCCGTGGTTCATCCCTGCTTATTTCGAGAAGACTCAAGCGTCTAAGCTTGGGGATTCCCAAGGCATCCCCTTCTTCATCAACAACTTATTAGGTCACCTCTAGTGAAACTATATTTTAATTCACATCTTATGTGCTTTACTTGGAGCGTCCGTGTGCTTTTATTCTCGTTTTTTATTTTAGTTTTCTTAATAAATCGGATCCTAACATGCTTGTGTGGGAGAGAGACACGCTCCGCTTTTTCATTTGAACACTTGTGTTCTTCGTTTTACTTTAATATTCATGGCGAAAGCTGAAAGCCTCAGCATTGATTGTTATTTGGTTGGAAACAGAAAATGCTTCATGTGGTAGTTGGTATATTGTCTTGAATAATTTGATGCTTGGCAATTGTTTTGATCTCTCAAGTAGATCATGTTTAAGCTCTTGCATCATTTCATTTAAACTTATTAGTGGAGAACTACCGTAGAGCTTGCTGAAATTTGGTTTGCATGATTGGTCTCTCTAAGGTCTAGATATTTTCTGGTAAAAGTGTTTGAGCAACAAGGAAGACAGTGTAGAGTCTTATAATGCTTGCAATATGTTCTTATGTAAG
The DNA here is from genome assembly GCA_030979885.1 of Lolium multiflorum. Classification (NCBI taxonomy): domain Eukaryota; kingdom Viridiplantae; phylum Streptophyta; class Magnoliopsida; order Poales; family Poaceae; genus Lolium; species Lolium multiflorum. The sequence continues at coordinate 230,420,032 of CM061749.1, read as the reverse complement.
TCTTGCTGTACCGGTTTAAACTTGTGTTTGCTTCAAACAACCTTGCTAGCCAAAGCCTTGTACTGAGAGGGAATGCTTCTCGTGCATCCAAATCCTTGAGCCAAAACCTGTGCCATTTGTGTCCACCATAACTACCTATTATGTGGTATTTTCTGCCATTCCAAGTAAATACTTCATGTGCTACCTTTAAACAATTCAAAACTTTATTACTCCTTATTTGTGTCAATGTTTTATAGCTCATGAGGAAGTATGTGGTGTTTTATCTTTCAATCTTGTTGGGCAGACTTTCACCAATGGACTAGTGGCATATACATCCGCTTATCCAATAATTTTGCAAAAAGAGCTGGCAACGGGGTGCCCAGCCCCAATTAATTAACTTTCATTAATAATTCTCTTCACATGTTTTGCCCTGATTTATCAGTAAGCAACTTAATTTTGCAATAGACACTCCTCCATGGTATGTGAAATGTTGGAAGGCACCCGAGGATTCGGTTAGCCATGGCTTGTGAAAGCAAAAGGTTGGGAGGAGTGTCATCTATAAATAAAACTAAAATACATGTGTAAACAAAAGAGAAGAGGGATGATCTACCTTGCTGGTAGAGATAACGTCCTTCATGGGAGCCGCTCTTTGAAAGTCTGTTTGACAAAGGGGGTTAGAGTGCCCACTACCATTCGTTGACAACAACAAACACCTCTCAAAACTTTATTTTTATGCTTCCTTTATGATTTCAAAACTTGAAAAGCTCTAGCACATGATTTAATCCCTGCTTCCCTCTGCGAAGGGCCTTTTTTTACTTTATGTTGAGTCAGTTTACCTACTTCTTTCTATCTTAGAAGCAAACACTTGTGTCAACTTTGTGTGCATCATTTCTTATGTGCTTGCTTATTGCACTCATCATATTACTTTGTGTTGACAATTATCCATGAGATATACATGTTAAAAGTTGAAAGCAATTGCTGAAACTTAAATCTTCCTTTGTGTTGCTTCAAAACCTTTTATTAAGAATCTATTGCTTTATGAGTTAACTCTTATGCAAGACTTTTTGATGCTTGTCTTGAAAGTACTATTCATGAAAAGTTTTTGCTATATGATTCAGTTGTTTAGTCATTATCTTTTTGTTAGCAAACTATAGAACATTGCTTTGAGTCACTTCATTCATCTCATATGCTTTACAATAGTATTGATCAAGATTATGTTGGCAGCATGTCACTTCAGAAATTATTCTTTTTATCGTTTACCTACTCGAGGGCGAGTAGGAACTAAGCTTGGGGATGCTTGATACGTCTCCAACGTATCTATAATTTCTTATGTTCCATGCTAGTTTTACGACAATACCTACATGTTTTATTCACACTTTATAATGTTTTTTGCATTTCTGGGACTAACCTATTAACAAGATGCCACAGTGCCAGTTCCTGTTTTCTCTGTTTTTGATTTCAGAAAATTTGTTTTACAAATATTCTCGGAATTGGACGAAACAAAAGCCCACGGCCCTATTTTCCACGGAGTGTTCCAGAAGACCGAAGAAGAGTCGAGGAAGGCCAGCAGGGGGCCCACCCCATAGGGCGGCGCGGGGGGCCCCACTGCAGTGCTGTGACGTGGGGAGGGAGCCCTTGGCTCCCCCGACGCTGCTCCTTCGCCTATTTATTCCTTCGTCTCCGAAACCCTAGTACAGATGGACGATTTCTCTAGAAGAGTTCTGTAGCTCCGCCGCCACCAAAAACCCTAATTCGGGGGACAGAAGTCTCTGTTTCGGCACCCTGCCGGGACGAGGAATTGCCCCCAGAGCCATCTCCATAGACTCCATCGCCATCTTCATCGTCGTTGCTGTCTCCCATGATGAGGAGGGAGTAGTTCTCCCCGAGCTGAGGGCTCTACCGGTAGCTATGTGGTTCATCTCTCTCTCCCATGGTGTGATCTTTATGTGATCATGAGCTTTGTAATCTAGTTGAATATGTAGATGTTACTCTTGTCTATTATGCACTCTAGAGGTTACTTTAATATGAACTCCGGAGTCACTCTCCACGGTGTGATGGTGACAGTGTGCACATCGTGTGTGATTCCTTTATGACGTTGTGGAGCTTGTTTACTCCGGCTTGAGGTGTGCTTTTGCAGCCCTACACAATGAATGGTGTTTGTTATCCAACAAGAGAGTGTTTGAGAGTAGAATTTATTTATTCAATTATGTGATCATTGTTGAGAGTGTCCACTAGTGAAAGTATGATCCCTAGGCCTTGTTTCTAAGCATTGAAACACCGTTTCCAACAAGTTCTGCTACATGTTCGCTTGCTGCCATTTTTATTTCAGATTGCAATTACTACTTATAATCATCCATATTACTTGTATTTCACTATCTCTTCGCCGAACTAGTGCACCTATACATCTGACAAGTGTATTAGGTGTGATGGGGACACAAAAGACTTCTTGTATCTTAATTGCAGGGTTGCTTGAGAGGGATATCTTTGACCTCTACCTCCCTGAGTTCGATAAACCTCGGGTGATTCACTAAAGGGAAACTTGCTGTTGTTCTACAAGCCTCTGCTCTTGGAGGCCCAACACTGTCTACAGGATTAGAAGCGTGCGTAGACATCAGTGGCTGAAACCACCGTGTAATAGTATAATAGTGTGAGGTCGCGTATGTGTATCTAGGACTCACGACTACAACTCAACATGAAGCTCATTAGTCACTTATTTGACAAATAGCATATGTTTTGGATTTCTTTATGCATTATGGGGGGAGGGATAGCTCAATAAGTTTAAACCGCACTCCCCCTATGTTCATGCGTGCCTTTCATCTAGATATATAGTTTGAGAGTGGTATGTGCGCACGACGGTCAAGCAAAGTTCGACGGATCAATGATATTTAGCTCATGCCTCAACTCAAAGAAACCGTTTATCGAACCAAGGGCCGTGAAGATGCCGAATTGCTGTGGTGCGCAACACCAGGGATTCCGGCGCCAACGTGGAACCTGCACAACACAACCAAAGTACTTTGCCCCAACGAAACAGTGAGGTTGTCAATCTCACCGGCTTGCTGTAACAAAGGATTAACCGTATTGTGTGGAAGATGATTGTTTGCAGAAAACAGTAGAACAAGTATTGCAGTAGATTGTATTTCAGTATAGAGAATTGGACCGGGGTCCACAGTTCACTAGAGGTGTCTCTCCCATAAAATAAATAGCATGTTGGGTGAACAAATTACAGTTGGGCAATTGACAAATAAAGAGGGCATGACCATGCACATACATATTATGATGAGTATAGTGAGATTTAATTGGGCATTACGACAAAGTACATAGACCGCCATCCAACCGCATCTATGCCTAAAAAGTCCACCTTCAGGTTATCATCCGAACCCCCTCCAGTATTAAGTTGCAAAGCAACAGACAATTGCATTAAGTATGGTGCGTAATGTAATCAACAACTACATCCTTAGACATAGCATCAATGTTTTATCCCTAGTGGCAACAGCACAACACAACCTTAGAACTTTCTGTCACTGTCCCAGGTGTCAATGTAGGCATGAACCCACTATCGAGCATAAATACTCCCTCTTGGAGTTACAAGCATCTACTTGGCCAGAGCATCTACTAGTAACGGAGAGCATGCAAGATCATAAACAACACATAGATATAACTTTGATAATCAACATAACAAGTATTCTCTATTCATCGGATCCCAACAAACGCAACATATAGAATTACAGATAGATGATCTTGATCATGTTAGGCAGCTCACAAGATCCGACAATGAAGCACAATGGGGAGAAGACAACCATCTAGCTACTGCTAGACCCATAGTCCAGGGGTAGACTACTCACACATCACTCCGGAGGCGACCATGGCGGCGTAGAGTCCTCCGGGAGATGATTCCCCTCTCCGGCAGGGTGCCGGAGGCGATCTCCTGGATCCCCCGAGATGGGATCGGCGGCGGCGGCGTCTCGGAAGGTTTTCCGTATCGTGGCTCTCGGTGGGGGTTTCGCAACGGAGGCTTTAAGTAGGCGGAAGGGCAGGTCAGGAGGCGGCACGAGGGCCCCACACCACAGGGCCGCGCGGCCAAGGGGGCGCGCCACCCTAGGGTGTGGCCTCGTGGCCCCACTTCTCCTCTTCGGACTTCTGGAAGCTTCGTGGCAAAATAGGACCCCGGCGTTGATTTCGTCCAATTCGAGAATATTTCGTTACTAGGATTTCTGAAACCAAAAACAAAAACAAGAAGGCACTTCGGCATCTTGTTAATAGGTTAGTTCCAGAAAATGCACGAATATGACATAAAGTGTGCATAAAACATGTAGATAACATCAATAATGTGGCATGGAACATAAGAAATTATCGATACGTCGGAGACGTATCAGCGGTCAAGCGAAGTTCGATGGATCAATGATATTTAGCTCATGCCTCAACTCAATGAAACGCTTCTCATCCAAGGGCTTCGTGAAGATGTCCGCCAATTGCTCCTTGGTACCAATGAAGGATAGAACAATATCTCCGCGAGCAATGTGATCCCGGATGAAGTGGTTCCTTATCTCAATGTGCTTCGTCTTGCCATGAAGAACCGGATTGTAGGCGATCTTGATTGCGCTCTCATTGTCACACAAAAGAGGCACCTTGCTATACTCGAGTCCATAATCCCGCAAGGTTTGCCTCATCCACAAGATTTGAGCACAACTACTTGCCGCGGCAACATACTCGGCTTCCGCGGTGGAGACGGAGACACAATTTTGCTTCTTCGAGGACCAACACACCAAGGATCTTCCAAGAAAGTGACAAGCTCCGGATGTAGACTTCCTATCAACCTTGTCGCCCGCCCAATCGGAGTCGGTGAAACCAACCAAAGCAAAGTCCGTGTCCCTTGGGTACCATAGTCCGAAGTGTGGGGTATCAACTAAATATCGAAAGATCCTTTTGACCGCCACAATGTGGCTTTCCTTCGGGCTTGCTTGAAACCGTGCACACATACCAACGCTTAACATTATATCCGGGCGAGAGGCACAAAGGTAAAGAAGCGAACCTATCATCGAACGGTAGAGCTTGGGATCCACCGCCTTGCCGGTCTCGTCAAGAGAGAGTTGACATTTGAGATGCATTGGAGTTCCAATCCCCTTGGCGTCCTTCATGTCGAAGCGCTTGAGCATGTCTTGGAGATACTTTGCTTGATTGATGAAGGTGCCTTGTCCCATTTGCTTGATCTCGAACCCGAGGAAGTACTTGAGTTCACCCATCATTGACATCTCAAACCTATTAGTCATCAACTTAGCAAACTCATCATTGAACTTTGTGTTAGTTGAGCCAAATATGATGTCATCTACATAAAGTTGGCATATGAAGAGCTCCCCATTGACTTTCTTAGTAAAAAGAGTGGGATCGATTTTCCCCACTTCGAAACCACGGTCTACAAGCAACTCCTTTAGATGCTCATACCAAGCTCTAGGAGCTTGTTTGAGACCATATAGGGCCTTTTTGAGCTTGAAGACATGGTCCGGGAAATGGGGGTCCTCGAATCCCGGGGGTTGCTTCACATATACCTCCTCATGTAAAGGACCATTAAGAAAAGCACTCTTAACATCCATTTGTTGCAACTTGAAGCCATGATGAGAGGCAAAGGCCAAAAGGATACGGATGGACTCAAGCCTTGCAACGGGTGCAAAGGTTTCACCAAAGTCCACGCCTTCAACTTGAGAATAGCCTTGTGCCACCAATCTTGCTTTGTTGCGGATGACAATGCCATGTTCATCTTGCTTGTTCTTGAAGACCCATTTGGTGCCAATAACATTGCGGCAATGATCGGGTCGCTTCATGAGAGTCCACACATCATTCCTCTTGAAGTTGTTGAGTTCTTCTTGCATTGCTATCAACCAATCGGGATCTTCAAGTGCATCATTAACCTTGAGTGGTTCCACCATAGAGACAAAGGCGTGGTGCTCACAAAAGTTTGCTAGTTACCTCCGGGTGGTCATTTTGCTCTTTAAATCACCAATGACATTACGCAAAGAATGGGACTTGAGGCGCAAATGTCTTGTAGTAGGATCTTCATGGCGAGTATCGGCTATAGGAGTAGATTCTTGTGGGTCCTCTTGGCCTTCATCATGGTTTAGATCCTCGCCTTGACCTTCATTGTTGTTGAATGGGGCATCATCATCATCATGAGAGCCGGATGACTCGGGGGTACTAGGAATGGTATTGTCCATAAAGATCATCCCCGAACCATTCGGAGAAGAACTTGAAGCTTGGCCTTGGTCACTTGATGTCGGTTGTTGTTGTAGATGAGCTTGTGGTAGATGTTGTTCTTGAGCTTGTTGAGGTGAGAGCTTGTTGTTGTTATTGTTGTTGTTGTTGTTGATGTTGAACTTGAGGTTGTTGTAGAGGTTGGCTTGCACTTGTATGATCAACGGAAGAAGCTTGGCCTTGTGGTGTAGATGGCTCCACTTGGGTGGAACTTGGTCCTTCCCCGGTACTCATAGAAGGTAGCTCTTGAGGTCGGCGAATGCCAACACCCATCCTTCCTATGGCATCCGGGGGAATTGCATCTCCTTTCTCACAAGAAGCACTTCGCTCCTCCAAAGATCTATCATCTTCATCGAAAGTCACATCACAAGATTCTTAGTAAGAAACCAAGGTTATCGAACCAGTAGCCAAGAAGCACGTTGAAGGTTGATGGCGGCGGAGTGTAGTGCGGCGCAACACCAGGGATTCCGGCGCCAACGTGGAACCTGCACAACACAACCAAATTACTTTGCCCCAACGTGACAGTGAGGTTGTCAATCTCACCGGCTTGCTGTAACAAAGGATTAGATGTATAGTGTGGATGATGATGTTTGCAGAAAACAGTAGAAGAGTATTGCAGTAGATTGTATTCGATGTAAAGAATGGACCGGGGTCCACAGTTCACTAGTGGTGTCTCTCCGATAAGATATAGCATGTTGGGTGAACAAATTACAGTTGGGCAATTGACAAATAAAGATGGCATGACAATGCACATACATGTTATGATGAGTAGTGTGAAATTCAATTGGGCATTACGACAAAGTACATAGACCGCTATCCAGCATGCATCTATGCCTAAAAAGTCCACCTTCAGGTTATCATCCGAACCCCTTCCAGTATTAAGTTGCAAACAACAGACAATTGCATTAAGTATGGTGCGTAATGTAATCAACAAATACATCCTTAGACATAGCATTGATGTTTTATCCCTAGTGGCAACAACACATCCACAACCTTAGAACTTTCTGTCACTGTCCCAGATTTAATGGAGGCATGAACCCACTATCGAGCATAAATACTCCCTCTTGGAGTTACAAGTAACGACTTGGCCAGAGCCTCTACTAATAACGGAGAGCATGCAAGATCATAAATAACACATAGATGATAGATTGATAATCAACATAACATAGCATTCAATATTCATCGGATCCCAACAAACGCAACATGTAGCATTACACATAGATGATCTTGATCATGTTAGGCAGCTCACAAGATCCGACAATGATAGCACAATTAGGAGAAGACGACCATCTAGCTACTGCTATGGACCCATAGTCCAGGGGTGAACTACTCACATATCACTCCGGAGGCGACCATGGCGGTGAAGAGTTCTCCGGGAGATGATTCCCCTCTCCGGCAGGGTGCCGGAGGAGATCTCCTGAATCCCTCGAGATGGGATTGGCGGCGGCGTCTCTGGAAGGTTTTCCGTATCGTGGCTCTCGGTACTGGAGTTATCTCGACGAAGGCTTTAAGTACACGGAAGGGCGGAGTCGGAGGGCTGACGAGGGGGCCACACGCTAGGGCCGCGCCGCCCTAGTGTGGCGTCGCCTCGTCGCCCCTTCGTTCCCTCTCGGACTTCTGGAAGCTTCGTGGAAAAATATGACCCTGGGCGTTGATTTCGTCCAATTCGGAGAATATTTCCTTACTAGGATTTCTGAAACAAAAAACAGCAGAAAACATCAACTGGCACTTCGGCATCTTGTTAATAGGTTAGTGCCGGAAAATGCATAAATATGACATAAAGTATGTATAAAACATGTGAGTATCGTCAATAAAGTAGCATGGAACATAAGAAATTATAGATACGTTTGAGACGTATCAAGCATCCCCAAGCTTAGTTCCTACTCGTCTCGAGTAGGTAAACGATAACAAAGATAATTTCTAAAGTGACATGCTATCATAATCTTGATCAATACTATTGTAAGCATATGTAATGAATGCAGTGATTCGAAGCAATGGTAAAGACAATGGTTAAACAACTGAATCATATAGCGAAGACTTTTCATGAATAGTAATTTCAAGACAAGCATCAATAAGTCTTGCATAAGAGTTAACTCATAAAGCAATAAATTCAAAGTAAAGGCATTGAAGCAACACAAAGGAAGATTAAGTTTCAGCGGTTGCTTTCAACTTGTAACATGTATATCTCATGGATAGTTGTCAATGCAAAGTAATATGATGAATGCAAATATGCAAGTATGTAAGAATCAATGCATAGTTAACACAAGTGTTTGCTTCTAAGACAGAAAGAAGTAGGTAAACCGACTCAACATAAAAGTAGAAGAATGGCCCTTCGCAGAGGGAAGCATGGATTGCTATGTTTGTGCTAGAGCTTTATTTTGAAAACATAGAGAGCATAAAAGTAAAGTTTTGAGAGGTTTTTGTTGTTGTCAACGAATGGTAGTGGGCACTCTAACCCCCTTGCCAGACAGACCTTCAAAGAGCGGCTGACACGCGTACATCACGCGACCGTTGGGAACCCCAAGTGGAAGGTGTGATGCGTACAACAGTAAGTTTCCCTCAGTTAGAAACCAAGGTTTATCGAACCAGTAGGAGTCAAGAAGCACGTTGAAGGTTGATGGCGGCGAGATGTAGTACGGCGCAACAACAGGGATTCCGGCGCCAACATGGAACTTGCACAACACAACCCAAGTACTTTGCCCCAACGAAACAGTGAGGTTGTCAATCTCACAGGCTTGCTGTAACAAAGGATTAGATGTATAGTGTGGATGATGATTGTTTGCAGAAAACAGTAGAACAATTGCATTAGATTGTATTTCAGATGTAAAGAATGGACCGGGGTCCACAGTTCACTAGTGGTGTCTCTCCCATAAGATAAATAGCATGTTGGGTGAACAAATTACAGTTGGGCAATTGACAAATAGAGAGGGCATGACCATGCACATACATGATATGATGAGTATTGTGAGATTTAATTGGGCATTAAGACAAAGTACATAGACCGCTATCCAGCATGCATCTATGCCTAAAAAGTCCACCTTCAGGTTATCATCCGAACCCCTTCCAGTATTAAGTTGAAAACAACAGACAATTGCATTAAGTATGGTGCGTAATGTAATCAATAACTACATCCTCGGACATAGCATCAATGTTTTATCCCTAGTGGCAACAGCACATCCATAACCTTAGAGGTTTCTCACTCCCAGATTCACGGAGACATGAACCCACTATCGAGCATAAATACTCCCTCTTGGAGTTAAGAGTAAAAACTTGGCCAGAGCCTCTACTAATAACGGAGAGCATGCAAGATCATAAACAACACATAGGTAATAAATTGATAATCAACATAGCATAGTATTCTTTATTCATCGGATCCCAACAAACACAACATATAGCATTACAGATAGATGATCTTGATCATGTTCGGCAGCTCACAAGATCCGACAATGAAGCATAATGAGGAGAAGACAACCATCTAGCTACGCTATGGACCCATAGTCCAGGGTGAACTACTCACTCATCACTCCGGAGGCGACCATGGCGGTGTAGAGTCCTCGGGAGATGAATCCCCTCTCCGGCAGGGTGCCGGAGGCGATCTCCCGAATCCCCGAGATGGGATTGGCGGCGGCGGCGTCTCTGGAAGGTTTTCCGTATCGTGGCTCTCGGTACTGGGGGTTTCGCGACGAAGGCTATTTGTAGGCGGAAGGGCAGGTCAGGGGGCCACACGAGGGGCCCAGGAGACAGGTCGGCGCGGCCAGGGCTTGGGCCGCGCCGCCCTACCTTCTGGCCGCCTCGTGGCCCCACTTCGTTGACTCTTCGGTCTTCTGGAAGCTTCGTGTGAAAATAGGCCCCTGGCGTTGATTTCGTCCAATTCCGAGAATATTTCCTTACTAGGATTTCTGAAACCAAAAACAGCAGAAAACAGCAACGGCTCTTCGGCATCTTGTTAATAGGTTAGTTCCAGAAAATGCATAAATATGATGTAAAGTATGCATAAAACATGTAGATATCATCAATAATGTGGCATGGAACATAAGAAATTATCGAGCATCAAGATTAGTTCTGCTCGTCCCGAGCAGGTAAACGATAACAAAGATAATTTCTGGAGTGACATGCCATCATAACCTTGATCATACTATTGTAAAGCATATGAGCTGAGATCAAATCATTCAAAGCAAGTATCTATATTGATATAAGAGATGATAATGCAAGAGTTAGACAAGCTAGAAGTTTTCATGAACTATTGCTTTAAAGACATGCAACCGTACAAAGTTCATTAAAGATGTATTAAGTATTCAGCATAGAAGTTCTATCCTTCATTCCAAGCATCAAGTAAATTTTCACAACATAAGAAGGATTCAGTCAAGTAAACATAAACATGAACGTCATGAATCAACTGTTTCGAAGTCTACTCAACCGGTGAGCGCAAGCATTTGGTATTAGCACCAGGATGTTATGGCATAAAGAACGTTAATGGGGGTTTGGAAGGCCAAATGGAAGAAAGGCTTGCAAAGCTGTAAATGACCATTAGACAAGAGGAAGCCTTATGATCGAAGCTATGCAAGGAGTAGTGATTGCCATGCAACGGATGCACATAGAGCTATATGTGTATGAAAGCTCTCCAATGGAACTAGTGGGGGTGCATCCAACTTGGTTGCTCACGAAGACCTAGAGCACTTTTGAGGAGGCTCATCATTGGAATATACAACCCAAGTTCTATAGTGTAAATTCCCCACATAGTTATACTAGTAAAACATGAAAACTCTCTCATATGAATGTAGGTGCTAAACATGAGCACAAATGATGACTATGAATAATGCGGGTGCTAAAACATGAGCACAAGTGTGGATAAAAGATAGTAATGCTGCCCCCTTTTTCTTTATTCTCTTTTTTTCTTTTTCTTTTTTTCTTTTTTTTTCTTTCTTTTCATTTTTTTTTTTTTTTTTTTTTTTTGATGGCCTCCACGGCTCTTTTCATTTTTAGGGGCAACATCCTAATATGACAACACACTTTTTGGTACAAATAACTCATAATGAATGAAACATGATGTATGAAACTGTATGCCTCTGCCAGTGTAGCAGGATGTGCAATGATCTAGCGTAACATGGGTAAACCACACATCAGCTGTATATGATCATGCAAAGCAATATATAAATAATAAATGACAACATGGCATGTAATGTAAAAATGGATGTTGCATGGCAATATATCTCGGAACAGCTATGGAAATGCTGTGGTAGGTAGGTATGGTGGCTGTTTTGAGGAGATGTATGGGCTTATGTGTAGGAGAACAAGAGAAAGTTCTCCCACGGGTTTGGATGTACCGGCGAAGTATGCACAATTCTCAATGTGAGCAAAAGGCAATGCACAGTACCGAAGAGGCTAGCAAATTTGGATGGTGGAAGTGCCAAAAACCGTAGCTTAACATTAGTCAAAAAGAACTCACAAGCTTATTGCAAACAACTAGCAGGTTCATCATTAAGAGCATGATTAAAATTTACTCCAAGGAGGGCCGTTCACGGTGGCACAAGTACCCCGCTAGCTCCCTCGACCTTCAGCACAACTTAGTTATTACGATGAACTCTCAGACATGGAAAGCTATCAAGTCCAACTACGCCTTCAACTATTTAAATAGAGTTTGTAGTACGGCACAAGCTTAAAGACAACAATCCACTACTAATTTTAACTTATTTATCCAGCAAGCCTTACCATCTAAATACCTCAAAACATTTGCAAAGAATCAAGTTATCAAAGCTCAATGTTCTACAAGTATTTTATTATACACTACCACATGCAACATTTCCCGTTTCCAACCATACAACAATTTAACGAAGAAGAAACTTTCGCCATGAATACTATGAGTAAAGCCTAAGGACATATTTGTCCATATGCAACAGCGGAGCGTGTCTCTCTCCCACACAATGAATGCTAGGATCCATTTTATTCAAACAAAACAAAAACAAAAACAAACCGATGCTCCAAGCAAAGCACATAAGATGTGATGGAATAAAAATATAGTTTCAGGGGAGGAACCTGATAATGTTGTCGATGAAGAAGGGGATGCCTTGGGCATCCCCAAGCTTAGACGCTTGAGTCTTCTTGATATATGCAGGGTTGAACCACCGGGGCATCCCCAAGCTTAGAGCTTTCACTCTCCTTGATCATGTTGTATCATCTCCCTCTCTTGATCCTTGAAAACTTCCTCCACACCAAACTCAAAACAACTCATTAGAGAGTTAGTGCACAATCAAAATATATATGTTCAGAGGTGACATAATCATTCTTAACACTTCTGGACATTGCACAAAGCTACTGAAAGTCAATGGAATCGAAATATCCATCGAACATATCAAAACAGGCAATGCGAAATAAAAGGCAGAATCTATCAAAACAGAACAGTTCGTAAAGACGAATTTTATTGAGGCACCAGACTTGCTCAAATGAAAATGCTCAAATTGAATGAAAGTTGCATACATATCTGAGGATCACTCACGTAAATTGGCATAATTTTCTGAGTTACCTACAGAGAATTTTGCCCAGATTCGTGACAGCAAAGAAATCTGTTTCTGCGCAGTAATCCAAATCTAGTATGAACCTTACTATCAACGACTTTACTTGGCACAACAATGCACAAAACTAAGGAGATGTTGCTACAGTATTAACAACTTCCAAGACTCAAATATAAAATAAAGGTGCAGAAGTAAAAACATGGGTTGTCTCCCAAGAAGTGCTTTCTTTATAGCCATTAAGATGGGCTCAGTAATTTTAATGATGCACTCGCAAGAAATAAGAGTTGAAGCAAAAGAGAGAATCAAAAGCAAATAAGAAACACTTTTAAGTCTAACCCACTTCCTATGAAAAGGAATCTTGTAAATAAACAAGTCAATGAAGAACAAAGTGAATAGCATAGGAAGACAAAACAAGTGTAACTTCAAAAATTTCAGCATATAGAGAGGTGTTTTAGTAACATGAAAATTTCTACAACCATATTTTCCTCTCTCATAATAATTTCCAGTAGCATCATGAACAAACTCAACAATATAACTATCACATAAAGCATTCTTATCATGAGTCTCATGCATAAAATAATTACTACTCCCAACATAAGCATAGTCATTCTTATTAATTGTAGTGGGAGCAAATTCAACAAAGTAGCTATCATTTTTATTCTCATCACCATAATCATCAAATGTAGGAGGCATACTGTAATCATAATAAACTTTATCCTCCATAGTAGGTGGCACCAAGATACCACTATCATCATAAATGGGAGGCAGAGTATCATCAAAGTAAATTTTCTCCTCCATGCTTGGGGGACTAAAAATATCATGCTCATCAAAACCAGCTTCCCCAAGCTTAAATTCTTCCATAGCATTAGCAATAATAGTGTTCAAAGCATTCATACTAATAACATTGCCATTAGCACGCATATAAAGTTCCATAGGTTTTTTAATTTTCTCTTCAAACACCTCATGTCCTAACTCAAGATAAATACTATAAAGATCTCTAATATTTTTGTTGTTTTCCATTAAGCCTAACTAATGAAATAAAAACATGCATGGAATTAAGTAAAGTAAAACAAGTAACTATTTTTTTTGTGTTTTGATATAATGCAGCAAACAAAGAATAAAATAAAGCAAGACAAAAACAAAGTAAAGAGATTGGAAGCGGAGACTCCCCTTGCAGCGTGTCTTGATCTCCCCGGCAACGGCGCCAGAAATTTAGCTTGACACGCGTACATCACGCGACCGTTGGGAACCCCAAGTGGAAGGTGTGATGCGTATAGCAGTAAGTTTCCCTCAGTTAGAAACCAAGGTTTATCGAACCAGTAGGAGTCAAGAAACACGTTGAAGGTTGATGGCGGCGAGATGTAGTGCGGCGCAACACCAGGGATTCCGGCGCCAACGTGGAACCTACACATACAAACCAAGTACTTTGCCCCAACGAAACAGTGAGGTTGTCAATCTCACCGGCTTGTTGTAACAAAGGATTAGATGTATAGTGTGGATGATGATTGTTTGCAGGAAACAGTAGAACAATTGCAGTAGATTGTATTTCAGATGTAAAGAATGGACCGGGGTCCACATTTCACTAGTGGTGTCTCTCCCATAAGATAAATAGCATGTTGGGTGAACAAATTACAGTTGGGCAATTGACAAATAGAGAGGGCATGACCATGCACATACATGATATGATGAGTATTGTGAGATTTAATTGGGCATTACGACAAAGTACATAGACCGCTATCTAGCATGCATCTATGCCTAAAAAGTCCACCTTCAGGTTATCATCCGAACCCCTTCCAGTATTAAGTTGAAAACAACAGACAATTGCATTAAGTATGGTGCGTAATGTAATCAATAACTACATCCTCGGACATAGCATCAATGTTTTATCCCTAGTGGCAACAGTACATCCATAACCTTAGAGGTTTCTGTCACTCCCCCAGATTCACGGAGACATGAACCCACTATCGAGCATAAATACTCCCTCTTGGAGTTAAGAGTAAAAACTTGGCCAGAGCCTCTACTAATAACGGAGAGCATGCAAGATCATAAACAACACATAGGTAATAAATTGATAATCAACATAGCATAGTATTCTCTATTCATCGGATCCCAACAAACACAACATATAGCATTACAGATAGATGATCTTGATCATGTTCAGCAGCTCACAAGATCCGACAATGAAGCATAATGAGGAGAAGACAACCATCTAGCTACTGCTATGGACCCATAATCTAGGGGTGAACTACTCACTCATCACTCCGGAGGCGACCATGGCGGTGTAGAGTCCTCCGGGAGATGAATCCCCTCTCCGGCAGGGTGCCGGAGGCGATCTCCTGAATCCCCCAAGATGGGATTGGCGGCGGCGGCGTCTCTGGAAGGTTTTCCGTATCGTGGCTCTCGGTACTGGGGGTTTCGTGACGAAGGCTATTTGTAGGCGGAAGGGCAGGTCGGGGGCCACACGAGGGCCCAGGAGACACGGTGGCTCGGCCAGGGCTTGGGCCATGCCACCCTACCTTCCGGCCGCCTCGTGGCCCCACTTCGTTGACTCTTCGGTCTTGGAAGCTTCGTGTGAAAATAGGCCCCTGGGCGTTGATTTCGTCCAATTCCGAGAATATTTTCTTACTAGGAAACCAATAACAGTAGAAAACAGCAACTGGCTCTTCGGCATCTTGTTAATAGGTTAGTTCCAGAAAATGCATAAATATGATGTAAATTATGCATAAAACATGTAGATATCATCAATAATGTGGCATGGAACATAAGAAATTATCGATACGTCGGAGACGTATCAGCGGCTCCCATGAAATTTTTTATTTTTGGGTGGCACTCCTTCCAACCTTTGCTTTCACAAACCATGGCTAACCGAATCCTCGGGTGCCTTCCAACAATCTCATACCAAGAAGGAGTGCCTTTTATTTTAGTTTTATTTAGATGACACTCCTCCCCACCTTTGCTTTCTCAAGCCATGGCTAACCGAATCCTCGGGTGCCGTCCAACAATCACATACCATGGAGGAGTGTCTATTTTTTGTAAAATTATGAAAGTTAATTAATTTGGGACTGGGAACCCCATTGCCAGCTCTTTTTGCAAAATTATTGGATAAGCGGATGAAGCCACTAGTCCATTGGTCAAAGTTGCCCAACAAGATTGAAAGATAAACACCACATACTTCCTCATGAGCTATAAAACATTGACACAAATAAGAGGTAATAACTTTTGAAGTGTTTAAAGATAGCACTCAAGCAATTTACTTTGGAATGGCAGAAAATACCATGTAGTAGGTAGGTATGGTGGACACATGTGGCATAGTTATTGGCTCAAGGATCTGGATGCACGAGAAGTATTCCCTCTCAATACAAGGCTTAGGCTAGCAAGGTTATTTGAAGCAAACACAAGTATGAACCGGTACAGCAAAACTCACATAAAAACATATTGCAAGCATTATAAGACTCTACACTGTCTTCCTTGTTGTTCAAACCCTTACTAGAAAATATCTAGACTTTAGAGAGACCAATCATGCAAACCAAATTTTAGCAAGCTCTATGTATTTCTTCACTAATAGGTGCAAAGTATATGATGCAAGAGCTTAAACATGATCTATATGAGCACAACAATTGCCAAGTATAAAATTATTCAAGACATTATACCATTTACCACATGTAGCATTTTCTGTTTCCAACCATATAACAATTAACGAAGCAGTTTCAACCTTCGCCATGAACATTATGAGTAAAGCTAAGGACATATTTGTCCATATGCAACAGCGGAGCGTGTCTCTCTCCCACACAATGAATGCTAGGATCCAAATTTATTCAAACAAAACAAAAACAAAAGCAAACAGACGCTCCAAGTAAAGCACATAAGATGTGACGGAATAAAAATGAACCTGATAATGTTGTCGATGAAGAAGGGGA
The DNA here is from genome assembly GCA_030979885.1 of Lolium multiflorum. Lineage (NCBI taxonomy): Eukaryota > Viridiplantae > Streptophyta > Magnoliopsida > Poales > Poaceae > Lolium > Lolium multiflorum. The sequence goes on along the minus strand of CM061749.1, from coordinate 230,403,384 downwards.
TGCCTTGGGCATCCCCAAGCTTAGATGCTTGAGTCTTCTTGAAATATGAAGGGATGAACCACCGGGGCATCCCCAAGCTTAGAGCTTTCACTCTCCTTGATCATATTGTATCATCCTCCTCTCTTGATCCTTGAAAACTTCCTCCACACCAAACTCAAAACAAACTCATTAGAGGGTTAGTGCATAATCAAAAATTCACATGTTCAGAGGTGACATAATCATTCTTAACACTTCTGGACATTGCACAAAGCTACTGAAAGTTAATGGAATAAAGAAATCCATCAAGCATAGCAAAACAGGCAATGCGAAATAAAAGGCAGAATCTGTCAAAACAGAACAGTCCTTAAAGACGAGTTTTTTAGGTGCACCAGACTTGCTCAAATGAAATTGCTCAAATTGAATGAAAGTTGCGTACATATCTGAGGATTACTCATGTAAATTGGCAGATTTTTCTGAGTTAACTACAGAGACTACTGCTCAAATTTGTGACAGCAAGAAATCTGTTTCTGCGCAGTAATCCAAATCTAGTATGAACCTTACTATCAAAGACTTTACTTGGCACAACAATGCTATAAAATAAAGATAAGGAGAGGTTGCTACAGTAGTAACAACTTCCAAGACTCAAATACAAAACAAAAGTGCAGAAGTAAAATCATGGGTTGTCTCCCATAAGCGCTTTTCTTTAACGCCTTTCAGCTAGGCGTAGAAAGTGTGTATCAAGTAACATCAAGAGACGAAGCATCAACATCATAATTTGTTCTAATGATAGAATCAAAAGATAACTTCGTTCTCTTTCTAGGGAAGTGTTCCATACCTTTCTTGAGAGGAAATTGATATTTAATATTACCTTCCTTCATATCAATAATAGCACCAACAATTCGAAGAAAAGGTCTTCCCAATATAATGGGACAAGATGCATTGCATTCAATATCCAAGACAACAAAATCAATGGGGACAAGGTTATTGTTAACCATAATGCGAACATTATCAATCCTCCCCAAAGGTTTCTTTGTAGAATTATCAGCAAGATTAACATCCAAATAACAATTTTTCAATGGTGGCAAGTCAAGCATGTTATAGATTTTCCTAGGCATAACGGAAATACTTGCACCAAGATCACATAAGGCATTACAATCAACATCATTGACCTTCATCTTAATGATGGGCTCCCAACCATCCTCTAATTTCCTAGGAATAGAAGTTTCGCGATTTAATTTCTCTTCTCTAGCTTTTATGAGAGCATTCGTAATATGTTTTGTAAAGGCCAAATTTATAGCACTAGCATTAGGACTTTTAGCAAGTTTTTGTAAGAACTTTATAACTTCAGAGATGTGACAATCATCAAAATCTAAACCATTATAATCTAAAGCAATGGGATCATTATCCCCAATATTGGAAAAAATTTCAGCAGTTCTATCACAAGCAGTTTCAGCAGTTTTAGCAGTTTCAGGCAGTTTTGCAAGCTTTGCATTAGAAGTGGAAACATTGCCAACACCAATTATTTTACCATTGATAGTAGGAGGTGTAGAAACATGTGAAGCATTAGCATTACTAGTGGTGGTAATAGTCCAAACTTTAGCTACATTATTCTCTTTAGCTTTTTCTTCTTTTTCCCACCTAGCACGCAATTCAGCCATCAATCTTATATTTTCATTAATTCTAACTTGGATGGCGTTTGCTGTAGCAAATGACTTAATATCTTTATTTTCATTAGGCATAACTTTCGATTTCAAAAGATCAACATCAGCAGCAAGACTATCGACTTTAGAAGCAAGTATATCAATTTTCCCAAGCTTTTCTTCAACAGATTTGTTAAAAGCAGTTTGTGTACTAATAAATTCTTTAAGCATGGCTTCAAGTCCAGGGGGTGTATTCCTATTATTGTTGTAAGAATTCCCATAAGAATTACCATAACCGTTACCATTATTATAAGGATATGGCCTATAGTTGTTACTAGAATTATTCCGATAAGCATTGTTGTTGAAATTATTATTTTTAATGAAGTTCACATCAACATGTTCTTCTTGAGCAACCAATGAAGCTAACGGAACATTATTAGGATCAACATTAGATCTACCATTCACAAGCATAGACATAATAGCATCAATCTTATCACTCAAGGAAGAGGTTTCTTCAACAGAATTTACCTTCTTACCTTGTGGAGCTCTTTCCGTGTGCCATTCAGAGTAATTAATCATCATATTATCAAGAAGCTTTGTTGCGGCGCCTAGAGTGATGGACATAAAAGTACCTCCAGCATCTGAATCCAACAAGTTCCGTGAAGAAAAATTCAGTCCCACATAAAAGGTTTGGATGATCATCCAAGTAGTCAGTCCATGGGTTGGGCAATTTTTAACCAAAGATTTCATTCTTTCCCATGCTTGGGCAACATGCTCATTATCCAATTGCTTAAAATTCATTATGCTACTTCTCAAAGATATAATTTTAGCAGGAGGATAATATCTACCAATGAAAGCATCCTTACATTTAGTCCATGAATCAATACTATTCTTAGGCAAAGATAGCAACCAATCTTTAGCTCTTCCTCTTAAGGAGAAAGGAAACAATTTTAATTTTATAATGTCACCATCTACATCCTTATACTTTTGCATTTCAAAAAGTTCAACAAAATTATTAAGATGGGCAGCAGCATCATCAGAACTAACACCAGAAAATTGCTCTCTCATAACAAGATTTAGTAAAGCAGGTTTAATTTCAAAGAATTCTGCTGTAGTAGCAGGTGGAGCAATATGTGTGCATAAGAAATCATTATTATTTGTGCTAGTGAAGTCACACAACTTAGTATTTTCATGAGTACCCATTTTAGTAACAGTAAATAAAGAAAACTAGATAAAGTAAATGCGAGTAACTAATTTTTTTGTGTTTTTAATATAGAGAACGCAAACAAGATAGTAAATAAAGTAAAGCTAGCAACTAATTTTTTTGTATTTTGATATAATGCAGCAAACAAAGTAGTAAATAAAATAAAGCAAGACAAAAACAAAGTAAAGAGATTGGAAGTGAGAGACTCCCCTTGCAGCGTGTGATGACCCACAAGTATAGGGGATCGCAACAGTCTTCGCGGGTAGTATAACCCAAATTTATTGATTCGACACAAGGGGAGGTAAAGAATACTTATAAGCCTTAACAACTGAGTTGTCAATTCAGCTGCACTGGAAAAGCACTAGTAACAGGGGTGATGTGAAAGTAGCAGTAATATGAGAGCAGTAGTAACAGTAACACAGCAGCAGTAATAGCAATATGAGAGCGATGGCACCAGAAGATAGTTGATACTACTTCCAATGACATGTAGAACAAGTATATTATGATGAGAGATGGACCGGGGTTCCCAGCGATCTACACTAGTGGTAACTCTCCAATAAGTGACAAGTGTTGGGTGAACAAATTACAGTTGGGCAATTGATAGGATTGATAAAGCATTAAGAAAGAACATCAATTCATTAATCATGTAGGCATGTTTTCCAATATAGTGTACGTGCTCGCAATGAGAAACTTGCACAACATCTTTTGTCCTACCAGGTGGCAGCCGGGCCTCAAGGGAAACTACTGGATATTAAGGTACTCCTTTTAATAGAGCACCGGAGCAAAGCATTAACACTCCATGAAAACATGTGTCCCTCACATCACCGCCATCCCCTCCGGTTGTCCCGATTTCTGTCACTTCGGGGCCTTTGGTTCCGGACAGCGACATGTGCATACAACTTGTAGATACAATCTAAGCAATAATTATAAAGCTCAAATCTAAGATCATGCCACTCGGGCCCTAGTGACAAGCATTAAGCATAACAAGATTGCAGCAACAATAACTTCACAAACTTTATAGATAGACTAATCATAATGTATCATCCATCGGATCCCAACAAACACAACACCGATTACATCAGATGAATCTCAATCATGTAAGGCAGCTCATGAGATCATTGTATTGAAGTACATGGAGGAGAGAATACCGACTAGCTACTGCTAGAACCCGTAGTCCATGGGGGAACTACTCACGGAGCATGATGGAGGCGATGGCGTTGATGGAGATGGCTTCCGGGGCACTTCCCCGTCCCGGCAGGGTGCCGAAACAGAGAGTTCTGTCCCCCGAATTGGAGTTTCGCGACGGTGGCGGCGCCCCTGGAGTCTTTTTGGAGTTTCGTCAATCGGTACGGTGTTTTTAGGTCGAAAGGGATTTTATAGGCGAAGAGGCGGCGCAGGGGGCACCTGGGGGCGCCTCACCCTAGGCTAGCGCGGGCCCAGGCTTGGCCGCGCCGCCATAGGGTGTGGTGGCCCTCTGGCCCCTCTCCGACTCTTCTTCGGTGTTCTGGAGCCTTGGAAAAATAGGAGGTTTGGCGTTGATTTCGTCCAATTCCGAGAATATTGCCCGAACAGCCTTTCTGGAACCAAAAACAGCAGAAAACAGGAACTGGCATGGCATCTCGTTAATAGGTTAGTTCCGGAAAATGCATGAAATCATCATAAAGTGCAAGCAAAACATGTAAGTATTGTCATAAAACAAGCATGGAACGACATAAATTATGGATACGTCGGGGACGTATCAGCATCCCCAAGCTTAGTTCCTGCTCGTCCCGAGCAGGTAAACGATAAAAAGAATAATTTCTGTAGTGACATGCTACTTACATAACCTTGATCATACTATTACAAAGCATATGAAATGAATGAAGTGACTCAAGGCAATGATCTATAGTTGCTAACAAGTAGATAACATATAGCAAAACTTTTCATGAATAGTACTTTCAAGACAAGCATCAAAAGTCTTGCATAAGAGTTAACTCATAAAGCAATAGATTCAAAGTAAAGGCATCGAAGCAACACAAAGGAAGATATAAGTTTCAGCGGTTGCTTTCAACTTCCAACATGCATATCTCATGAATTATTGTCAACATAAAGTAATATGATGAATGCAAATATGCAAGGATGTAAGAATCAATGCACAGTTGACACAAGTGTTTGCTTCTAAGGTGGAAAGAAGTAGGTAAACTGACTCAACATAAAAGTAAAAGAATGGTCCTTCGCAGAGGGAAGCATTGATTGCTATATTTGTGCTAGAGCTTTGGTTTTGAAAACATATAGAGAGCATAAAAATAAAGTTTTGAGAGGTGTATGTTGTTGTCAACGAATGGTAGCGGGTACTCTAACCCCCAAACCTTCAAAGAGCGGCTCCCATTTTATTTTATTTTTGTGTGGCACTCCTTCCAACCTTTCTTTCACAAACCATGGCTAACCGAATCCTCGGGTGCCTGCCAACAATCTCATACCATGAAAGAGTGCCTTTTTATTTTAGTTTTATTATGATGACACTCTCCCCACCTTTGCTTTCTCAAGCCATGGCTAACCGAATCCTTCGGGTGCCGTCCAACAATCACATACCATGGAGGAGTGTCTATTTAGTTTAATTAATTTGGGACTGGGAATCCCATTGCCAGCTCTTTTTGCAAAATTATTGGATAAACGGATGAAGCCACTAGTCCATTGGTGAAAGTTGCCCAACAAGATTGAAAGATAAACACCACATACTTCCTCATGAGCTATAAAACATTAACACAAATTGAGAAGCATTTTGAATTGTTTAAAGGTAGCACTCAAGCAATTTACTTTGGAATGGCGAAATACCACATAGTAGGTAGGTATGGTGGACACAAATGGCATAGTGGTTGGCTCAAGGATTTTGGATGCATGAGAAGTATTCCCTCTCGATACAAGGCTTAGGCTAGCAAGGTTGTTTGAAGCAAACACAAGTATGAACCGGTACACAAAACTTACATAAAAACATATTGCAAGCATTATAATACTCTACACTGTCTTCCTTGTTGCTCAAACACTTTTACCAGAAAATATCTAGACCTTAAGAGAGATCAATTATGCAAACCAATTTTAACAAGCTTTACGGTAGTTCTCCACTAATAGGTTTAAACTACATGAAAAAAAACTTAATCTTCTTGAGAGCTCAAAACAATTGCCAAGTGTCAAAGTATCCAAGACATATGAGGCATTTTCTGTTTCCAACCAAATAAGAATAAGTGATGTAGCTTCCAACTTTTATCATTAAACATTAAAAGTAAAACGAAGAACAAGTGTTCATATGAAAAAGCGGAGCGTGTCTCTCTCCCAAACAAGGATTGCTAGGATCCGAATTTATTCAAACACAAACAAAAATAAAACATACAGACGCTCCAAGTAAAGCACATATGATGTGACCGAATAAAAATATAGTTTCAGGGGAGGAACCTGATAAGTTGATGAAGAAGGGGATGCCTTGGGCATCCCCAAGCTTAGACGCTTGAATCTTCTTAAAATATGCAGGGATGAACCACGGAGGCATCCCCAAGCTTAGACTTTTCACTCTTCTTGATCATATATCATCCTCCTCTCTTGACCCTTGAAAACTTCCTTCACACCAAACTTCTCATAAACTTCATTAGAGGGGTTAGTACTCAAAAAAATTTGAATCCACCTTGGTCCTGTAGTGGCACATTGCAAGAACTCAATAAAACATTAGCTACAGCCCTCTACGTCTAGAAAGCCTTGCTTAAAGTCCACAAGAGACAATGCAAAAAACAGAGACAGAATCTGCCAAAACAGAACAGCCAGTAAAGACGAATTTTAAATAAATACTTCCGTTGCTCAAATCAGAAAACTCAAAACTAATTAAAGTTGCGTACATATCTGAGGAACACGCACGTAAATTGGCATATTTTTCTGATTTTTCTACAGAGAAAAAATCCCAGATTCGTGACAGATAGAAATCTGTTTCTGCGCAGAAATCCAAATCTAGTATCAACCTTCGATTAGAGGCTTCACTTGGCACAACAAAACACAAAACTAAGATAAGGAGAGGTTGCTACAGTAGTAAACAACTTCCAAGACTCAAATATGAAATAAAGTACTGTAGCAAAATAACACATGGATTATCTCCCAAGAAGTTCTTTCTTTATAGCCATTAAGATGGGCTCAGCAGTTTTAATGATGCACTCGCAAGAAATAGTATTTGAAGCAAAAGAGAGCATCAAAAAGCAAATCCATAACACATTTAAGTCTAACAAGCTTCCTATGCATAGGAATCTTGTACATAAACAAGTTCATGAAAAGCAAAGTAACAAGCATAGGAAGATAGAACAAGTGTAATTTCAAGATTTTAAGCACATAGAGAGGTGTTTTAGTACCATGCAAATTTCTACCACCATATTTTCCTCTCTCATAATAATTTTCAGTGGCTTCATGAACAAACTCAACAATATAACTATCACATGCAGCATACTTTTCATGATCCACAAACATATAATTTTTATCAAGTTCAAGAATAGTGGAATTAAAACTTTCAAACTCACTTTTATCAATAATATAACAAGATGATTGATCAATCTCAAGAGATATGGGACTCATAGATAAAGTCAAGAACTCTCCAATCCCATTTTCATTAGTAGTACAATTAATATTATCAAGTAACATAGGACCATCATCTAGAGCTTTATCATAAACATTTGCCAAGCAAAATTCTTTAGTACCATGCATTTCGACATCAGGCACAAACAAAGCATTATCATAAGATTTATCAAAGTAGCATGGATTATCATAAATAACAGTAGCATAATTATTCTCACAAGTTTTACTCATAGGGAATATTTCAAGAGAATCCACAGGAACATAACATTCAACCTCTTTCGGTAAGCATGGAGGACAATCAAATAGTGTAAGAGATAAAGAGTTACTCTCATTAGAAGGTTGGCATGGGTAGCTAATCCATTCTTCCCCCTTTTGTTCGTCGCTCTCCTCTTCTTTTTCATCCAATGAGCTTTCAAGTTCATCAATTTCCTCCTCTTTTTCATCCAATGAGCTTTCAGGTTCATCAATTTCTTCTTCCACCGGTTCCTGCAAATTGTGAGTGCATTCTTGTGCATTAATGAGTCTCTCTTTATAATCAATGATATAAGGATTATCACCGAAGCATTCTATGCAACAATTAAGGATAGAAGAGACATAATCTTTAAGGTCCTTACAAACAACACAAGTTTCATAATTCTCAACCATGAAGGATTCGATCTCAGAAGCTCCCATAAATACGACAAATTGTTCTACCTCTTCGAACCCATAATGAATATAGCAATTCCGATTATAGTTCTTAATTAAAAATTCCTCACTAAAGCCACATTGAAATTTAAGATGTTTAGTATCCTGTTGAGAGCAACAGTTTATATCATGGCGTTTAAGCAAGATTTTAGCAATTGTATTCACTTTTTCTATCATAGCACTCATTACTTCACCAGCTCTTGATTTCCTATAATTATTATAACATTCTATAAGCTCCAAGTAGGTTGTTGGTTCTCCCATAACAGCAGTTTTTAATTTTTCGATTTTTCAAATTTTTATGGATTTTTGGGTATATGAGGAAAATAAAACAAGACAAAAACAAACTAAGAAAAAGTAAACTAGGCAAAATAAAACTAGACAGAAATAAACTAAGCACAAGTAAACTAAGCAAGACAAAATAAAATAAAACAGAGAGAGAGGTAGAGTGTACTCCCCAGGTGAACTTATGAGTAGAGCTATGCCTGCAACGGCAAAACAGTCTTGATGACCCACAAGTATAGGGGATCGCAACAGTCTTCGCGGGTAGTATAACCCAAATTTATTGATTCGACACAAGGGAGGTAAAGAATACTTATAAGCCTTAACACTGAGTTGTCAATTCAGCTGCACCTGGAAAAGCACTAGTAACAGGGGTGATGTGAAAGTAGCAGTAATATGAGAGCAGTAGTAACAGTAACACAGCAGCAGTAATAGCAATATGAGAGCGATGGCACCAGAAGATAGTTGATACTACTTCCAATGACATGTAGAACAAGTATATTATGATGAGAGATGGACCGGGGTTCCCAGCGATCTACACTAGTGGTAACTCTCCAATAAGTGACAAGTGTTGGGTGAACAAATTACAGTTGGGCAATTGATAGGATTGATAAAGCATTAAGAAAGAACATCAATTCATTAATCATGTAGGCATGTTTTCCAATATAGTTGTACGTGCTCGCAATGAGAAACTTGCACAACATCTTTTGTCCTACCAGCCGGTGGCAGCCGGGCCTCAAGGGAAACTACTGGATATTAAGGTACTCCTTTTGATAGAGAGCACCGGAGCAAACACTCCATGAAAACATGTGTCCCTCACATCACCGCCATCCCCTCCGGTTGTCCCGATTTCTGTCACTTGGGCCTTTGGTTCCGGACAGCGACATGTGCATACAACTTGTAGATACAATCTAAGCAATAATTATAAAGCTCAAATCTAAGATCATGCCACTCGGGCCCTAGTGACAAGCATTAAGCATAACAAGATTGCAGCAACAATAACTTCACAAACTTTATAGATAGACTAATCATAATGTATCATCCATCGGATCCCAACAAACACAACACCGATTACATCAGATGAATCTCAATCATGTAAGGCAGCTCATGAGATCATTGTATTGAAGTACATGGAGGAGAGAATACCGACTAGCTACTGCTAGAACCCGTAGTCCATGGGGGAACTACTCACGGAGCATGATGGAGGCGATGGCGTTGATGGAGATGGCTTCCGGGGCACTTCCCCGTCCCGGCAGGGTGCCGGAACAGAGTTCTGTCCCCGAATTGGAGTTTCGCGACGGTGGCGGCGCCCCTGGAGTCTTTCTGGAGTTTCGTCAATTGGTACGGTGTTTTTAGGTCGAAAGGGATTTTATAGGCGAAGAGGCGGCGCAGGGGGGCACCTGGGGGCGCCTCACCCTAGGCTGGCGCGGGCCCAGGCTTGGCCGCGCCGCCATAGGGTGTGGTGGCCCTCTGGCCCCTCTCCGACTCTTCTTCGGTGTTCTGGAGCCTTCCGGGAAAAATAGGAGGTTTGGCGTTGATTTCGTCCAATTCCGAGAATATTGCCCGAACAGCCTTTCTGGAACCAAAAACAGCAGAAAATAGAAACTGGCACTGTGGCATCTCGTTAATAGGTTAGTTCCGGAAAATGCATGAAATCATCATAAAGTGCAAGCAAAACATGTAAGTATTGTCATAAAACAAGCATGGAACGATAGAAATTATGGATACGTCGGGGACGTATCAGCGTGTCTTGATCTCCCCGGCAACGGTGCCAGAAAAAGTGCTGCTTGTGACGGTAAAGCACTCGTCCGTTGGAAACCCCAAGAGGAAGGTGTGATGCATACAGCGGCAAGTTTTCCCTCAGTAAGAAACCAAGGTTATCGAACCAGTAGGAGCCAAGAAGCACGTTGAAGGTTGATGGCGGCGGAGTGTAGTGCGGCGCAACACCAGGGATTCCGGCGCCAACGTGGAACCTGCACAACACAGCCAAATTACTTTGCCCCAACGTGACAGTGAGGTTGTCAATCTCACCGGCTTGCTGTAACAAAGGATTAGATGTATAGTGTGGATGATGATGTTTGAAGTAAACAGTAGAACGAGTATTGCGAGATTGTATTCGATGTAAAGAATGGACCGGGGTCCACAGTTCACTAGTGGTGTCTCTCCGATAAGATATAGCATGTTGGGTGAACAAATTACAGTTGGGCAATTGACAAATAAAGATGGCATGACAATGCACATACATGTTATGATGAGTAGTGTGAAATTCAATTGGGCATTACGAAAAAGTACATAGACCGCTATCCAGCATGCATCTATGCCTAAAAAGTCCACCTTCAGGTTATCATCCGAACCCCTTCCAGTATTAAGTTGCAAACAACAGACAATTGCATTAAGTATGGTGCGTAATGTAATCAACAAATACATCCTTAGACATAGCATTGATGTTTTATCCCTAGTGGCAACAGCACATCCACAACCTTAGAACTTTCTGTCACTGTCCCAGATTTAATGGAGGCATGAACCCACTATCGAGCATAAATACTCCCTCTTGGAGTTACAAGTAACGACTTGGCCAGAGCCTCTACTAATAACGGAGAGCATGCAAGATCATAAACAACACATAGATGATAGATTGATAATCAACATAACATAGCATTCAATATTCATCGGATCCCAACAAACGCAACATGTAGCATTACAAATAGATGATCTTGATCATGTTAGGCAGCTCACAAGATCCGACAATGATATCACAATTAGGAGAAGACGACCATCTAGCTACTGCTATGGACCCATAGTCCAGGGGTGAACTACTCACACATCACTCCGGAGGCGACCATGGCGGTGAAGAGTCCTCCGGGAGATGATTCCCCTCTCCGGAGGCGATCTCCTGAATCCCCCGAGATGGGATTGGCGGCGGCGGCGTCTCTAGAAGGTTTTCCGTATCGTGGCTCTCGGTACTGGAGTTATCTCGACGAAGGCTTTAAGTAGGCGGAAGGGAGGAGTCGGAGGGATGACGAGGGGGCCACACGCTAGGGCCGCGCGGGCCCCCCTTGGGCCGCACCGCCCTAGTGTGGCGTCGCCTCATCACCCCACTTCATTTCCCTCTCGGACTTCTGGAAGCTTCGTGGAAAAATAAGACCCTGGGCGTTGATTTCGTCCAATTCCAAGAATATTTCCTTACTAGGATTTCTGAAACCAAAAATAGCAGAAAACAGCAACTAGCTCTTCGGCATCTTGTTAATAGGTTAGTGCCAGAAAATGCATAAATATGACATAAAGTATGTATAAAACATGTGAGTATCATCAATAAAGTAGCATGGAATATAATAAATTATAGATACGTTTGAGACAAGAAGCACTTCGCTCCTCCAAAGATCTATCATCTTCATCGAATGTCACATCACAAGATTCTACAACTCGCCCATTTGACTTGTTGAAGACTCTATATGCGTGAGAATCCGTAGCATAGCCAACAAAAATTCCTTCTTCAGCTCTTGAATCGAACTTGGATAGACGTGTGTCCTTGACAAGCACATAGCATTTGCATCCGAAGACCTTGAAGTATGACACATTGGGCTTGTTGCCGGTGAGAATCTCATATGGTGTCTTCTCTAGGCCTTTGCGAAAGTAGAGACGATTAGTAGCATGGCATGCGGTAGAGATAGCTTCCGCCCAAAAGTTGTAGTTGGACTTGTACTCCATCATCATTGTTCGAGCGGCTTTGATCAAGGTTCGATCTTCCTTTTGGCGACCCCATTTTGTTGGGGAGTATATGGCGTGGAGTATTGATGTTGGATTCCTTCTTCGCCGAGGAAGTTATCCAAGGTGTAGTTCTTGAACTCCGTTCCATTGTCGCTCCTTATTGCGAGGATCGTGGTGTCGTACTTGCGTTGAACTTGATTGGCAAACTCCATCATGGTCCGTTGAGTCTCACTCTTGTACTTGAAGAAGAATACCCAACAATAGCGTGAATAGTCATCAACAATGACGAGGCAATACTTCTTCCCTCCAAGACTTTCATGAGACGGTGGACCGAAGAGATCAACATGTAGGAGCTCCAAGCATCTTGTGGTAGAGATGATTGTCTTGGCCTTGTGAGGAGCTCCATGCATTTTTCCTTGTACGCAAGCCCTACAAACACGATCTTTGCAAAAGGAAACATCTTCTTTTAGTCTGACAATGTGGCCACCCTTGTGGAGACTTTGCAAATTCCTCATGTTGACATGGGCTAGTCGGCGATGCCATAACCAACCCTTGTCACCTTTAGCAAATAGGCAAAGAGCGGAAGATGTTGTCTTTCCGGAGAAATCAACAACATACAATTTGTTCTCTACATATCCAACAAAGGCTACACAGAGTGTCTTGCTCCACAAGAGGACCACCATATGTTCATCGAAAAATGTACATAGACCCATACGAGCAATTTGATGAACAGAGAGTAAATTGTAACCAAGGGTCTCGACAAGGAGGACATTCACAAGTGAGATGTCGGGTGTTACCACCACCTTGCCAAGACCCAATACCTTAGAGCACGTGTTGTCGCCATATGAAACGGTAGAGTGAGATGGCTCGAGGTCGACAACAATATCCTTGCTTCCGGTCATATGACTTGTGGCTCCACTATCAACCACCCATTTAGCGCCACCGGAAGCATAGTCCTACAAGGAATCAAGTCTTGGATTTAGGTACCCATTTTTCAATGGGTCCTATCATGTTAGTAACAAGGGGTTTGGGAACCCAAATAGTCCAATCAACATTGTCCTCTTGAGGACCAATAAAGCGAGCACGAATATGTCCATAGTAATCAACAAAAAGAACATGAGAAGGGTTGTTAGAGCCGGCGAAACCCTTCGAGGCGGAGTTGGGTACTCCATCCCTTCTTGAGCTAGCATCGCTCTCCTCAAGGTTGATCTCCATGTTCTCCTTGTTCTTCTTCTTCTTGGTCCTCTTATTCCTCTTCCTCTTTGGCTTGGTAGCCACTCCTCCTTCATTGCAAGAGCCCTCTTTGGCTCCATCTTTGGCTTCAATGACTCCTTCCAAGTACTTGGCTTGAACTTGGATTCTATAAATTTTGGCCTTCAAACGATTGACTTCATCTTCATGCTCCGGGTGAGGGTGAGTGATATCAAACACTTGGACCTCCTTTGCCTTGTTCACCCGGAAATGTTCCATCAAAGCTTCTTCTTGGAGAGAGTTCATCTTCATGAGTAGGCGCTTGTCACTCTCCATCTTGGCAATGTCACTTTCATGAGTGCAACATGCACGGTCCTTGCTCAAGGGAAAGTACTCCTTCAATGCTTCCTCTTGCATGGAATTGACCTCCATGAGCTTGGCTTCCCTCCTCTTCAAGGCGGCAATTTCTTCCTCATGATCACAACAAGTGGCCTTCTCCTTGCTCATGCGGAGGCACTCCACCAAGGACTCTTCTTGCATGCTACTCAAACTCAATAGCTTGGCCTTGGTGGTCTCAAGAGTGGCAATTTCTTCTTCATGATTGCAACATGAGGTCTTCTCCTTGCACAAGCGGTAATACTCATCCAAGGCTTCTTCTTGAAGGGCATTGACTTCCAAGAGTAGAGCATTGTGCCTCTTCAAGGAAGCAACTTGATCAACAAGCTCGTCATGACAAGAGTTGGGGTCTTCCTCATCTTTCTCCTTGTTGGCTTCCTCGAGAGAGAGCATCTTCTTCTTGAGCTCACCCATCAATCCAAGAGCATGATCTCGGTCCTTGGTGAGTTGGGAGATGATGGCATTGTTGGAGTCTTCGAGGGTGATGACACTAGCTTCAAGAGACATGCGCAAATTTTGTTCCTCCTCAAGTGCTTGATTGAGAGAGGCAATCTCATTTGCCGCCTCCCTTTCAAGCCTCTCCTTCTCCTCTATAAGGTCTTGAGCCGCACCAAGTTGGGCCAAGAGAGCCCCAACATGAGTCTTGGTATCCCCTTGCATGTTAGTGAGAAAAGAATCCAAACCCACAATCTCACGCTTAATGGTGAGACTAGTGGCATCATCAATAGATAAAGCATTAGTTGAAGATTTGAGTTTGAAGGGGATTCTACCTCCGAGGATACCTTTGCCATGAGGCAATGGGCGTTGTTGGTGATGAGGTTCTCATTAGGAGAGTCGAAGAGGGAGATAGAGGGAGTGGTAATGGCGATGGCGGCCACTCCCTCTCCTTCCTTGTTGGAGCTCTTGTCCTCATGTTCTTCATCCTCATCGGAGGAGTACTCTTCACGATTGATAAAGGCTCTTGGCTTCTTGGTGAAGGAGACCTTGTCGTCATCGGGCTTGGAGGAGAACTTGGAGAATCCTTTCGAGAGAGACTTGAACTTTTCCTTGCGGACAAGCCTTCCACCATTGTCTTCTCTTCTCTCATAGATACAATCCGCAACAAAATGACTCTTGTCGCCGCAATTGTAGCATGTTCCCCCCCTTTCACTACTAGGGAAAGGCTTATAGCCGCACTCCTTACCGCCGGCAAATACAAGCTGAAGATGCCGGCGGTAATACCTTCCAGGGGGGGCTAACACTACCGCCGGCGAATAGGAAGGACAGCGCCGGGGGTAGCTTTACCGCCGGCGAAACAAACGAGGCGCCGGGGTACAATGGGGGGGTCCCTGGTACCGCCGGCGAATAGGTAGGACGGCGCCGGGGGTAGCTCCTTTACCGCCGGCGAAAATAAAATCGAGGCGCCGGGGGTGCAATGGGCCCCGGGGTCCCAATTGGGCCTAGCCTTACCGCCGGCGTCTTCGGGCCGAAGCGCCAGGGATAGTGGGCTCTACCGCCGGCGAACGCGCGCAGTAGATGCCGGCGGTATAGCCAAGCCAGGGTGGGCCACCTGGCCTTAAGTTACCGCCGGCGTTTTCGGCCAGCAGATGCCGGCGGTAACGTGCCCTACCGCTGGCATTTTATGTTATAGGCGCCGGCGGTAACCTGGGCATGTCCATTTAGGACGACCAGCCACCTACCACCACCCACACACACTCATATGTGATGGCAAATCAACCCAAGCACTAGTTAGCTCATTCCCCCACCCATTTTAGCTATTTCAACCAATAAAATATGATGTATTTGAGCAAATCATGCACTACCTAGCCCCTCTAGCATGATTTGCATAATCTAGATCTAGATCTATCTCCTCCCACCACCTTTTCCACTAGATCTAGCTAGATCTCTCCATTTCTTAGATCTCTAGATCTCTCAAGCATTAAAGTCGACGTGTGGCGTCTCTCGGGTGCTTTTGGACATCGCGTCAACTAGTAGGTACATAAACTAAATGAGTGGAATGTTCATGTGTTGGCGAAAATTCGCGGTTATATCACTAGTACTAGTGGTGGCAAAAGGCGTGGTTCCATATATGTAAATGCATTGTTTTGCATTTGTTTACGCGTGCAGGAACATTGAGTTGCCAATGTTTTGCCGGAATGTTGATTAACTTCCGTTCCGGCGAATTTTGGAACTCCAGCATGACAATATTTAGCAAAGGTCATGCCGAATTTTTTCCGTGAAAACCGAGACGGCGGTGTAATCAATTATCTTGTCTTGTAGGCGGCGATGGTCATCGCGATGAGGGAAAGCGTCGTGGATAGATACGTGGAACGCGCGACGGCCGACATGTATCGAAAAAAGCGAAAGGATATAATGTGTCCTTGTCGAAGATGCAAGCTAGGATCGTTGTTTGACCCCTTCTCAGGCATAGTGAATCAACACCTGCTCAGGTATAGTTTCATGGAGGGGCATACTCAGTGGATGAGTGATGATGGAGATGATGATATCGATGGTGATGGAGGTGATGATGGTGGAGATGATGATAACGAAGGTGATGGAGAGGATGCCCCACACGACAATGGAGAGGAGGTTGAAGAGGATGGCGCACACGTTGATGGTGATCAAGAAGGCCGGGAAGAACATGCGGCCGACGAGGACATGAGTAGAAATACCCCGCTAACCGCGGCCGTGCAGGACCGTCATGTTCAAGAACTTCTTCTCAGCAACACATCGACCGACCCCAAAATCGCTGGTAGACGGAAGGCTAAGCTGGATCAACTCGAGGTAGACTCGAGAACTCCGTTGTACGATGCAGCTCGTGGGACGGAGGAGAGCCGTCTGAGATACGCTCTCGATATTATGGAGATGAAGGCAAAGCACAAATGGACGGACACAAGCGTGGACGAACTCTTCGGATACTTGAAGATCCACTTTCCTAAAGATAACACGTGTGCCGGTAGCCTACAGGAGGCCAAGAAAATCGTGTGCCCTCTCGATTTACCGCACCAGAAATACCACGCATGCATCAGTGACTGCGTAATATATCGGAACGAGCATGCCAATCTCGATACATGCCCACAGTGTGGCGAATCTCGATACAAGAGAGGGACAAGAAAATCTCCTCGAAAAGTTGTGTGGTACTTCCCGCTCACGCCCCGTCTGCAGCGGTACTTCGTGGACCCCAAGGAAGCAAAGCTCATGCGCTGGCACGCGGAAAGAAAGGAGGCGGTGATGCGTGATGTGGAACGGGTTGAAAACCCAGTGCTAACACACCCTTCGGATGCAAGCCAGTGGAAAACATTAGACGATGAGTATTACGAAGAATTCGGGAAAGAACCAAGGAACATCAGGTTGGGTGCGAGCACCGACGGACTCAATCCGTTTGGGAACCAAAGCAGCAAGCACAGCACCTGGCCCGTGTTTGTATGGATGTACAACCTCCCTCCATGGCTATGCCTGAAGAAGAAGTACATACACATGAGTATGCTAATCCAAGGGCCGACGCAGCCAGGGAGCGATATCAACCTGTATCTGGAGCTATTGAAGGAGGAGCTAGTCACTCTGTGGGAGGAAGGGACAGAAACTTGGGACGCCTACGGACAAGAAACTTTCCGTATGAAAGCCGCACTGTTGACGACGGTGCAGGACTATCTTGGATACGGATATATCGCGTGCCAGGTGTGCCACGGACACAAGGCATGTGTGAGGTGCATGGAAAATACGCCGTTTTTACAGCTGGGTAAGGATCCCGGGTCTTCAAAAACCGTCTACATGAGGCATCGAATGTGGCTTCCCAAGAATGACCCGTGGAGGAAGCGTGGAGACCTGTTCAATGGGAAGGATGAGGTCGAGGGACCTCCACCTAGGCGAAGCGGCGAAGAGATAGATACTCTGTTGAAAAACTGGAAAGACTGCCCTCCGGCGGGTAAGATAAAGATCCAGAAGCGGAAGAAAGGAGACAAGAGAAAGAAAAAGGAACCCGGGCCGCTCTTGGGGGTATGGAAAAGGAGGTCCGTGTTTTGGGACTTGCCGTACTGGAAGATCCTCGGTACGCCTCATAGCCTTGATGTCATGCATATCACGAAGAACGTGTGCGAGAGCTTGCTTGGCACTGTGCTCAACATGCCGGAGAGGACCAAAGACGGGTCGAAAGCAAGACACGACCTGATGGCCCTTGATATCAGAAAAGAGCTTCATTTCGCCCAGGTTGACCAGGAAACCGAGGAGGAGGAGACGGATGGTCGCAAACGCAAAAGGGTGGCCAAGCAGCGCGAAACTCCTCGCCCCTCCTGCTTCACTCTAAATCCCGATGAGCTCGAACAATTCTTCAAGTGCCTACTAGAAGTCAAATTTCCCCTAGGCTACGCGGGGCTGATACGCAGATGGCTGGACCCGACGAAAAAAATCTTCAGCGGGATGAAGTCTCATGACTGTCATGTCATGATGACGCAGATACTTCCGGTTGCTATCCGAGGGATAATGGAACCGCACGTTCGTGCGACGCTGACTGACCTGTGTAACGTCTTCGACGTCATCACTCGAAAGTCGATAACCGTCAAGAAACTCGGGAGGCTGCAGGAAGAGATCGTCACCATCCTATGCGAGATGGAGATGTACTTCCCGCCCGCATTCTTTGACATCATGGTCCATCTGCTGGTGCATATAGTGGACGATATCGAGGATCTCGGGCCCGCGTTCCTTCACAACATGATGGCGTTAGAAAGAATGAACGGCTTCATCAAAGGATACGTTCGTAACAGGGCACATCCGGATGGAAGCATCGTCCAGGGCTTTCTCACCGAGGAGTGCATCTCTTTCTGCAAGAATTATTTAAACGAGGACGACCCACGTCCGGTTGGATTGCCCGCCAACAAGCACCTCGGCAGATTCGAGGGAGTAGGCCACAACGCTGGCAGGAGGGAACTCGACGCCGATCAAGATGATAGGAGAACAGACTTTAACAGGGCCCACTTAGTAGCACTACAGCACATGAACGAGGTAGAGCCTTGGGTGGATCAGCACATAAACATGATCAAGAGCAGGGCTGACAAGCCGATGACGGAACAAGAGGTATTTAGAGCGCACAACTCCTCTTTCGCGAGCTGGTTCAAAGACCAGATTGATGCCAATCCCCCACCAATGGCAAGCGACGTAGACAAAATGATATTGGCCTTGTCTTATGGGCCCGCCGCCAACCTCATGACTTATCAGAAATACGACATCAACGGTTACACATTCTCCACAGAGGAGAGAGACAAAAAAAGCGACTATCAGAACTCGGGCGTGACGATGGAATCGTACATGGGTGAAGAGAAGAAAAGGTACTACGGAAGGATCGAGGAAATCTGGGAGCTCGACTACGTCGGGGAGAAGCTACCGATGTTTCGTGTCAGATGGGCTACGGACGTCACAAAAGAAGATGCGTATGTCACCACCATGCGACTGCCCCCCAAATCCAAGACCAAGAACCCCACCGCGCAAAATGAGCCTTGGGTATTGGCTAAGCACGTCGAGCAATGCTTCTTCATAACTGACCCGTCAAGGCCCAGCCGTGTTGTCGTAAGGAGAGGAAAAAGGGCCCTCGTCGGAATGGATGGAGTTGCCGACGAGCAAGACTTCGACGGCCTCGTCGGAGACCCAATGATGGAAGAACCCGATGAAGACGATAGAACCTACACACTAAGAAGAAGAAGGACGACGCTACCTAGGTCAAGTGTTCCTCCGTACACAAGGAGTCGCGACGATACCGGTGGGGTCACAAGGACCAAGCGGAAGGGACTTTGAAGTCATTTGTGTATTTATAATAATTATCTCTCGAACAACCATTTGTCCTTCTCAAGTGTATCCTAAATTTATGTCTTGGTTTTTTATCGGATATCCTCGAAAGGACTTTGAAGTCATTCAAGAATTAAAATCATCAATTTATGTCTCGCAATTTATCCTAAATTTATGTCTTGGTTTTTTATGTCTTGGTTTTTTATCGGATGTTGCCAAAGGACTTTACAATTTATCTAAATAACTAGAAACAATAAAAAAAGGTCTTAAGAAAAGAAAAAAAAGTTGCCAAAGGACTTTACAATTTATCTAAATAACTAGAAACAATAAAAAAAGGTCTTAAGAAAAGTGCAAAAAATGGTGCCTTTTTTGCACCCACAGGGATTCGAACCCGGGGGGCTTCGGCTGTGCAGAAGCGACTGGCCGAACCACTGCGCTATCGAATCGATTCTGTATAACTACGAGGGTTTACGGAATTAATACATAGACACCTGTTATCCCCGGCGAATTGCTCGATTTTGCCGGTGGTAAACGCTCTTGGGCCCACCTGTTAGTGGCTCAAACGTTACCGCCGGCGTTTCGCAAAACGCCGGGGGTAAGTGTCCACGACTTAGTCGTTTGGCCGTCGTTCGTTCCCCCCAAATCGACCGCCGTCGATCCGCCGTCGCCGCCTGCCTCTCCTCGCCCTGCCGTCCGTGCGCGGCTCCGTCGAGCTGGCCTGACCGCCTCCCGAGCCACGAGCAGGCGGCCTCCTTCCTGCCGCCGCCCCTGCTGCCAACCAACCAACCTGCTCGTCCCTCTCCTCGTCGCAGGCAGGCGGGCGATCGACATCCACGGACGGAGTCCGCCTCCACCTCACCGGACCGCCTCCTTGCGTGCTACGGTAATAAGCTCCCCATCTGACCACCGATTTCCCTTTCTCCTTGTTCATGCGTCTGCCTGTGCGGCCAGCGAGATCCGCCCAATCCATCCCCACCACTAGCTACGATTCGGTCTGGCCGCCCACGAGATTCAAACAAAAAAGAATTGTTTTGGCTACTGATCTTATATCCATAATTTATTTTAGGCAATAGGGACTAGATGGCATACTGATTCTTTGCAATCATTTACACTATGAGGCTTTAGTTTCAGTAGATGCGGTCCTTGATTTTTATTTGCTTAACCAAATGCCTCTATACTGTTCTAAACTCAAGTTGGAATTTATCAATGTTTAAGCCATGAACAAACAATTCAGTGCTGTACTGGTTGTGCCTATACTGGATTTATTCAAGATGAATTCAGATTTTGCATCTGCTCCATCTGGCTCCATGCTTGACCATTTTTGTTAAGTTATGATGCCTGATGCTACTCTGTATTGTCTATCCTCTGATTTGCATTTCCATTGCGTGCTTCTAGAATTGTTATTTGTTGCCATGCTTGAGTGCATAGGTAACACAAATCAAAAGTTGATTCATTTATGTCAACTTATTTTCCTATTTGATTTTGCATAGCCCAGTAAGTATTAGTCTAAGGCATCTGCGTGTTGTTCACACATAAGTTCTCCCAGAAGCTGAACATTAACATCCATAAAGCAATAGTTTTCAGTTTTTACTGTGAGGTTGGACTGGACACTTCGTTCCTTTTATTTTTGTGTTTCAGTTTTTACTGTCAGGTTGGACTGGACCCATAAAAAGGGCTAACAGTGCTGTTGAGTTCATATGCTGGTTGATATTAACAAGTGCTGTTGAGTTCATTTGTTTAAGTACATGGCTTACATATGCTATGAATTCTGGTGTACATATTGTCTAATTCGAGTTTTATTTTTTGCTCCTGTTCATATTACTGCTGGCGAAATGGGAAGGCGCCGCGTAACGACCTGATGGTCCTATTAATATTACCGCAGGCGAAATGGGAAGCACCGGCGGTAAGGACCTGATGCTCCTGTTAGTATTATCGCTGGCGAAATGGGAGCGCCGGCGGTAACATCCAAGCCCCGGCGAGATGGAAAGGCGGCCGCGAATTGGGCAAAACGCCGGCGGTAACGGCGACTTACCACGGCGAATGGAAGGCGCGGCGATGAGGCATTACCACCGGCGAGGTGATCGCCGGCGAATGCGAAGGCGCCGGCGGTAAGACATTACAGGACGCCGGCGGTAAGCCTTTCCCTAGTAGTGTTTGCCCTGCCCTTGGACTCTTGGAGAAGTTTCTTGGAGAATCACGTGATCTTCTTGGTCTTGTGCCTCGGGACTTGTTTCACTCCCAAAATTTCTTGGCGGCGAGAGCCATGTGCTCATGATAGTTGGTCTTGAGATCATCCGGACCCCACTCAATGGGATCCTCATCGCTTTCACTAGCTTCATGCACCTTCATCTTCAATGCAAGGTTGGGCTTGCGGGTGTTGTGGGCGCGAGCAACAAGATCCTCCGCATTCTTCTTGGAGATGTCCAAAGCGATGACTTCGCTAAGGACTTCATCGGATGTCATAGCACGGAAGGAGGCGTTTTGGCGGATGGCCGTCAACTTCACTTCCTCATAAGGGAGGAGAGCGTTGTAGAACTTGCGCTTGATCCAATGGTCATCCACAAACGTTGCTCCAAGATCTTGCATTTGTACGGCAAGAGCGATGAGGCGCCGATACATTTCTTCGGGGGTCTCTCCTTCATTCATGACGAAGTTGTCGGCCATGTTGTTCACTTCATCGAAACGAGAGCTTTGGATGCTCTCATTTCCGAGGAAGAGCTTGTCGAGTTTATCCCATGCTTCCTTGGCGGTCTTGAGCGAGCGAATATGAGCGCGGTCCTTGGGCGTGACGGCCATGTGGATCATGTTGATGGCGGTGGCGTTGAGTTGGTCATCCACCACTTCTCTTCTTGTCAAGCTCTTTGGGTCTCGTGGTGAATAGCCCTCCTCAATGATACGCCAAAGCTCGGTAGAAGCGCTGCGCACATGAGAACGCATTAAGAATTGCCAATTTTCAAAGCTATTTGATTCAAGTAACGGTGGTGAACCATGCGACAAGATATGTGGCATAGGTATTGGAACATTTATGGTGTAATCACTTGGTGGTGGCACCTCATGATAACCCCCTAGACGTTCCGCAACCGGTGTCTCATCCTTCCCCTTTGTTGAAGTGCCGGTCTCCCCAAGCCCTTCCTTTTGTGGATCTTTTGTCGATTGCGCGACAAAATCAACAAGAGGAAATTGGTTAGCTTTTGGTGGGGGATCCTCGGCACTTGCTTTAGGATCAACACTAGGGTTTGGTTTTTGAGCAACCAACTCCATCATCATTGCCTTCATTTGGCTAACGATGGATGACTCCAATTTCTTGAGGTCATCCAACATAGCCGTTGTGCTATCGACGGGAGATGATGGAGCGGGTGGCTCAAGGGAAGGTGACCCATTCACAACCGTCTCTTGTTCGGCCATTTCTTAGGCGGTAAAGCCCGAGCAAGAAAACCTTGCTCTGATACCAATTGAATGGATCGTAGCGAACATGAGGGGGGGTGAATGGATGCTACACAATTTTTAGTCTTTTTCAGTTTTTAGTGCAACGGAAGATAAAGGTGATTGCTTTAGTGGTGGAGGTGTTCCTAGTATGATCCTAGGCAAGTGCAACAAGTAAAAGAACCAAGCATGATAGTAAGAGTAAGGAGCGGGACAACCGGATGGCGCGGAGACGAGGCGAGGTTTGTTTCCCGCAGTTCCTCCCACAAAAGAGAGTACGTCTGCGTTGAGGAGGTGCTAGCCTCACACAAGAGGCTAGGCGGCCACACCACGAAGGAAGGCCTCACCTTCTTCCTCGAGAGAGAAGGGGCTCCCCCTTCTCCACTATGGCACCGGTCGAGGCGGTGGTTCCTTCACAAGGTTGGGGC
Source organism: Lolium multiflorum (assembly GCA_030979885.1). Classification (NCBI taxonomy): domain Eukaryota; kingdom Viridiplantae; phylum Streptophyta; class Magnoliopsida; order Poales; family Poaceae; genus Lolium; species Lolium multiflorum. The sequence goes on along the minus strand of CM061749.1, from coordinate 230,380,114 downwards.
GAGCTCCACAACACTAGGAGGCTCCCAACAACCTATGGGGCTAGCACAACACCAAGCTAGCCTCCATAGGTGCACTTCTTCCAAGATCCCACCATAGGAACCCTAACTCCAAGATCCACTAAGGACTAGCACGAATTGGTGAAATCTCTCTTGGTAGAACTATAGATCGGGGCCTCCTCCACCACTCCTCAAAATTTGGTCAAGATTGGTTGGATGGTTGGGGAGATCCTCAAGGTTTAAGCTCGTCAACAATGGAAGAGAGAGAGAGAGAGAGAGGAGATATAAAATCGTGTTGGGGAAGAAGGGCCCTTAAAATAGGCCCCCCGAAATCCAACCGTTACCCCCAGTTTTTGCCTAAGCGGTACTACCGCTTTGGGAAGCGGTACTACCGCTCTGGGTTCGAAATCCCACAGAACTTATCCACGTGGACACATAGCAGTACTACCGCTCGAGGTACCGCAATGGTCTCCAGAGCTTAATGGATCCCAAGCGGTACTGAAGCGGTACAGCCGTAACTTCCGTTACGGTACTTAAGCGGTACCATGGGCGGTACTACCGCTCTCAAGCGGTACTACCGCTCAAGGTACCGTGAAGGTACCGTAACTTGTTCTGTGGGTCAATTCCAGCGCAGAACTCCAGAGCGGTACCGTGGGGCGGTACCAGTAGGGGTAGCGGTACTACCGCTACAGGTACCGATAATACTGATACGTGTCCAACGTATCTATAATTTCTTATGTTCCATGCTTGTTTTATGACAATACCTACATGTTTTGTTCACACTTTATATCGTTTTGATGCATTTTCCGGAACTAACCTATTGACGAGATGCCGAAGTGCCAGTTTCTGTTTTCTGCTGTTTTTGGTTTCAGAAATCCTAGTAAGGAAATATTCTCGGAATTGGACGAAATCAACGCCCAGTATCTTATATTTCAAGGAAGCTTCCAGAGCACCGAAGAGGGGCCAGAGGAGAGCCAGGTGGGCCCCACACAGGGTGGCGGCGCGGCCAAGAGGGGGGGCGCGCCCCCCTATTGTGTGGCTCCACCGTGGCCCTTCCGACTCCGACTCTTCGCCTATAAAAGCCTCCCTGACCTAAATCTTCGATACGGATAAGCCACGGTACGAGAAACCTTCCTGAGCCGCCGCCATCGCGAAGCCAAGATCTGGGGGACAGGGGTCTCTGTTCCGGCACCCTGCCGGACGGGGAAGTGCCCCCGGAAGGCATCTCCATCGACACCACCACCATCTTCATCGCCGCTGCTGACTCCCATGATGAGGAGGGAGTAGTTCTCCCTCGAGGCTAAGGGCTGTACCGGTAGCTATGTGGTTAATCTCTCTCTCCCATGTACTTCAATACAATGATCTCATGAGCTGACTTACATGATTGAGATCCATATGATGAGCTTTGTAATCTAGATGTCGTTATGCTATTCAAGTGGATTTTACTTATGTGATCTCCGGAGACTCCTTGTCCCACGTGTGTAAAGGTGACAGTGTGTGCACCGTGTGGGTCTCTTAGGCTATATTTCACAGAATACTTATTCACTGAGTTATGATTTGAGTTGGATGTCTCTATGAAATTGTGGTGTGTTAGTACCTCCTATGAATGCTCACAGTGACAGCGTGGGGTGTTTATTAGTACTTGGGAATACATCTTTAAGGTTTGCCTACATGATGAATTAGAGTTCGTTATCTTGCCAGAGAGTAATTCAGAATAGCATAGTGAAGTGCTTATTTATATTCCTTTATGATTGCAATGTTGAGAGTGTCCACTAGTGAAAGTATGATCCCTAGACCTTGTTTCCAAACATCGAAACACCGTTTCCAACAAGTTCTACTGCATGTTTACTCGCTGCCATATTTATTTCAGATTGCTATTACCACTCATATTCATCCATATTACTTGTATTTCACTATCTCTTCGCCGAACTAGTGCACCTATACATCTGACAAGTGTATTGGGTGTGTTGGGGACACAAGAGACTTCTTGTATCGTGATTGCAGGGTTGCTTGAGAGGGATATCTTTGACCTCTTCCTCCCCGAGTTCGATAAACCTTGGGTGATCACTTAAGGGAAAACTTGCTGCTGTTCTACAAACCTCTGCTCTTGGAGGCCCAACACTGTCTACGGGAAAAGAAGCCAATAGTAGACAGCAAGCTATTTTCTGGCGCCGTTGCCAGGGAGGTAAGGTAAAAGGCACTCACACTCCGGTCCCAGGTAACTAAGTTATTTTCTGGCGCCGTTGTGCGTGCTCGAAGCTATTTCCTTTAGATCATGCAATTCCATCTTTTTGTTTCTTGTTTTTATTTCACTAGTTAGGCATAATGGAAAGCATCTATGAGCTTTTTAATCTATTTCCTGAGCTAAGACATGGATTGTTTGATGCAAAAATTAAAAAACCTATGGAACCTTATTTGCATGCTAGTAGCAATGATATTAGTATGAACGCTTTGAACACCATTGTTGGTAATGATATGGAAAATTCTAAGCTTGGGGAAGCTGGTTTTGATGAGCATGATATTTTTAGTCCCCCAAGCATTGAGGAGAAAATTTTCTTTGATGATACTTTGGCTCCTATTTATGATGATTATAATGATAGTGGTCTTTTGGTGCCACCTACTATGGAGGATAAATTTTATTATGATTATAATATGCCTCCTACATTTGATGATTATGGTGATGAGAATAATAATGATAGCTACTTTGTTGAATTTGCTCCCACTACAATTAATAAGAACGACTATGCTTATGTTGGGAGTAGTAATAATTTTATGCATGTAGCTCATGATAAGAATGTTTCATTTGATAGTTATATTGTTGAGTTTGTTCATGATGCTACTGAAAATCTTTATGAGAGAGGAAAATATGGTTGTAGAAGTTTTCATGTTACTAAAACACCTCTCTTTTTGCTGAAAATCTTGAAGTTGCGCTTGTCTAGTCTTTCTATGCTTGTTGCATTATGCTTCATGAATTTGTTTATTTACAAGATTCCTTTTCATAGGAAGTGGGTTAGACTTAAAAGTGTTTCATATTTGCTTTTTGATGCTCTCTTTTGCTTCAACTCTTATTTCTTGCGAGTGCATCATTAAAATTACCGAGCCCATCTTAATGGCTATAAAGAAAGCACTTCTTGGGAGATAACCCATGTTCTTATTTTTCTACTGTTTTGTTGTGTCTTGGAAGTTGTTACTACTGTAGCAACCTCTCCTTATCTTTATTTTATTGCATTGTTGTGCCAATTGAAGTCTCTAATAGAAGGTTGAAACTAGATTTGGATTTCTTCGCAGAAACAGATTTCTTGCTGTCACGAATTTGGGCAGGGTTCTCTATAGTAACTCAGAAAAATCTGCCAATTTACGTGAGTGATCCTCAGATATGTACGCAACTTTAATTAGTTTTGAGTTTTCTCATCTGAGCAAGTTTAGTGCCCCAGAAATATTCGTCTTTATGGACTGTTCTGTTTTGACAGATTCTGCCTTTTATTTCGCATTGCCTCTTTTGCTATGTTGGATGGATTTCTTTGTTCCATTAACTTTCACAAGCTTTGGGCAATGTCCAGAAGTGTTAAGAAAGATTGTGTCACCTCTGAACATGTGAATTTTGATTATGCACTAACCCTCTAATGAGTTTGTTTCGAGTTTGGTGTGGAGGAAGTTTTCAAGGGTCAAGAGAGGAGGATGATATATGATCAAGAAGAGTGAAAATTCTAAGCTTGGGGATGCCCCCGTGGTTCATCCCTGCATATTTCAAGAAGACTCAAGCATCTAAGCTTGGGGATGCCCAAGGCATCCCCTTCTTCATCGACAAATTATCAGGTTCCTCTAGTGAAACTATATTTTTATTCCGTCACATCTTATGTGCTTTACTTGGAGCGTCTGTATGTTTTTGTTTTTGTTTTGTTTGAATAAAATTGGATCCTAGCATTCATTATGTGGGAGAGAGACACGCTCCGCTGTTGCATATGAACACATGTGTTCTTAGCTTTACTTTTAATGTTCATGGTGAAGGTTGAAACTGCTTCGTTCATTGTTATTTGGTCGGTTCAGGAAATGTTGCATGTGGTAGTGGTATAATGGAACACTTGCATAATCTTATAGATCATTGAGCTTTGATAACTTGATTCTTTGCAACCGTTTTGAGGTATTTAGATGGTAAAGCTTGCTGGATGAATAAGTTAAAATTAGTAGTGGATTGTTGTCTTTAAGCTTGTGCCGTACTACAAACTCTATTTAAATAGTTGAAGGTGTAGTTGGACTTGATAGCTTTCCATGTCTGAGAGTTCATCGTAATAACTAAGTTGTGCTGAAGGTCGAGGGAGCTAGCGGGGTACTTGTGCCACCGTGAACGGCCCTCCTTGGAGTAAATTTTAATCATGCTCTTAATGTTGAACCTGCTAGATGTTTGCAATAAGCTTGTGAGTTCTTTTTGACTAATGTTAAGCTACGGTTTTTGGCACTTCCACCATCCAAATTTGCTAGCCTCTTCGGTACTGTGCATTGCCTTTTGCTCACATTGAGAATTGTGCATACTTCGCCAGTACATCCAAACCCGTGGGAGGACTTTCTCTTGTTCTCCTACACATAAGCCCATACATCTCCTCAAAACAGCCACCATACCTACCTACCACAACATTTCCATAGCTGTTCCGAGATATATTGCCATGCAACTTCCATTTTACATTACATGCCATGTTGTCATTCATTATTTATATATTGCTTTGCATGATTCTATACAGCTGATGTGTGGTTTACCCATGTTACGCTAGATCATTGCACATCCTGCTACACTGGCAGAGGCATACAGTTTTATACATCATGTTTTATTCATTATGAGTTATTTGTACCAAAAAGTGTGTTGTCATATTAGGATGTTGCCCCTAAAAATGAAAAGAGCCATGGAGGCCATCAAAAAGAGAAAAAGAAAAGAAAGAAAAAATAGAAAAAAAAAGAAAAAAAAAAGAGAATAAAGAAAAAGGGGGCAGCATTACTATCTTTTATCCACATTTGTGCTCGTGTTTAGCACCTATATTCCATATGAGAGAGTTTTCATGTTTTACTAGTATAACTAAGTGGGGAATTTACACTATAGAACTTGGGTTGTATATTCCAATGATGAGCTTCCTCAAAAGTGCTCTAGGTCTTCGTGAGCAACCAAGTTGGATGCACCCCCACTAGTTCCATTGGAGAGCTTTCATACACATATAGCTCTATGTGCATCCGTTGCATGGCAATCACTACTCCTTGCATAGCTTCGATCATAAGACTTCCTCTTGTCTAATGATCACTTATAGCTTTGTAAGACTTTCTTCCATTTGGCCTTCCAAACCCCCATTAACGTTCTTTATGCCATAACATCCTGGTGCCAATACCAAATGCTTGCGCTCACCGGTTGAGTAGACTTCGAAACAGTTGATTCATGATGTTCATGTTTATGTTTACTTGACTGAATCCTTCTTATGTTGTGAAAATTTACTTGATGCTTGGAATGAAGGATAGAACTTCTACGCTGAATACTTAACACATCTTTAATGAACTTTGTACGGTTTCATGTCTTTGAAGCAATAGTTCATGAAAACTTCTAGCTTGTTTAACTCTTGCATTATCATCTCTTATATCAATATAGACATTTGCTTTGAGTGATTTGATCTCAGTTCATATGCTTTACATTATTATTGGATCAAGATTATGTTGGTAGCATGTCACTTCAGAAATTATCTTTGTTATCGTTTACCTACTCGGGAGTAGGAACTAAGCTTGGGGATGCTGATACGTCTCCAACGTATCTATAATTTCTTATGTTCCATGCTTGTTTTATGACAATACCTACATGTTTTGTTCACACTTTATATCATTTTGATGCATTTTCCGGAACTAACCTATTGACGAGATGCCGAAGTGCCAGTTCCTGTTTTCTGTTGTTTTTGGTTTCAGAAATCCTAGTAAGGAAATATTCTCGGAATTGGACGAAATCAACGCAGTATCTTATATTTCAAGTAAGCTTCCAGAGCACCGAAGAGGGGCCAGAGGAGAGCTAGGTGGGCCCCACACAGGGTGGCGGCGCGGCCAAGAGGGGGGGCGCGCCCCCTGTTGTGTGGCTCCACCGTGGCCCTTCCGACTCTGACTCTTCGCCTATAAAAGCCTCCCTGACCTAAATCTTCGATACGAATAAGCCACGGTACGAGAAACCTTCCTGAGCCGCCGCCATCGCGAAGCCAAGATCGGGGACAGGGGTCTGTTCGCACCACAGGACGGGGAAGTGCCCCGGAAGGCATCTCCCACGACACCGCCGCCATCTTCATCGCCGCTGACTCCCATGATGAGGAGGAGTAGTTCTCCCTCGAGGCTAAGGGCTGTACCGGTAGCTATGTGGTTAATCTCTCTCTCCCATGTACTTCAATACAATGATCTCATGAGCTACCTTACATGATTGAGATCCATATGATGAGCTTTGTAATCTAGATGTCGTTATGCTATTCAAGTGGATTTTACTTATGTGATCTCCGGAGACTCCTTGTCCCACGTGTGTAAAGGTGACAGTGTGTGCACCGTGTGGGTCTCTTAGGCTATATTTCATAGAATACTTATTCACTGAGTTATGATTTGAGTTGGATGTCTCTATGAAATTGTGGTGTGTTAGTACCTCCTATGAATGCTCACAGTGACAGCGTGGGGTGTTTATTAGTACTTGGGAATACATCTTTAAGGTTTGCCTACATGATGAATTAGAGTTCGTTATCTTGCCAGAGAGTAATTCAGAATAGCATAGTGAAGTGCTTATTTATATTCCTTTATGATTGCAATGTTGAGAGTGTCCACTAGTGAAAGTATGATCCCTAGGCCTTGTTTCCAAACATCGAAACACCGTTTCCAACAAGTTCTACTGCATGTTTACTCGCTGCCATATTTATTTCAGATTGCTATTACCACTCATATTCATCCATATTACTTGTATTTCACTATCTCTTCGCCGAACTAGTGCACCTATACATCGACAAGTGTATTGGGTGTGTTGGGGACACAAGAGACTTCTTGTATCGTGATTGCAGGGTTGCTTGAGAGGGATATCTTTGACCTCTTCCTCCCTGAGTTCGATAAACCTTGGGTGATCACTTAAGGGAAAACTTGCTGCTGTTCTACAAACCTCTACTCTTGGAGGCCCAACACTGTCTACGGGAAAAGAAGCCAATAGTAGACAGCAAGTACCGGTCTGACAAAAACTGCCTTCTCCTCTTTTACTCTCCAACCATGTCACCTTGCGATACACACACAAAACAAGAAAACCTATAAGCTACGCTTCAGTCCTTCGATCTTGACGTGTCCAGCGAGGTCACCGTGCACATGCAAATCTAACAAGGATACTCATTGCGCATGGTGAAATTGTTCATGTGTTGTCATCAAACACACAAAACCCGGGGTTTAGACTTTGCTCTTTCACAAGTGACCCTCATCACTTGAACTATAACCTAGTGGACCTTGACTCTTCTGCCAAAAATTCTCTAAACTAAGGGGGAACATTTTCCTCCCTTAATTTTGGACACCACCAATTGGCACTACAAGAAAAGTTCTGATAGACAATGTCTCAAAATCGTCCGCTAAGGGGTATTTTTCATCGCCTATGGGCCTAACCCGACGATATGGGTTCTGTTGTGGAAACTGCGTCAGGCAAAGTCCAACGACGTTTTCGGTCCGTCGCGCTTGGGCGCCCTTCCGCCACGGAAAATCGGACCGTTGCGCAAGTGTTTCGGGAGCCCGCTGGACGTCATGCAAACTGACACGTGGCGGACGCCGTTAGCGCGTTAACGGCGTTAACCTGAAACCCCGTGGTAGATGGTAGGCCCACACGAGGCCCACGTCTTAAGCGGGCGGGCAGTGACATAGTTTGACCGGTCAACTATATAGCTGGGCTGGTCCATTAGTTACGTGGGCCGGGCCTAACCTCTAAGGTTGACTGGTCAAAACTTAAATGGGCGGCCCATTTAACATGTGGGGTCCTTACAGAACGGCCGGCCCAAGAAGCAAGTGGGCCGGGCCAAAATACAGGTGGGTCCCACTTTCTGTTAAAGGGCCGGCCCATTTAGTGTGTGGGGTCCACCATATAGCAAGTGGGCCGGGCCAAAAACACAGGTGGGTCCCACTTTCCAGTTAAAGGGTCGGCCCATTTAGTATGTGGGGTCCACCATATAGCAAGTGGGCCGGCCCAACAAGATAGTGGGCCGGGCCAAAAACACAGTGGGTCCCACTTTCCTGTTAAAGGGCCGGCCCATTTGGTGTGTGGGGTCCACCATATAGCAAGTGGGCCGGCCCAACAAGATAGTGGGCCGGGCCAAAAGCACGGGTGGGTCCCACCTTCCTGTTAAAAGGCCGGCCCATTTAGTATGCGGGGTCCACCATATAGCAAGTGGGCCGGCCCAACAAGATAGTGGGGGGCCAAAAACACGGTGGGTCCCACTTTCCGGTTAAAAGGCCGGCCCATTTAGTATGTGGGGTCCACCATATAGCAAGTGGGCCGGCCCAACAAGATAGTGGGCCGGGCCAAAAACACGGTGGGTCCCACCTTCTGTTAAAGGCCGGCCCATTTACCATGTGGGACCACCATATAGCAAATGGGCTGGCCCAACAAGATAGTGGGCCGGCCCAATAAGCATGTGGATCCCACTATCGTGTAACCGGGCCGGCCTACTAAAGAAGTGGGCTGGCCCAAAATGAAAGTGGGTCCCACACTACTGTAAGTGGGCCGGCCCAATCTGTTGTAGTGCCCTACTTGTTTGACTAGTCAACTTGCATTAAATTTCATGAGCCTAAAATCTGATATCAATGATACACACAATTACATACACAAATAAAACAAGTAGGAAAATTACAAGGCAATTAATGTGCCCAAATAAAAAAATTACATAGAATCATTGAGGACTTCTATTAGCATCATCAATAACACGTTGACATTTGGCAATCGCCTTGATTGAATCTTGTGTACTCTTTGTCAACATATCAGCTACAGATCTTAAAGCAGCAATACCATGTCTTTTATAAAGTACAGCCTTGAGATATTTACTGTTTGATGAAAGCAATGGTCTAGGTTGACGGCTATGAGAAGATGCATCAGAAGAAATATCAGAACTTTTTGTGGGCCTCACTTCTAATGAAGATTGCTTCATCACAACTGCATTCTGATAATAATGCAAAAAGAGTTAAACGATGAACTATGCAAACATTTATTATGCAATGTAGATATAAGATAATAACAAGTTGCATAAATAAGACAATGTATGGAACTTGTACTAAGCACAAACTTACATCATAATGTTGCACAGGGTCGCTACAGATCCTTTTTTGGTGACTATCTTCTAATGATGACTGCTTCATTAAAACTGCATTCTGGTAACATTGCAAACATAGTTACAACAATTAACTATTCAAACATGTATTACGCAATGTAGAGATCAGATAACAGCATGTAGCAGAAATAAGCACAAGATAAGATAAGATGCATGTACTAAGCACATACTGGCTCACTGCAGGTCCTTCTCTTGCGTGCACTAGTCGTGGTCAACATGCCTGTCATTTTAGGTTCAGCCATCAAGTGAAATGCTAATCCTCCTGCTCCATTGTCCTTAATCTGTGTTTAGATATCACATTTAAGACCAAGTCAGCTGGTTTCAAATAACAAAAAACTTGAGCTGCCAAATGAATAAGCCAATATTTACCAGATATCAGATTAAAACCAACTAGATGTTGCTTTGCATGAGATACGAATTTCAGACATTCAGATTTAGAGTAGGGTAATGCCAAGGTTTTCCACATAAAGTAAACTGGCATTAAGAATGACCAAATGTCAGGTTCAAATCACCTTCGCAGTTTCTCCAAGACAAGCATATCAAATAGGCAGAAACATAGTAAAGCATGAATGGCATTGCTATGGCAGGGTTCCAAGTGTTAATCTCTTGCATAAGGAACAATGCATATAGGTTATAGATAATAACGGAAGTAAACTGCCAAAATTACCAACCAAGAACTCAGATTCCAACCTTCCCTAGCGTCCCCGCTGTTAATGTTGGATGTTCTAATAAGTGGTTCGCATGATCAATCCCTAGGAAAAATAACATTGACAAGTCAGTCTACGATAATACAAAGACCAGACATGCACGCAGCAATAACTATATAAGCTAAAGACGAGGTATAAGAGCAAGCAGATTGGAAATGCACATAGCATGATTATAAAAGCAGTGTGAGAATAGCAGACACGAGAAAACAGCTAGCAGCTAGCGGTGAGCTAATGACGTGGTATAAGAACAAGCAGATTGGAAATGCCCATAGCATGACTATAAAAGCAGTGCGACAATAGCATGCAGTACAAAAACAGTTGGCAGCAAATGAATGGGTATAAGGCTATAAATATGTGGATGCACACAGGTGTCAGTAGAATGAACAGGATGGTAGCGACCGGATAATGCTTTTGTACTGTACAATATTTAAACAAACTTCATGCGAAGCAACACATCAAGAAAGTTAACGGCATATGAGATCTGCAAATAACTACACAAAACATGGCTAAAGAAACACCGCGATCTAACGGGCCAGCGTACTAACCAAGCTGCGGCGGGGTGGACGGGGGCGGCAACTTGCATTCCAGCGGCGGCGAACGCGGGAGACGATGAATCGACCCTGTTTCAGTAGAAGCGGGCGTTAGTGAAGCAGATCTGGTTGGCTGGCAAGGGATTCGGTGAAGTTGATACAGCCGCTGCGCCGAGGTAGTCGGTGGCGAGGTCGGCGGTGAAGCAGATCCGTCGGTGGCGAGGTCGGCGGTGAAGCAGATCCATCGGTGGCGAGGTCGGCGGTGAAGCAGATCCGTCGGTGACGAGGGCGGCGGGGGAGCGGATCAGGTGGGTGGACAGCCAACACGATCAAGGCTACGCTGTGGAGGAGTATGCCGGCGGCGAAGCAGATCTAGTACTGTAGAGAGTCAGAGCTTTGGCGTGTGAGAGTATTTTTGAGCTAATGGGGCGAATGGTTGGTGGGTGGGTGTGGGCCTGTGGGGAGGGTTCGGGATCTAGGCAAGATATTTCATTGTTACCGAATGAGCCCTCCATGGTCGGTGGGTTGTAGCTTCCGGACCAGGGTTAAAAGGGTAAAACTGGTCACGGGATTTTCGAATGGATGCGGCGGGATGATTTGGCGCGCGGCCGAAATTTTCAGTTTCAAGCTACGAGCAGAACGACAAAAATAATGTTCTTCCCCAGGGAGCTCTCATTTCTTCCTCTTCTCTTTCTCTCTCGAGTCTCTCCCACTCCCCCGGCTCCTCTCCCCCTTCTCTCCGGCGGCCTCGCCGGCCGGAGACGAGGCCGACTTCTCTCTGTATATTGTACACCCTCCGAACTAAATTAATTGATTCAACTTTCCTTAGACGTGTATGTATCTAGAGTAAAAACATGTGTGGATACATCCATATTTAGATAAGCAAAGTTGAGTCAGCTAATTTGGATCCGAGGGAGTTAGTGTTGTTGTAAGCTTAGATCCAGTGTTTCCCATGAGCAGAATGGCGCAATGGAGTCGGGGATCTCATCATCGGCTTCAGATCTGGCCTATGGTGAATCTGGCGGATCTTGCCGGCCAAACCCCGATCTGGTGCCATCAATGTGATGGCGCTAACGGTGAGGCTTGCTTTGGTCAGTGCTTCAGATCTGGCCAATGGGGAAGTCAAGCTGCTAAAGTTCACAAGCTCGGGGCATACGACGGCGTCATCCGTCTTGCCCGTGCACATCTTGGCCTTTCAGCGGCCCTTCTCAGAGCCAATATGCCGTTGCTGAGGCCCTTCTTCTCCTTCGTCCTGGCGACTACCGGCGACACCGTCCCAAGTGGTGCGTCCCCGGCGACGGAGTTGCTGGAAAGGATGCGGAGCAGAGATCTGATGTGCGGTCGAGAAGGACTCGATTGATTTTCTTCTATATGTTTTGGGGTCCTTTTTGTAAAGTTGCAGGTTCTATTAGTTATTGTCTAGTACTTTTGGTCCTCTATGTAATTTTTTGGACTAGTTTCCATTGGCACTGATAAACTTGAATTTTGACAAGTTCACGGGAAAAAAATTCCTTTGCACATATGGCCTATCATGTATAAACATTCTTGAGATTTAAACTATATGTAATGTGCCATGCATTAACCCTAAACCATATATATGTAACTAACCCTAGCTGATCAAACCCTACTTAATTAAAACAAATAACCCTAAACTATACGCATGCACTTTATGCGCAAAGGCGCGGGTGCCTCTAATAATGTGTGTGTGCACTCGATCGATGATCCCTAAACCTTATACAACCCTAAAACCCTAATCCCTAATCCCTAAACCCTAAACACCCTAAACACTAAACCCTATACCCTAAACCCTAACCCTAACCCTAAACCCTAATTAAACCCTATATATAGGCCAACGACACTTAATTGTGCATCAAGCAGGCCAGGGGTGCCTCGCGGTCCTCTAATTAAATTAAATGTGCCATGCATTAACCCTAAACCATATATATGTAACTAACCATAGCTAATCAACCCTACTTAATGAAAACACATAACCCTAAAGTATACTAGCTATAACCCGATCTAATAAAAACATGCTCTATATATAGCAGCTAGCTAGCAAACCTTAGATTAACACCAATTAATATATACATGGCCTATATCGATCATGTTGTATAACATATCCCTGAGATTCATTAATTAATTATATAATTATCGTGATAAATTAATTAACTCTAATTTTGACAAGTTCTCTCGAATGAAAACACATTTGATTAAGTTGCCTCATAATATATATATAATTAGTGTGCATGCATGGCCTACCATGCATTCGTGCATATATTTTAATGTATATTTGAACATATTCTTGGGGATTTCAATCTCTCTCTCTCGATCATCTATATATCGTTGGTGGCCAAAAAACACACATATATATGCATGCAATTTATGCGTAAAGGCGCGGGTGCCTCTAATAATGTGTGTGCGCACTCGATCGATGATCCCTAAACCTTAAACAACCCTAAAACCTTAAATCTCTAATCCCTAATCCCTAAACCTAAACACCCTAAACACTAAACCCTAAACCCTAGACCCTAAACCCTAACCCTAACCCTAACCCTAAACCCTAGCTAACCCTAAACCCTAATTAAACCCTATGTATAGGCCAACGACACTTAATTGTGCATCGAGCAGGCCAGGGGTGCCTCGCGGTCCTCTAATTAAATTAAATGTGCCATGCATTAACCCTAAACCATATATATGTAACTAACCCTAGCTAATCAACCCTACTTAATTAAAACACATAACCCTAAACTATACTAGCTAGCTATAACCCGATCTAATAAAAACATGCTCTATATATAGCAGCTAGCTAGCAAACCGTAGATTAACACCAATTAAAATATACATGGCCTATATCGATCATGTTGTATAACATATCCCTGAGATTCATTAATTAATTATATAATTATCGTGATAAATTAATTAACTTGAATTTTGACAAGTTCTCTCGAATGAAAACACATTTGATTAAGTTGCCTCATAATATATATATAATTAGTGTGCATGCATGGCCTACAATGCATTCGTGCATATATTTTAATGTATATTTGAACATATTCTTGGGGATTTCAATCTCTCTCTCGATCATCTATATATCGTTGGTGGCCCAAAAAACACACATATATACGCATGCACTTTATGCGTAAAGGCGCGGGTGCCTCGATCTAATAATGTGTGTGCGCACTCGATCGATGATCCCTAAACCTTAAACAACCCTAAAACCCTAAATCCCTAATCCCTAATCCCTAAACCCTAAACACCCTAAACACTAAACCCTAGACCCTAGACCCTAAACCCTAACCCTAACCCTAACCTGCCCTAGCTAACCCTAAACCCTAATTAAACCCTATGTATAGGCCAACGACACTTAATTGTGCATCGAGCAGCCCAGGGGTGCCTCGCGGTCCTCTAATTAAATTAATTAAATGCGCCATGCATTAACCCTAAACCATATATATGTAACTAACCCTAGCTAATCAACCCTACTTAATTAAAACACATAACCCTAAACTATACTAGATATAACCCGATCTAATAAAAACATGCTCTATATATATAGCTAGCAAAACGTAGATTAACACCAATTAAAATATACATGGCCTATATCGATCATGTTGTATAACATATCCCTGAGATTCATTAATTAATTATATAATTATCGTGATAAATTAATTAACTTGAATTTTGACAAGTTCTCTCGAATGAAAACACATTTGATTAAGTTGCCTCATAATATATATAATTAGTGTGCATGCATGGCCTACAATGCATTCGTGCATATATTTTAATGTATATTTGAACATATATATTCTTGGGGATTTCAATCTCTCTCTCTCTCGATCATCTATATATCGTTGGTGGCCCAAAAAACACACATATATACGCATGCACTTTATGCGTAAAGGCGCGGGTGCCTCTAATAATGTGTGTGCGCACTCGATCGATGATCCCTAAACCTTAAACAACCCCTAAAACCTTAAATCCCTAATCCCTAATAATCCCTAATCCCTAAACCCTAAACACCCTAAACACTAAACCCTAAACCCTAAACCCTAACCCTAACCCTAACCCTAACCCTAACCCTAAAACCTAGCTAACCCTAAACCCTAAACCCTAGACCCTAAACCCTAGACCCTAAACCCTAACCCTAACCCTAACCCTAACCCTAACCCTAACCCTAAACCCTAGCTAACCCTAAAACCCTAATTAAACCCTATGTATAGGCCAACGACACTTAATTGTGTGCATCGAGCAGGCCAGGGGTGCCTCGCGGTCCTCTAATTAAATTAAATGTGCCATGCATTAACCCTAAACCATATATATGTAACTAACCCTAGCTAGCTAATCAACCCTACTTAATTAAAACACATAACCCTAAACTATACTAGCTAGCTATAACCCGATCTAATAAAAACATGCTCTATATGTAGCAGCTAGCTAGCAAACCGTAGATTAACACCAATTAAAATATACATGGCCTATATCGATCATGTTGTATAACATATCCCTGAGATTCATTAATTAATTATATAATTATCGTGATAAATTAATTAACTTGAATTTTGACAAGTTCTCTCGAATGAAAACACATTTGATTAAGTTGCCTCATAATATATATATAATTAGTGTGCATGCATGGCCTACAATGCATTCGTGCATATATTTTAATGTATATTTGAACATATATATTCTTGGGGATTTCAGTCTCGATCTCTCTCTCTCGATCATCTATATATCGTTGGTGGCCCAAAAAACACACATATATACGCATGCACTTTATGCGTAAAGGCGCGGGTGCCTCTAATAATGTGTGTGCGCACTCGATCGATGATCCCTAAACCTTAAACAACCCCTAAAACCTTAAATCCCTAATCCCTAATAATCCCTAATCCCTAAACCCTAAACACTAAACCCTAAACCCTAACCCTAACCCTAACCCTAACACTAACCCTAAACCCTAGCTAACCCTAAACCCTAAACCCTAGACCCTAAACCACCCTAGACCCTAAACCCTAACCCTAACCCTAACCCTAACCCTAAACCCTAGCTAACCCTAAACCCTAATTAAACCCTATGTATAGGCCAACGACACTTAATTGTGCATCGAGCAGGCCAGGGGTGCCTCGCGGTCCTCTAATTAAATTAAATGTGCCATGCATTAACCCTAAACCATATATATGTAACTAACCCTAGCTAATCAACCCTACTTAATTAAAACACATAACCCTAAACTATACTAGCTAGCTATAACCCGATCTAATAAAAACATGCTCTATATATAGCAGCTAGCTAGCAAACCGTAGATTAACACCAATTAAAATATACATGGCCTATATCAATTTTAATATATATTTGAACATATTCTAGGGGATTTCAATCTCTCTCTCTCGATCATCTATATATCGTTGTTGGTGGCAAAAAACACACACGTACATATATACGCATGCACTTTATGCGCAAAGGCGCGGGTGCCTCTAATAATGTGTGTGCGCACTCGATCGATGATCCCTAAACCTTAAACAACCCTAAAACTCCCCTAAACCCTAAACACCCTAAACACTAAACCCTAGACCCTAAACACCCTAAACACTAAACCCTAGACCCTAAACACCGTAAACACTAAACCCTAAACCCTAAACCCTAAACACCCTAAACACTAATTAAACCCTAAACCCTAGACCCTAAACACCCTAAACTAAACCCTAGACCCTAGCTAAACACCCTAAACACTAAACCCTAAACCCTAGCTAACCCTAAACCCTAATTAAACCCTATATATAGGCCAACGACACTTAATTGTGCATCAAGCAGGCCAGGGGTGCCTAGCTCGCGGTCCTCTAGTTAAATTAAATGTGCCATGCATTAACCCTAAACCATATATATAACTAACCCCTAGCTAATCAAACCCTAGTTCATTAAAACACATAACCCTAAACTATACTAGCTAGCTATAACCCGATCTAATAAAAACATGCTCGATCTATATATAGCAGCTAGCTAGCAAATTAAACGGTAGATTAACACCAATTAATATATACGACATGGCCTATATCGATCATATGTTGTATAACATCTCCCTGAGATTCATTAATTAATTATATAATTATCGATGATAAATTAATTAACTTGAATTTTGACAAGTTCTCTCGAATGAAAACACATTTGATTAAGTTTCCTCATAATATATATATAATTAGTGTGCATGCATGGCCTACCATGCATGCATTCGTGCATATATTTTAATATATATTTGAACATATTCTTGGGGATTTCAATCTCTCTCTCTCGATCATCTATATATCGTTGTTGGCCAAAAAAACACACACATATACACATGCACTTTATGCGCAAAGGCGCGTGTGCCTCTAATAATGTGTGTGTGCGCACTCGATCGATGATCCATAAACCTTAAACCCTAATTAAATAAACCCTAATCCCTAATCCCTAAACCCCTAAACACCATAAACATTAAACCCTAGACCCTAGACCCTAAACCCTAACCTCCTAACCCTAAACCCTAAACCCTAATTAAACCCTATATATAGGCCAATGACACTTAATTGTGCATCAAGCAGGCCAGGGGTGCCTTAGCTCGCGGTCCTCTAATTAAATTAAATGTGCCATGCATATATATATGTGTTTAATTTGGGGATTTCAATCGCTCTCTCGTATGTAGATCTCTCTCTACCTCTCTCTCTCTCTCTCTCTCTCTCTCTCGTTAATTGGTGGCCAACAACACACACATGCACTTTGTGCGCAAAGGCATGCGCCTCTAATAATGTGTGCGCAGTCGATCAATCTAGTTTTGATTAATCATAGCACACAAATAAAGAAGTTGTATTTGAATCCACACAACCTAATCTAAAACACATAACCCCTAACATGGCCTAATTAATTAACCCCTTCTCTCTACCTAATTAGTGGAAATTGCACAAAATCAAAAGGGGTCCCTCACTAATTGTGCATATCTGCTAGATTGTGATAAACTTTTGCCCCATATATATTTGGTGGATGGGTGCATCTTGGCATGTAAAACAATTAGTGTTTGCAAATGGCATTGTCAAAATTTATGTACAAATGATTTCTTTCCATCCAAAGTGCATAAAATGGGAGTTTTAATGAAGAAAGTACAAATAAAACAGCTCAACATGCTTCCACACCCCGATTTCCACACGAAGTAGAGCATATTTAAAGGATAATTCCAGAGTTTTACTATTTTTCAAGCAACTTTGCTAATTTTCCCCCACTCACATGACTTTATGTCGATTTAACGAAAATATGGCGAATTTAAACTACATGGGCGGGATAGTTTGAATTGTGCGCGCGGCAAAGGGAACCGCCTATTCCTCAACCTTGTGCACGGCAAATTACACACGCAACTCCATTAAACGCCACCTACCGACCTTAATTATCACCCCGGCGGCCCGGCCGCATGACCCCCCACCCACCCCTACACAACTTATCCCCGTCCGTGCGAAGAGCTTCCCCTCCCCGTCCCGTCCGTGCGAAGAAGAAGCTTCCCCTCCCCGTCGTTCTTCTCGAGACGCACCGGCGGTCAAGTTGATCCACGGTAGGGCTGCTATCTCTAGCTCAATCATGTATCGGGCAAGACGGCCTAACGATTTATATTTTCTTGATGCTGCTAAAAAAATTCGTCAGTATGCTCGAACTAATTGGCACTTTATAGTTTTCCGCTCGATTTGTCATCGATCAATTTGTTCATTTGCGTGGGCATATAGAGTCAGTTCTGCACTCGATCCGTTAATTTGCTGAAATGCCATGGCAGAGTTTTGTACACGATCTGTTTGCTAAAATGTCGATGGGCATTTTTTGTTTTGTACTCGACATGATTGCTGAAATGCATAATCATGTAGTATAGTTTTGTACTCGATGGATATACATTTCCTACTTCGCCTTAAATTAATCACCAACCACTGTATCTCATAATTAAACAGATGGACAGAACTTGGATACTGCATGGACACTTATGTTCCCCTTCATATATAAATGGTGTTCAACCCTTTATGGGGTTTATTAGAGCTCATGAAGGTCACAACCTGGACGTGTATTGCCCGCGCTGCACATGTATGAATGGTGAGAAGAGGCCTCACCCTGTAGTGGCAGATCATTTACACATTTTTGGGATGGACCGCACATATGTTAGGCGGGTTTAGCATGGTGAACCATATAATGATCCTTTAGCAGGAGAAGCAGATCTTGCTCACACTGTATGTGTGCTGGCATATGTAGTTAATTATTTATATTGATGCTGCCGCTGTTTCAATCAATAGTTTGCATTGCTGTGCAAGGTTCTGTACTCAAATTTAACTTGTTGCAGATGGATGGACGGGAAGGAGAGAAAAAGCGCTTGCTTCAGGAAACGGGTTTCAGCTCTGGGACATGTGCTGTGCCAGATGAGAAGGTAAATATGTAAAACGGCATTTGTTCAGGTTGCATCCCTTAGATGTTTGTCTAATCGGTTGATGTACTAATTGCAGAAGCATAGAGTTGAAGAGGTCTCTCAGTTTGATGGGAGATTTGAAGATGAATCTCAGTTTGATGCACCTGTGGATGGTACTGATGACGAGCCTTTCATAGACGAAGGTCCTGCACCTGAGATTATCCAGCCTACAGAAGGAGGCCATGGACCGAGTACACAGCTTTGCGTTGAAGTGGATGCACGCCCGGAGATCATCAGGGGCGTCCGGGTAGTCTCAAGACCACCCAGCCCTGATGCACCTGTGGATGGTACTGATGACGAGCCTCTCATAGACGAAGGTCCTGCACCTGAGATTATCCAGCCTACAGAAGGAGGCCGTGGACCGAGTACACAGCTTTGCGTTGAAGAGGATGCACACCCGGAGATCATCAGGGGCGTCCCGGTAGTCTCAGGACCACCTAGCCCTGATGCAAAATGTTGAGCTACTTTATGATTCGTACTCTTATGTTCTGGTGCTGTAGTATGTTATGATTTGTACGCCTTTGGCGCTAGATTAAGCATTCAGTGGATGATCGCGTTGCAAAATTCGACACCCACACAATCAGTTCATCGTATGAGTAGTAGCACAATTACTTCTACAGCGATTCCTGCCAGCGCATTAGTTGGTAGCATGAAACACTTTCAGGTACTCCCCTCTGATTCATATTAATTGACTCAATTCTGTCTAGATATGGATGTATCTAGATGCATTTGTTAACTAGACTAACAAACTTGAGTCAGTTAATATGAATCCGTGTAAACCGCCCAGTCCTCGAGCAGCTAGTTTATTGACTCTGGACTCCAAGCCTCTCGCGGCAAGCCATCGACGAAGCTTTGACCAGATCTTGGCCCGCAATTTTTTGTGTGTGGCGAATAGCAAAGCTTTGACCAGTTCCTCTCGGGATGCAGCACGCCGGTGAGCTTGCACGGTTGCCATGAGCACTTTCCGGCGGAACTTCCTCTTCAGCGCCCTCAAGCCGCTGCTGCGAGACAGCACGCAGTGCCTCGAGGTGGACGGAATTCTGGATCTCAGGGCGGGTGGTCCGCATCGTCCGGGAACGATCTCCAGCGGGTTAACGAGGACATGCATGGCGGCCAGGGGATTTTTTTTTTTTGGTTTGAGCTTGGGATTTGGGGTTTTTTCGGATAGGGGAGGAGGAACCGAGGAAGAGGAAGGAACAGCCGCGTGCTTGGCGCGTGGCGGTGTGCTTGAATTTCGAATTTTTGTGAAATGTTTCATTTCCCCGCTACAATTCGGGGGTTTCTTGACGCGCCAATGCGTCCCGCCGGGCAGCTTCAAGTGAATTTGGGGTGCCACGCTATGGGCCCTAGTTTCAGTGAGACATGTAATGACTAGTCACATCAGTAAGTTCACTGTGTAATAAAATATGTTACCCCTCCCCTTTATGTAGCACCCCTTCTCTCCCGATCGAGTGCCGATTGCCGACGGATGCAAGCCGCTAGCTCGATCCCCTCCTTTCGCCTCCACCGTCCAGGCATCCAGCTTGGAGGGGCAAGCTGCATCTAGACCAAGCGGATTAGGTAGGACTAGTAATGTTCTTTCCTTTCTCGAGATCGGTTCTTTTTTCCTCTCCTCGATATCTTGCGCATCTCTTTCCTATTCTGGGCGAAGGGGTGTCTTTCTGGTCACCCTCGAGCTGGGAGTGATTGATGGGGGTGGGGGGCGGGGGCTACCTTTGCTTGGATTGGGGTGTTCTTCCTTTATTTGTCGACATTTGCAACCTTTGTAGTTTCTGCTGATCCTCACTGTATCTTTTGTCAGCTTGTACAGGAAAGGTAAGACCTCGGCGGTGGGGGCAATGGAGCGTAAGGCCACCACGCATGTGGGCAGTTGGCTGAGCCTGAGCTGCGTCCCCAGCCCCGCGAAGCAGGTACTCCGTTTGCTTATCCACTCTTTACCTTTTAAGTGTCTCTCTGCATCCTCAATCTGTTCCTGTTCTGGAATATGCTTAAAGTAGCACATGTCTTCAGCTGTTTGTGCGTAAAGCCTCTGTGACACCATGCTCTATATTCTCTGTATCAGGTTGGTACCTCCAGGTTCCGTGCTGAGGCTATGGGGAACGAGAATAGCGCCCCACCTGCTGCAGGAGCATGGCCCGATCTGCAGCACAAGAAGCGAAATGCCACTGCCGAGCTGGGCAGGGACCGCCCAGGGGTAATTTTTTTAACCAACTTACCATGATGTAGTCTGAATCTGATACTCCCTCAGATCCAAATTAATTGACTCAACTATCTGTAGATACGGATGTATCTAGATGTGTTTTAGCTCTAGATACTACTGCCTCCATCCCAAAGCTTTGGGCTTATATTATTTTTAGAAAGTCAAACTATACCATGTTTGACTAAGCTTTTACCAAAAATCAGTAACATGCAAAATACAAAATTAATATCATTAAATAGATAATAAAATATATTTTCCTACGGTATCTACACAGTATTATATTTGTTGATAGAATGTTCTAAAATTTTGGTCAAACTTTGCTTGTTTTGATTTCTCAAAAATAAATAAGGCTTAAGCTTTTGGATGGTGGTAGTACATTCATATCTAGACAAAGCTGAGTTAACTAGTTTTTTGTCTGTCCATAGCTAGTGTTCACGCTGCAAAAGGCTAAGAGCATCCACTATATGCATCAGTCTATCTCATACAGTAATTCAATATCACTGCTGAGGTCTGCCTTTTGTTTTGCTATTCATATGCAGACTGAAACTTTAGGGCCTTTACTCAAAAGGAAGATCAAAACTGCGGCTGATCAGGCTGCCAGTATGTTGATGCCGCCCCCATCTTCTAAATGCCTCTACAAGCACAAGGCCACGCGCCAGCTGGGTGGTGATCTTTTAATGAATATGGTATATTTTCTTAATCCACAAAACATGCCTTGATTTTTCTCTGTTTATTGTCGGTTTTTTCTATGCTTGCCAAAAGTTTACAACAACAACAACAACAACCAAGCCTTTCAGTCCCAAACAAGTTGGGGTAGGCTAGAGTTGAAACCCATAAGATCTCGAAGCCAAAAGTTTAGAAACACCAAATTCGTTTGCTTACAATCATCATACAGTAATGTTCATCTACTCCAGTTCCCCTAACCCAACAAAAAATGATGTTAATTACGATTTTTAGATTAAAAGAGCACCATTAGGCGCTGTTAATTACGACTTTGAGATTAAAATGTCATTTGCAATTGTTAATTACAATTTTGAGACAAATGGTTAGTTTAACCTCGATCTCTTCTGCTCTCCATTTATCCCAACCGAACAAAAATTTAACCATTCCATTCCTCTGAAATGGAACCATTCCATTCCATTCCACGCTGTTTCAGAACCGAACACACCCTTGCATTGTTGTGAACTGTTGTCCATACACAGCCATACCCTTCCACTTACATCCAGCACTATATGCATCAGTCTGTCTCAGAGTCATTCAATATCACTGCTGAGATCTGTTCCCATTCTTATGCAGGCTGAAACTGCTGCGCCTTTACTCAAGTGGATGCAAAATGAGGCTAATGAGGCTGCTGTGAGGACGATGGTGCCGGCACCATCTTCCGAAAACCTCTACAAGCACGAGGCCATGGGCCAGCTGGGTGGTGACCTTTTAATGAATCTGGTATATTTTCTTAATCCACATACATGATTTCATTATTATCTGTTTAATTACTGTTGGCTTTGTCTAATGCTTACCAAAAGTTCAGAAACACTGTGTTTGCTTACAATCATCATACACTAATTTTTCACTTTTCAGTCTGTCTCATCCAGTATATAAACTGTTGATTTCCATTGGCTTCTTTTGTAATCATTTGCATTGTTGTCAACTGTTCTCTATGCACAACCCTATTCTTCCACTTACACCCGCACTATTTGCATCAGTCTATCTCATAGATTTATTAAATATCAATGATGAGTTCTGTTGCTATTCATATGCAGGATGAAACTTCTGTGCCTCTACTCAAATGGATAAAAAATGATCCTGATGAGGCTGCTGTGAAGACGATGGTGCCGCCACCATCTTCTGAAAACCTCCTCAAGCACAAGGCCACGGGCCAGCTGGGTGGTACCCTTTTCAGTAAGCAGGTATATTTTCTTAATCCTCATACATGATTTGATTTTTGTCTGTTTATTGCCGGCTTTGTCTAATGCTTACCAATAGTTCAGAAACACACACACCTATTCTTACACTTACATCCAGCACTATATGCATCAGTGTCTCATAGATTCATTTTATATATCACTGCTGATGTCTGTTGCTCTTCAATTTTCATATGCAGACTGAAACTGCTAACCCTTCATTGGTCAAAAGGATTGCAACTGCTGCTGATGAGGCATCTGCAGAGGCTGCCACCAAGTTACTGTCAGCCCCACCTTCTGGATGCTTATATAAGCTCAAGTCCAAGGACCAGCCGGGCCGTAACCATCCAAGGGTTCGGGTATATTTTCTTAAGCCACATATACATGCCATGATTTATGTCTGATATTATCACCGGCTCTGTCTAATGCTTTTTGGAATTCGGAAACACCAAATTAGCATGCTTATATTCATCATACACTAATTTTTCACTGTTCAGTTTGTAACATAGTGTTATGCACTCGCTTGTCAACATTTGCATTGCTCTGAACTATGCACTTTACACAACCTAATTCTTCCACTTACATTCAGCGCTACGCACCAGTAGTACCTCCCATGTTTCCTTCACCATCCCGATGCCGAGCTTGCGGGAATATGGCGGGCCCATGTACATACCCCGCATATAACACCTCCTATGGCTCTATCTACCTTTCTAGTAGCTCCTTCACAGAGTTACAGGTATGTATTCTCAGTGGTTTAGCATGAATTGGCATATAGTAAAGTCTTGTTTTTAGTCTTCCTGCTTCTTACATTTGTATCAATTTTCACATGCAGACTGTACCTTGTGAACTTCGTCCAATGATTAACCAGATGTGTCCGCATGAAGGGTCTTTCACTATGCATGGCAATGGCAAATTGATGAACACCTACACGGTCTATGAGGTGTATGTCTACAAGACGCAGGCCATCACATATTTGTATGGACATGATTGGAGAAAGTTTGCTTTTGACTACGGTCTGAAGAAGGGCGACGAGCTGAGGATCAGAAACTCAAACGGGCAGATATACGTAACTGCTTACAGAGTTGGAGACACTTCCAAATATATAATATGTAACTTTTTTCTACTCATATCTTTTGATAACTGTTCTGAGCAGTTGTTCTAAACCATTCCCTCTGTTCTAGCTTGCTGGGTTTAACATGATCAAAGCTGCAGATCCCCTGATGGAACATGAGCGGATGTCACAAAGGGCAACCACACCAGCACCGGCACCGGCTTCCCACTCTCCTGCATCAGCACCGGTTCCTGTACCAGCTCCGTTTACTGCATCTACCCAGCAGTCCCCTACATCAGCATTGGTTCCTGTAGAGGCCCCATATACTACACCTGCCCAGCAGGCTCCTGCATCAGCACTGGTTCCTCTAGCTGCACCGTTTACTGCACCTGCCCAACAGTCTCCTGCATCAGCACCGGTTCCTCTAGAGGCACCGTTTACTGCACCTGATACGTCCAAAATGTATCTACTTTCCCGAACACTTTTGCTATTGTTTTGCCTCTAATTTGTGTATTTTGGATGCAACTAACACGGACTAACGCTGTTTTCAGCAGAACTGTTCTGGTGTCTCGTTTTTGTGCAGAAATCCAACTTTCGGGAAAATCCTCGGAATTTATGCAGAAGGCCCTATTTTCCCAGAATACTGACGGAGCCAGAAGGTCAAGTAAGGTGGAGGCCCGAGGGCCCCACACCATAAGGCGGCGCGGCCTAGGGGGCCGCGCGGCCCTATGGTGTGGCCCCCTCGGCCGGCCTCCGACGCCCTCCTTCGGACTACTTATCGGCCTCGACCTAAAAACGCAAGGAGGGAAGTCGAAGTCGCCAGAAAGCCTCCAGAACGCCGCCACATCGCGAAACTCCGTCTCGGGAGCCAGAAGTCTCCGTTCTGGCACTCCGCCGGGACGGGGAATTGGAGGAGATCATCGCCATCATCACCACCGACGCCTCTCCATCAACCAGCCATGTTTCCCCCATCCATGTGTGAGTAATTCCCCCGCTGTAGGCCGAAGGGGATGGTAGGGATTGGATGAGATTGGTCATGTAATAGCATAAGATTGTTAGGGCATAGTGCCTAGTGTCCGTAATTGGTACTTTGATGATATTGTTGCAACTTGCTATGCTTAATGCTTGTCACTAGGGCCCGAGTGCCATGATCTCAGATCTGAACATGTTATTGTTTCATCATGATATTCATTGTTTTATGATCTTACCTGCAAGTTGTATACACATGTCGCTGTCCGGAACCAATGGCCCCGAAGTGACAGAAATCGGGACAACCGGAGGGGATGGTAGTGATGTGAGGATCACATGTGTTCACGGAGTGTTAATGCTTTGCTCCGGTACTCTATTAAAAGGAGTACCTTAATATCCAGTAGTTTCCCTTGAGGCCCGGCTGCCACCGGCTGGTAGGACAAAAGATGTTGTGCAAGTTTCTCATTGCGAGCACGTACGACTATAATTGGAACACATGCCTATTGATTGCTTTGTACTTGGACACCGTTTTATTATTATCTGCAAATGCCCTGCTATGATTGTTACATGAGTTTCTCTCATCCATGCAACACCCGTCATCCGTCCCCGTGCCTACAGTATTTTAATCCTGCTGTTTACTATAATCACTACTGCTGTCTTTGTTACTCTGCTGCTGTTATTTCACTACTGCTACTGCTATAAAACTGTTACTGATAAACTCTTGCGAGCAAGTCTGTTTCCGGTGCAGCTGAATTGACAACTCCGCTGTTAAGGCTTCCAAGTGTTCTTTGTCTCCCCTTGTGTCGAATCAATAAATTGGGTTATACTACCCGCGAAGACTGCTGCGATCCCCTATACTTGTGGGTCATCAAGACTGTTTTCTGGCGCCGTTGCCGGGGAGCATAGCTTTATTTGGAAGTTCACTTGGATTGATATTGTTCGCTGCAAATTCTCCATCATGGGTAAACCTCGCGATACTAAGGTCGCCATATTACCATCCACTACAAGAAAAGGTACAACTCTGAGTACCTCTGCTGCTCTTGATTCACCATCTGTGATTGATAAACTTGTTTCACCGCCACATGCTTCACATGCGGGTACTTCTGCTGAATCTGAAAACTCTCATAATATTGATAATATTTCTGCTGTGCTTGATGATAGTGGTTCATTGGGATCTTTTCTAGATGCTACGATTGCTAGGTCTAGACAAATTGAAAATACTGAAACTCCTAATGCTACTACACCTGTTAATTCACCTGAACTTGATTATTCTAGTGATGATCCTGATGAAGATTATGTGGAGCTTAATGATGATTTTATTGAAAAATGCAATGCTACTACTGATGCAAGAAAAATTAAAAAGTTGCTTGCAGAACATGCTGTTAGATATAAACTGTCTCCTGATCCTAAATTTGCCACATCTCCTATAAACATTAAGGATAAAGATTATGATTTTTCTCTTGATCTATCTCATATAGCTATTGTTGAGAAAACACCCTTTTGTGGTACTGAAAAAGAAAGTGCTGTTGAACACATGATTGAGTTATCTACTCTAAGTAGCTTGTTTTCTGATGATGTTAAGAAGCGTACTTACTTTGTTGCTAAAATCTTTCCATTCTCATTAAAGGATGACGCTAAAACTTGGTATAATAGTTTGCCACCTGATTCTATTAAAAGTCCAAAAGAATTGCTTGATGTTTTCTTCCGTAAATACTTTCCTGCTAGTGCTCAACATATTGCTTTGCAGAGAATTTATAATTTTGACCAGGAAGATGGAGAGAAATTGCCTGAGGCTTGGGCGAGATTTTGCTCTCTTATTAGAGCTCGGCCTGACCATGATTTGGAAAAGCATGATTTACTTGATATATTTTATAGTGGACTAACCATTGAGTCTAGGGCATACCTGGATAGTTGTGCTGGTTGTGTTTTCAGGAAAAGAACTCCAGACGACGCTGAAGAATTATTGGCTAAAATAGGCCGGAATCATGATGATTGGACTACGCCTGAACCAATTCCAACGCCAATATTAAAGAAGAGGGGTTTAATTAAATTGAATGATGAAGATATGAGGGAAGCCAAGAAGTCTCTCAAGGAGAAAGGTATTAAATCTGAAGATGTGAAGAATCTTCCTCCCATAGAAGATATATGTGAGATAATTCCCCCTTCATCCATGATTGAGGTAAACTCCCTTCAACGCTTTACTAGGGAAGATATTCCGTATTCGAAACCTCCTGCACAATGCTTAGATGAGTTTGATAATTATATTGTTAAGCAAGAAAATTTTAATATGAGAATAGAGAATCATTTAATGGAAAATTCTCGAGCTATTAGTGAATTGCATGATATTGTAGAGAGAACCTCCAATGATGTTAAGATGCTTGTTAAACATTTTCATATGGTTCAAACTCAAATTGATCAACTCACTAAAGTGCAAAATGACTTGTTGGGGAATAATTCTAAAGAAAAACATGCTTATGAAGTAACAACTAGAGGCGGTGTTTCTACTCAGGATCCTCTATATCCTGAAGGGCATCCCAAAAGAGTTGAACAAGATTCTCAACAAACTAAAACTAGTGCTCCATCTAAGAAAAAGAAAAAGAAACATAAGAATGTTGTAGAATCCTCTGAACCTGTTAATGATCCTAATAGCATTTCTATTTCTGATGCTGAAACTGAAAGTGGTAATGAACATGATAAAGATAATGATAAGAATGATGCTTCTGATAAAGAAGATGTTGAAGAAGAACCTGAAAAGCATGCTAAAAATAAAAAGTACACTAAAGAAGATTTTATTGCTGAGAAACATGGTAATGAAAGAGAACCTTGGGTTCAAAAGCAAATGCCTTTTCCTGCTAAGAAACTAAAATCAAAGGAAGAAGAACACTATAATAAATTTTGTGATTGGATGAAACCTTTATTCTTGCAAATCCCTTTGACTGATGCTATTAAATTGCCTCCTTATTCAAAGTATATGAAAGATATTGTTACTAACAAAAGGAAAATCCCCAATGAGGAAATTTCCACTATGCTTGCTAATTACTCTTTCAATGGCAAAGTTCCAAAGAAGTTGGGCGATCCAGGTATACCTACTATTCCTTGTTCTATTAAGAATAATTATGTTAAAACTGCTCTATGTGACTTGGGAGCCGGTGTTAGTGTTATGCCTTTTTCTCTTTATAAGAGACTTTACTTAGATAAGTTGATACCTACTGATATATCTTTGCAAATGGCTGATAAATCTACTGCTATTCCTGTTGGTATATGTGAGGATGTTCCTGTTCAAGTTACTAATAACTGCTTGATATTAACTGATTTTGTTGTGTTGGAAATGCCTGAAGATGATAATATGTCTATTATTCTTGGGAGACCTTTTCTTAACACCGCAGGGGCTGTTATTGATTGCAATAAAGGAAAGGTTACTTTCAATGTTGATGATAGGGAGCATACCGTTTATTTTCCCAAGAGGATTGAGAAAGCGTGTGGAGTTAATACTATTTCTAATGTGAGAACTATCAAAGTGGGAACTATTGATTGTCCTATATATGAGCCTAAAGAAGAATATCAAACTCTCGTGATTGGATCCATATCAATACAATTCAAGGTAACATGATTGATTTGAGGTTTATTTCTTCTTATGCTATGTAAAATTTATTTGGTGGCAAGACTTGATCAACCTTGTTAACAAATACTTTTTATATGCATAGAGGAGGTAAACAACATCTCTTTCTTCCTCCACTTGCTCTAGTTGCTGTAGCACTTTTAATTTGCAAAGTTCCTTAGTTAATTGGAGATTTCAAAAATTTTCCTGGCCAGTAATAATAAACTTAATACCCAGAAATGTGCATTTTTCAAAGTTTTCAAAAATTCACAAAAATTATACCGTTGGTCCTATTTTTCGACGAGGCACCTGGGAGCACCAGAGGATGACCTGTGGGGCACCACAGGGTGCCACACCACAGGCCGGCGCGGCCCAAGGGGGGCGCGCCACCCTGTGGTGTGGGCCCCTCCTTGCCCCACTACTTCATCTCTTTCTCCCAGCATCTTCTCTCTCCCGAAAAAACTCGCACCAGGTTCCTCTCACTCGCGTTTTTGCTCAAGAGCTCAGGATTTTTCGATCTCTTTGCTCAGCCCAGATTTCTGTCTGAAATTTGGCACATTTGCTCTCCGGTATGTGACTCCTCCGCCTATCCAAGTAGAATTTTGTTTGGTGGAGTATATCTTGAATATTTTGCTGCTGTAGGTAACATGTTTAGTGAGCTTGCATGCTTGTTCTAAGTGGTAGAAACTAGTTTTGATGCATGATTAGTACTCTAGCAAGTTCCTATAGTAGTTCCCCTTGATTATATGTCACCAAATCAAATTTTATATTGTTTGTTGAAAATTTCAGAAAATGGAGTGGAGTAGATATCAACTTAACCAACAAGAATTGGAGGTCCAACAAGTTATGAGAGTGAATCGTGAAGAGGGAGTATACCCCTCTTACTACCCGTGCGCGGATTTCATGAGAAGCGCGGGAATATTGGAAGATGTTCGGAGTCTAATTTCTCGAGCAGGGCTGAGTGATTTTGTTGAAGGAGAGCCAAGACAATATGCAAAATTAACTATGTCTTTTGTGCAGGACTTTAAGTTCAATTGGTCGCGATCTAACCCCACGGTTCAGTATAAAATTTACAATAAAGCTGTCAACTTGCCATTCAGTGATTTTTGTGCAGCAATTAGAGTACCGCAATGGGGATCATGCGAGAAGATAAGGGGATCGCCGCAAGAACTCTTAAACCTCTTCAAGATGATTTGCTATGGAAGGAGTTTCTCAGAGGATAGTGGTAAAATCACTAGCATTCAGCTCCCGGCTATCCGCTACTTTGCCTATTTCATTACTAAATGCGTTCTTGCTAAAAAGATTGGTGGTAAACTTTCTATCCCGGATTTAGCTTTTCTAGCTGCGGCACTGCAAGGTAGTAGGACTTATAATTTGGGGGCATTGATAGCTTATAGACTTGCTACTAACCGTGAGAAAGGTGGAATTTGTGGAGGTCTCATCGCCTCTCGTTTACTAGCTTTTCATAATGTAGAACCTCATCATTTTGATATTCCATTCTCCATAGAAAAACTTGACATAGCCTCTATGATTAAACATGAATTTGTTTCTGATTCCTCCAACTTGGGTAACCTGTTTTACAAGATGACATTTTATAAGAAAGTCTGGAGAATAACTAAGAAAACTGAGAAACTAGTAAGATTGCCTGCGCCTGTTCTGTCTAACCTTGATTCCAGGGAAGATTGGTCGGTCACAGAAGGTGCACTGGATGCACACATAGAGGGAGGAGGCCATCATGCAAGAGACGACACGGAGGTCGAGGAACACCTCGACTCATCATCCGATGCAGCAAGTTCCTCGCATCAACATGTTGGGCATGTGGAGCCTCCACGCTTTTCTTCTGCACAGGAACTTTACTATGACTACGCCATGAATTATCCACCGGCGAGGAACAGCGACCCTCGTTGGGGTTGAACTCCACTTAGGCCAAAAGCCTAAGCTTGGGGGGAGGTATACCGGCATCACTCATTCTTTGCATATTATGGTTGCTGGATACTTGCACATACTTGTTTAGTCTCTTTGAGTGGTTTTCTAATGAGAGGGAGATGATATTTGGGGAAGTGCTGCCTGAAAACAGATTCTGGACTGTTACTAGAAAAATTCGTGCGCACAGCCAGAACGTTATTTTGAGCTGCCAATTTTTGTGCAGGTTCCCCAGGTTGTTATCTAACTTTCATTAGTTGAACACTTTTCGAGCTGAGCAACGTAAGATTTTTGTAAAAATCGATTTCTGTACTGCTGTCAGGTTTTGGCAGATTTCTGCCATCTCGCTTTTCTGTGTTTCTTTTAGTTTTCATTTTCTTGTTCTTGCTTTGTTTCTTTCCCAAAACACAAAAAGACCAAAAATATTTCTGTTGTTTCTCTTCACCATTTGTTTGCTTTGGTTTCTTGCATTTGTTTCGCTTTATTTGCTATTGCTAGTTTGCTACAAGAAAACCCAAAAAGATTTTGCTTTGTTTGCTTGTTTCCTTTTGTTCTTGTTTCTAATTCGAAAACACCAAAAATATTTGCTGTTCTTCTTTGGTTTGTAAAGTTCATCTTGAGTTCAATGGTCTTCGGTGGCTGGAGCGTGGTTTTCATTTCATATTATCCAAGCTACACAAGTGAAAAGGCAATAATGACGATCTACGACAATCTGATTGTGGTGAGAGGCTGGTATGAACTCTATTTGTTTTCATTTTTGTACATATACTCATCCATGTGAGCATGCTTAGTTGGTTCATGTGAGGTATATGTTATTTGAGAAAGTCTAGTAGTTCATGATCTCTCATGTTTAGCTCCAATTTATTAATATGAGTAGCATGTCATGGATGTTTGCTTGCATTGTTTTATTCATAAGTAAGTATGGCATTGTGGTATCCTCCTCTGAATAATTCATTTATATCGACTTGGCACATGCTCACGCATGCATATGACTGAACAAAAAGTCAATTAAGCCTCGATGATCTATATTGCTTCAGAGTTCTTGTATCACTTTTATGCCTCCGTTAATTTATTTTGCCGCAAGCATGATTATGACAGTTACTGCTCTCTTGATTTGTCGCTCCCTAGTCTATTGCTAGCCTTCACTTGTACTGAGCGGGAACGCTGCTCGTGCTTCCAAACACCTGAAAACCAAGTTGTTCCAAAGTGTCCACCATAAATACCTATGCATGGCATTTCAAACCATTCCAAGTAAATTCTCATGCGCTACCTTTAAAACCTTCAAAATGCTTCTCAATTTGTGTTTATGTTTCATAGCTCATGAGGAAGTATGTGGTGTTTAGCTTTCAACCTTGTCATTTACTTTTGACGGACTCTCACATGGACTAGTGGCACATCCGCTCATCCAATAATTTTGCAAAAAGAGCTGGCAATGGGATTCCCAGTCCCAAATTAATTAACTTAAATAGACACTCCTCCATGGTTTGTGATTGATGGACGGCACCCGAAGGATTCGGTTAGCCATGGCTTGTGTAAGCAAAGGTTGGGGGAGTGTCATCATCATAATAAAACTAAAATAAAAAGGCACTCCTTCATGGTATGAGATTGTTGGCAGGCACCCGAGGATTCGGTTAGCCATGGTTTGTGTAAGAAAGGTTGGAAGGAGTGCCACATAAACATGCAAATAATTCATGGGAGCCGCTCTTGAAAGTCCGGTTGGCGAGGTAGTTGGTGTACCCATTACCATTCGTTGACAACAACAAACACCTCTCAAAATGATTTTACTCCTGATTTCAAAAATGAAAAGCTCTAGCGCATGTTAATCCCTGCTTCCCTCTGCGAAGGGTCAATCTTTTACTTCTATGTTGTGTCTCCATTATTTCTTTGAGCACTATCTTGAGAGCACAACTGTCATTCTTAGTATAATATGCTTGTCTCAAAATATGATTGATTGTGGTATAACTTTGATGCTTTTATCTTTGACAATCACTACTTCTAGTCTTTCTATGAACTCCAGAGGTGCCTGGGCATTTATGTTTTGCCGATCAAATACGGGCAAGCGAGATACCACTTTATCATACTCTCTTATGAACATTGCAATCCTGCTTACATACATGATTCATGATGCTTATTATTAATTGTTGGTACCTCTTCATGATTGACATAGCTGTTAGATGATCTTATTTGCATGTATCTCACTATGAACTACTTAAGTATTAGCCATAGCATGAGAATATATACATCATATGAGCAAATGTGTTCATGAAAGTTCTTTTATCGCTCAGTTGTTAACTGAATTGCTTGAGGACAAGCAATAAGCTAAGCTTGGGGGAGTTGATACGTCCAAAACGTATCTACTTTCCCGAACACTTTTGCTATTGTTTTGCCTCTAATTTGTGTATTTTGGATGCAACTAACACGGACTAACGCTGTTTTAACTGCTCTGGTGTCTCGTTTTTGTGCAGAAATCCAACTTTCGGAAAATCCTCGGAATTTATGCAGAAGGCCCTATTTTTGAATACGGGAGCGGAAGGTCAAGTAAGGTGGAGGCCCGAGGCCCCACACCATAAGGCGGCGCGGCCTAGGGGGCGCGCGGCCCCGCCTGGCCGGCCTCCGACGCCCTCCTTCGGACTACTTATCGGCCTCGACCTAAAAACGCAAGGAGGAAGTCGAAGTCGAAAGCCTCCAGAACGCCGCCACATCGCGAAACTCCGTCTCGAGGAAGTCTCCGTTCTGGCACTCCGCCGGGACGGGGAATTGGAGGAGATCATCGCCATCATCACCACCGACGCCTCTCCATCAACCAGCCATGTTTCCCCCATCCATGTGTGAGTAATTCCCCCGCTGTAGGCCGAAGGGGATGGTAGGGATTGGATGAGATTGGTCATGTAATAGCATAAGATTGTTAGGGCATAGTGCCTAGTGTCCGTAATTGGTACTTTGATGATATTGTTGCAACTTGCTATGCTTAATGCTTGTCACTAGGGCCCGAGTGCCATGATCTCAGATCTGAACATGTTATTGTTTCATCATGATATTCATTGTTTTATGATCTTACCTGCAAGTTGTATACACATGTCGCTGTCCGGAACCAATGGCCCCGAAGTGACAAATCGGGACAACCGGAGGGGATGGTAGTGATGTGAGGATCACATGTGTTCACGGAGTGTTAATGCTTTGCTCCGGTACTCTATTAAAAGGAGTACCTTAATATCCAGTAGTTTCCCTTGAGGCCCGGCTGCCACCGGCTGGTAGGACAAAAGATGTTGTGCAAGTTTCTCATTGCGAGCACGTACGACTATAATTGGAACACATGCCTATTGATTGCTTTGTACTTGGACACCGTTTTATTATTATCTGCAAATGCCCTGCTATGATTGTTACATGAGTTTCTCTCATCCATGCAACGCCCGTCATCCGTCCCGTGCCTACAGTATTTTAATCCTGCTTTTTACTATAATCACTACGCTGTCTATGTTACTCTGCTGCTGTTATTTCACTACTCTACTGCTATAAAACTGTTACTCTGATAAACTCTTGCGAGCAAGTCTGTTTCCAGGTGCAGCTGAATTGACAACTCCGCTGTTAAGGCTTCCAAGTGTTCTTTGTCTCCCCTTGTGTCGAATCAATAAATTGGGTTATACTACCCGCGAAGACTGCTGCGATCCCCTATACTTGTGGGTCATCAACCTGTCCAGCAGTCTCCTGCATCAGCACCAGCTCGTGTACCAGCCCAGGCTCCTGCACCTGCCCCAGCCAGATCACCGAGGTCTCAGCTCATTGCTGTGGCCACCCGTGTGGTGACCAGGACGCATCTGAAGGCTATGTTCGTGAGTATATGACAGCATAACTGCTCTTATCTTGATGTCTTCTCTGCTCAAAGTCTCACATGGTTCAGTGCATTGGTGCCATTGACTAATTTTTGGTGGTATCTCTTGCTTTGAATCAGAAATTGCCTAAAAGTATCTCCAAGGATCTCAATGCTGGCCGAAGGGGCAAGATATCCCTCGTCATGGAGAGTGAAGGTCTCACCGTGGAGGGACGGTACTCTGTCAGTCCCACAGATGGCCGCTTG
The DNA here is from genome assembly GCA_030979885.1 of Lolium multiflorum. Lineage (NCBI taxonomy): Eukaryota > Viridiplantae > Streptophyta > Magnoliopsida > Poales > Poaceae > Lolium > Lolium multiflorum. The sequence continues at coordinate 230,345,370 of CM061749.1, read as the reverse complement.
GCTGTTACTTCCAGGTGGAAAAAGTTCATTGACGGTGCCAAACTTCGCATTGGATCAAAGTTGAAGGTCAAGATCTTTCGATGCCGCTGTGACATGCTGGTCATAAAGTTCGCGGTTGTCTAGTTCTGTTGTCCCATGAGCCCTTAGCAAATGCATTTGTAGTTATACTTATATAAGGTTATCTTATCTGAACTGCTAATTAATTGTATGGGTGGTAAAACTCTGGCAAGCTTTTGCTCTTAGCAAGTATGTATGTATGATCAGCTATTATGATAACTAATGTTTGTGTTCATCTTAATTTGCATTTCCGTTTTAGAAAAAAACTTAATTTCTATTTTGGCTGACCTGTTAGAGAACTATCAGATTGAACCCACAACATGATTCAAATAGATTCATTACACCGAGCCACATGTCTTGACCTTGCTATACACTACTTCCATTAATCAGTGCAAGAAGGCTTACCTGAGCTGCCTGAACCATGGCAGATTCGAATCCACCTTATCTATCTAGAAATACAACCTTTGCAGAAAGAGGATTTGCAGTATGGGGAGGCTGACATTGGGGACCCATGAGCCAGCAGCGTCGTCAACGTTTTAAAGGTGGCAGGAGATCGAAAGAAAAAATAAGCCAAAAATCAGTTGGTAAACAAATTCAAGAAAAGAAACATTTACCTTTCTGAGAGGATGACATGCGGGACCCATGAGGCAGCAGCATCCTCAACTATTTCAAGGCGGCAGGGGATCAAAAAAAAAAAGGAAATAGCCAGAAATTAATTAGGGTCAAAAATAAATCCATCAAAGGAAACTTTTATTGTTCATAGAGGATGACATGTGGGACCGACTTGCCAGCTGCGTCGTCATCGTTTCAAAGGGGGCAGGGGATCAAAAGAAAAAGGCAAATAGCCAGAAATTAGGGGAAAAAATAAATCCAACAAAGGAAACTTTTATTGTTCATAGAGGATGACATGCGGGACCCATGAGCCAGCAGCTCCTCAACGTTTCAAAGTCGGCATGAGATTGAAAGAAAAAGGCAAGTGACATAATATCAGGAGCCAAAAATAATCCAAGAAAAGAAACTTTATTGTACATAGAGGATGACATGCGGGTCCCATTTTGTAGCAGCGGTCTCAACGCTTCCAAGGCGGCACAGGACCGAAAGAAAAATGAAGTAGCCAGAAATCAGGGTGTGAAAAAAATCCAAGAAAAGAAAGATTTCAATTGGGCTGTATCTGGACATCTGGGCCTTCGAACTATCCTGCTGGGCCTTTTGACTCGTACAATTTCAGCCCACTCCAAAACAGGAAAGGTCGGATTTTTCTCAAAAAAAAAAACAGGAAAGTCCTATGCTTCGCAAAAACAAAAAACAAGGAGATTCAACATATAAGTTTGTTTATGTAGATATAAAGATTTAATTTATCCGTTTGCAATAGCTCAGAGCGAAATACAACGTTTATTGTCTGCAAAATAAAATATCACATGTTTCTTGTACGGGAGGCTGACATCGGGGACCCATGAGCCAGCAGCGTCGTCAACGTTTCAAAGGCGGCAGGGGATCGAAAATAAAAAAAGCCAAAAATCAGTTGGTAAAAAATACAAGAAAAGAAAACATTTATCGTTCGAGGATGACATGCGGGACCCATGAGGCAGCAGCATCCTCAACGTTTCAAAGTCGGCATGAGATCGAAAGAAAAAGCCAAGTGACATAATATCAGGAGCCAAAAATAATCCAAGAAAAGAAACTTTATTGTACATAGAGGATGACATGCGGGTCCCATTTTGTAGCAGCGGTCTCAACGTTTCCAAGGCGGCACAGGACCAAAAGAAAAATGAGGCAGCAGCATTCTCAACAATTCCAAGGCGGCAGGATCAAAAGAAAAAAAGGAAATAGCAGAAATTAATTAGGGGTAAATAAATCCACCAAAGGAAACTTTTATTGTTCATAGAGGATGACATGTGGGACCGACCTGCCAACAACGTCCTCATCGTTTCAAAGGGGGCAGGGGATCAAAAGAAAAAGGCAAATAGCCAAAAATTAGGGGTCAAAAATAACTCCAAGAAAGGAAACTTTTATTGTTCGTAGAGGATGACATGCGGGACCCATGAGCCAGCAGCTTACTCAACGTTTCAAAGGTGGCATGAGATCGAAAGAAAAAGGCAAGTGACCAAATATCAGGAGCCAAAAATAATCCAAGATTTATTGTACATAGAGGATGACATGTGGGTCCCATTTTGCAGCAGCGGTCTCAATGTTTGTAATGCGGCTTGAGATCAAAAGAAAAAGAAAGTAGCTAGTAATTAGGGGGTGAAAAAAAATCCAAGAAAAGAAAGTTGATGGACATAGAGGATGACATGCGGGTCCCTTGAGCCAGCTTACTCAACGTTTCAAAGGGGGCAGGGGATCAAAAGAAAAAGGCAAGCCAAAAATCAGAGGGTGAAAAAAAATCCAACAAAGGAAACTTTTATAGCACATAGAGGATGACATGCGGGTCCCATGAGCCAGCAGGTTCCTCAACGTTTCAAACGTGGCATGAGATCGAAAGAAAAAGGCAAGTGACCAAATATGAGGTGCCAAAAAAACTCCAAGAAAAGAAAGTTGATTGCTCATAGAGGATGACATGCGGGTCCCATTTAGCAGCAGCGGTATCACCGTTTGAGAGGCGGCGGATCGAAAGAAAAAGGCAAGTGACCAAATATCGGGAGCCAGAAAATAGAAAAGAAAGCTTATAGTCCATAGAGGATGACATGCGGGTCCCATTTATATCGTATCACCCGGATTGAGAGGGGGATCGAAAGTCAAGTGACCAAATATGAGGTGCCAAAAAAAAAAGAAAAGAAAGTTTTATAGTACATAGAGGATGACATGCGGGTCCCATTTAGCAGCAGCGGTATCACGTTTTGGCACGAAAGATCGAAAGAAAAGGCAAGTGACCAAATATGAACAAAAAAAAGGAAAGAAAGTTTTATAGTACATAGAGGATGACATGCGGGCATTTTTTGTCAGCACCAGGTTGAGCGCGAGGGGATCGAAAAAAGGCAAGTGACCAAATATGAGGTGCCAAAAAAACTCCAAGAAAAGAAAGTTGATTGCACATAGAGGATGACATGCGGGTCCCCTCATTTGATCGGTGTCCCTCCAAGGCGGTCAAGGTGCCAATCGAGTACATGAATGCGGGTGTATCCAAGGATCAGAAAAGGCAAGTGGGGTCAAAAAATCAAGAATAGAAGGATGACAATTTTGGTATCATAGAGGATGGCAATGACCGGTGACCCATGATGCCTGCATCGATAAACGGCTCGATCGGAGAACGTTGAACGAGATGAGCGCGATCTAGAAAAAAACAATGCCAGAGAGGCTGCCATCTGGGCCCTACATCCCTCGGCGGTGCGGATTTGCGTTGACTCGGCCGGCGAACCCGAGATTTCGAGATGCACCACGTCCCGGGCCACCATACGCGACGTTTTGGCCGCTTTCGTCGGGCTAGGTGGCCTCAAAAACGAGAAAAAAAGTTTTGACATGCACCACGGAGGGACCCAAAATCGTCGGCCATGGTACACCAGCAACCACGCGCGACTTCAACTTCGTCGGCCATGGCAACTTTTCTTAGTGTGGGGTGGCATCATCACCACCACCATCACACCACCTCTCTCCTTTCATTTTCATTTCGTGTGCTATACCCCTCTTTCCAACATTTTTGCCTCAAGGGCATGCAAGCCTCTTGCATGAACCCTCTCTCATTGGTCCCTGCACCCTCTCTCTCTCTCTCTCTCTCTCTCTCTCTCTCTCTCTCTTTTTCTCTCTTTTTCCAGGGAGCAAACCCTAAGAGGGGACACTTCCCCATCTCTTTCTTTCTCTCTTTTCCATCCCTCTCTTTTCTTCTCTGTTTGGGCCGGGGACAAGCCCTCTCTCTTATCCACCCTCCCCATCATCCCTGGCCCAACCCAAACCCTAGCTAGCCCCTTCCCTCTCCCTCTCACCGGCCCATCAACGCTAGCCCACCCTCTCCCGCCAAAACCCTGGCGTGGGCAGGGGACACGTGCGCGCGTCCTGGAGCCTGGCGCCTCGGTTCCCTTCCCTCGCCTCGTCTTCATGCGCCTAGCGCCTTGTTCCCCTCTCCAACGCTTCATCGCTCGTGTAGCCGCCTCGTCTACCGCGCGTGGACGTCGCCCTCGTCGCCCGTTGGCCACGGCCGATCCTCATGTCCCCCTTCCTCCCCTATAAAAGCCCCCACCTCAGCTGCTCCTCTCCTTTCACAATGCCCCACCACCCCACTACACCCTAGCAGACGTTGCGGCGCTGCTCGAGCTGCCCCTGATCGAGGACGCCGGCAGGCTGCCCGTGGTCACCACGCGGTGACGCACGAGGTGAAGATCGTCTCCACCGCTGCCCTGCCTCCCTCTCGTTTCCTCGCTATCCTCCACCTCTGCCCAACCTAACCTTGCCCCTTTCTTCGCCTAGGGACGCCGGAGAACGATGCCGCCACCCCACGCCTGGAGCATCTGCGAGGAGGGAGATGCCGGTCGGAGGTGCTGAGGAGGATCTGGACGACGCCAAGGCCGCCCCTGGACACCCACGTGCAGCCGCCACCTCGCCTCGCCATCACCAACCGGCGCCGAGCCTCGCCGGTGAGCCCTGCCCCTTCCCCAGACCCCTCCGTTCTTTCCCGGCACCGCGTGGACGTGGAGGAGACGACGCCCTCGAGCCGTCCGATCTCCATCTCGTGGCTGCATGGGCCTAGCCCGCCACGGGCCCGCCCCTTTTTCTTTTTTCCTTTTTATTTTTCTTCCTGCGCCACCTGGATTTCCCCCTTGGGTCGGCCCATCTCTGCACCCAGGCACGGCCCAACTCCTTCCCGCCCTTTTAAATTGTTTGAAAATTCAAATTTCTGTCTAGAATTTGTTTAAAACCAGAGAACTTAATTTGAGCATAAATTGAGTTTTGTACATCCAAATTGAATGAAACCAGTTGCGTTAGAACCAGAATTTCAAGACTTTTCAGATGCCAATGGTCCCATATTTTTAGGATTTTTGTACATTTTCTGGTATGTGTATATTGCTCTATGTATAGTACAGATTCAAGTTAATTTCTAAAATTGTAGGATTAATATTTTTGAGCAAATCCAATTTTGCTAGTCTTATTTTAGTACTGGCCATCAAGAAAAATTAGTGTTAGCCTCTGTTCACGCTATTTAGTTACTGTGCATGATAGTTGTGTGTCACATGAAATGTTGAACTCAAAACCCTTTTATTTGATTCAACTCTTTAACCACCCCTTTTGATTGAAAATGGCCAACTCATGTTTTCTTCTTGCCAACCAAATACCCCTGCATACTTAGACTTGTTTTAGTCAAACCCTAATTTTGATTTGATTTATGGTGTTGATTGTATGTTGTTGCTCGTTTATTTTTTTGCGATGATAGATTCGAACGTGGTTGAAGTTGAAGGAGAATAAGTGGGTGAAGGATTTGAAGAAGACCAGGGACTAGCCAACCAAGGCAAGCCATCTTTTGATCGCTTGATGTTGCATTACTTGTTGTTGTTTATCTTCATGCTATCGTTGTCTCTTGATCCATATTGGGTTGATTCTACTTATGATTGACCCTATGCATACTTACCCTAAGTATGTTTGATTACCCTTGACACCTCAAATATCTCCCCTTAGAGCTATGGTGCTTAGCGTCATGCTCCTTGAAGTAGTTCACCTTCATAAAACTATAGGTTGGGAACCCCTTGGAAACTACCTTGTTGAAAGAATTTTCTAAACCTTGGGTAAGTTGGTTTTATCCAAGTGTATTCTTATGAAAGGAAAGGATCTTGACAAAGTTGGTTGGAAGGAGGAATCTTGTTTTCAAAAACTTTGGCGCATAAGTATTTACCCATGCCAATTAACTCGCGCAACCACATTACCCCAACATGGGCACGAGGCTTAACTTGTAGTTTGTTCAAATTAATGATGGAAACTCGCAACTATATAAGGGTGATGACACCCCGGAATCCGGATTATCGTTGGTGGAGACAATCGTATAACGGGATGCCCTTGAGGCTACCCGTCCGGAAGACACTATGGGTCTCCCGCCGTGGCAATGGAGTCACGCTCCAAGAAGTGAGGTGGGCTGCCATGGTTTGCCGGGGAGCTACATACTCCATAGGGTAGGTTCCCATGTTAAGGCGAATAGGCGAAAGGTTATATCCAAGTTTTTGTCATGGCATAGTTGATATGCAGAGATGATGCCCACATGATAGACTCACGGATCTGGTGGGGAAAGTGTGCAAACTCTGCAGAGTCAAATTTATTCGAATAGCCGCGTACGCGGTCATGGACGGTTGTAATGGTCGTTGCTTAGCCTGTTGAGTTTTGTTTTTAGAAAGTGTTTATCAAATGAAAAAGGAACTTGTCTTGGAGTACCGGAAGGGTACATGAATGGTTTGGTTGGCCATATGGAGATGGCCGGGAAAGGGAAAAATTACAGGTTCTCCCCATCCTAATGTTTTATGGCGTAGAAACTCTTTTGAAGTATCTTCTTCAACAAAGATATAGAGATGTCGTAGAAACTCTTTTGAAGTATCTTCTTCAGCAAAGATATAGAGATATCGTAGAAACTCTTTTGAAGTATCTTCTTCAACAAAGATATAGAGATGTCGTAGAAACTCTTTTGAAGTATCTTCTTCAACAAAGATATAGAGATGTCGTAGAACCTTTTTTTGAAGTGTCTCCTTCAACAAAGATGTAGGGATGCTATATCCACAAGAGAAACTGCTTCTCTTCTACTTCCTATATCCATAAGAGAAACTAGTATTTCCCTCTTGTCATCTTAGTTTAGCACTCGTTATCTTGCATTCTTGCAAAGTACCTTTGTGATGGTTTGCGAGTACAATTCCAATGTCTCACGACTTTGTCCCTGGCTATTAACTTGGTAGACTATGAGGAGAAGTTTGAAGATGATGGAGGTTACCATGACGACTATGCGACTTAGGACGATCTCCCGGTCAGCTGCCTATAGGGTTTAAGGCATGACTTGGGCCCGACGCTGTTGATTTGTATCCGCTGCAACTGTTTGTATGAACTCAGCCTGAAGTGGCATCTATGTAAGACTTGGTCATGTGACCGTGTTGTAAGACTTATTATTTCGGTACTATGTAATGGATGTTGTAACTCTGTTTATCAGTTTGATTATACGCTCACGACACACTGATCATGGGATCGTGAGTTTAATGCCTATCGGGTATTTCGGACAGCTAGTCCGGGTTCCCCACACTTTTGTTTATTGGTTATTTCGGGCTGCCTGGCCCGGTCATTGGGCCAACAAATCTAGGCCCAGGTCTGGGATTTTAGTGTTGGCCTGCCCATGGCCAGGCTTGCCTCTGACGAACCGCAAACGTAATGCGCGGCCGGTTATGTCCGTTTAGCCCATATTTTTATTCTAATTTGGGTTGGGTTTGCGTTTAACTTAGACAACGTGCGCGTCTGTGCTTGTCTTCGCTCTACTTCACGGTGCCAGCGCATGAGCGAATAAGAGAGGCGAGGAGACGACATGTCCACGCGGTCCTATTAATGATGTCGTTCTTTCGCGGATCCGCGCCTAGGACATCATGACCACCTCCTATGTCGCGTTTAGAGCAGCACGTCTACATCGAGGTGGAGATGGCCCGCCTGTATGCTGAGGCGGGCATGCCCTTGCCGTGGTTGGATGTCCACCTACCCCACGGGTGGAATTTGAACCAGGCCAGGGTGCATGTTACTGCGCTCCCGACGCGTGAGCCGGCGCGCCACCAGGAGATCTTGAGTGGCGCAGGGCCTTCCTCCCACCGGATCTGCAAGGCGATCGGCGTAGGGTTTCGCAACAGAAAACAAAAAAATTCTAATTAACGGGATCTACATATGCCAAGTTCTATCTAGAGTAATACTGTAATAGAGAGATTTAGTGTTCGTACCTTTGAAGATCGAAAGCGGTTAACGTTTCACTAGGACGTGGATGATGTAGTTGTACTCGCCGCCGACCTTAAGGTCGAGTTGCAGTCCTCTCGTACAACCTCGAGTGCCGCAAGTGGTAGCATCTCGTAGTTTCGCACACATACAGTGCTTAACGACGCTCCCGTCTCGAATCCAACAAAGGTGTGTAAGTAGATCTTATGGATTCGGATCCCAGCAGCGCTCCCACGTACTGGGTGGAGTTGAACTCCCTCCGTGCGCAACTCTTCGAGGAACCACACACGGAAGAGAGAACTAGAGAGAGAGATCAGAGAGAGAAGAGAGGCGCCAAGGGGCTCTCCTTTTTTCCTCAAGGGGGGATTGTGTGCTCCTCCTCTCCCAATCCTCCACCTTATATAGGTGGGAGGGTGGTGGCATGCAGAAACCCTAGGGAGAGGGCGGCTAGGCCGATGGGAGGTGATCTGCTAGGCCACTAAGGGCCCATGCGCCCCCACCCCACTCCAAACACTAGCCGACCGTCCCCTTAATAGGCTCCCCTCTAGGAGGGCCCATTTAAGGTGGGTTGGACCTTTAATTAAATAAATAACTATTAATTCACTTGATTTATACTTAATACATATTATATAATTCCCATGATCTGAGACACCTCTCGAACCACTCCGAACATCCTTCGGATTCTCCCCGAACCCTTTTCGGTTCTCTCTTCTCTATTCTCTGGTGTTTCCAATGAATCCAAAACAATCTTAAGTTCCATTTAACCCTTAAGTGTGTTTCCCTACGGTTCAAGAACTACTCAGGCATGATCGATACGCCTCTCCGATCAATGATCACACCAGGGTGTTCTGGAGAACAATAATGATCCTCGCGTATTCTACGAATGTACAAAGTCGCTAAACTGCAAATGTTGAGTCTCATTCCCTTTGGTACTTCGATACCGACATTCGTCCGAGACTTGACCATCGGTATCACGATACCTAGTTCCATCTCGTTACTGACAAGGTCATTCAACTCATTCACATGTGACTCCATCCTCATGACGTAGTCATGTGTTGCAACTTGGATGTAATCTCACCGAGTGGGCCTAGAGTATCTTCCGCCACGCGAATGAACAAATCCCGTTCTTGATACATACACCTCAAATTATTCCTTCGGAATACCCGACATACACATTTATGATCACCCTGCTACGGTGTGATGGTTGATTCAGTCAAAGCATCATCTGGTGATAGTGATTAGATATGATCTCACGCTCTAAGGATTATGTTACTACACTTTCATAACTATCGCAACGTGAAATTTGTGACTTGATCGTGTTGCAATACTTATATTGGGAATGTCCATCATATCATTAACCCAATGATATGATCCACTGTCAATTGTTTGTATGTCTATATCGGGAAACCTCGACCATAAAATAACCTCAATGAGCTAGTGCATATATGCTTAACTCGGGACTCTAGTTTATTTATAATATCACACGTGTATCAATGTTTCCGAGTTAATATAGTTGTAGCATGGAACATAAACTATTATGAACTATTGAGATATTATAATAAACACTCTTTATTATTTGCCTCTAGAGCACTATCTCCAACACATGTCATACACCATGTACTCGCTGCTCTTGCCACGTTGTTCTGAGGCCAAGCACGATGCTCGACGGTAAAGCATTGAGGCCCACCTGGAGAGCCTCGAGGACGACAACGTCGACTACAAGACGCAAGAAGCGCACGAGTAGCAAGTAGAGATGTGCCCCTGATGCCACCGGAGAGGGTGCCCGAGATGGAGACGATGAAGGAGTAGTGGTCAGGGTATGTCCTTCCCACACGCGACCCAGCCACTCAGAGTGGTCGCAGTACTTCGGCGTCGAGCTGCTATCGTGGTTACTGCATGAACCCTTCTTCGAGGGTGCTGCCGAGGACACGCCAGAGGATGGCAACCTCGAATACGAGTTGATGGAGGACGTGGAGCTCACAGAGGAGGAGGCCATCGTGGGTCCTAACAATCTCCGAGCAGGAGGAGGTCGACAAGATGCTTGGCCTTAAGGAGGCCATCCAACTCTCGTAGCAGGTTGCGGTTGTGCCATCACCACCAGTAATGGAGCAGCTGCCACACCCCTCCTCCGACGACCAATGTGTGGCCGCTGCCGCATATCTTCATAGAACTCGGCGAGTAGGACTAGAAGCTGCCGGTGAGGAGGAGGTCCAGAAGCTGCCAGCCTACGCACCATTATCTAGTTATTTTCTGCTTTTTATTAGTTGTAATAAAGCGTGGACATTGGGGCCCTATAATATGCAAAGTATGTTTATGTTTTCAAGCCAAATATTTTTTGTGGTCTGAGGCCACTGGGGGTGCTATCAACGGCAAGGCATATTTTCTATCAGAGAGTCACGGTGGGACTTTGAAGATGGCTTTAGACTAGCCATAACGGGAGTATCATAAGTACTATCATGCATGTCATGTTGGCAAAAATCTCATGCGACACAACATTTAATGAGAAGAGATGTGGGAGTGGCATCAAAGGTAGATATTGTATGATAGCATGTAAATTTTTTTAAAAAATAATGAAAATATATCATGTACACAAATTTACATTGAGATGCCATAAAATATGAAGGAAATATGATACCACCTCATAATACTATGCATTATACAGGTAATATCATAAACTAAACTAGTATCATATCCAATACTATGGGAGCGTTTGGTTGCTTGTGAGCCCCTTGGCTCGCATCGGGCCAGCAATTTCCGGCCTGTTTAGTTGCCTGGGCCAAGCCGCGTTGTTGCATCGCACGGCTCTCAAAGCAGCCTTTTGCCTGCATTTGGAGGAACACCCGAATCGGCAGTTTCTCCAGGACCACGTCCGTTCTCGCGCCACTTTGACTCCAGGGATGCAACGGCTGCACGAGCTCTTGCTTACGCTCACTCTCCCTTACGCTAATCCACACACCCTCTCTCAAATCAACACAAACATAGTCCGAATCAAAATAAGATGCATACTAAAAAGATGTGTGTCGATGATACGAACCAATTCCCATAATCGGTTTCGAGTTTCGTCAGTTGTAAATCGTCAATTTCGTGTATGAAGTTTTAAGCGAATTTTGTCAAATTCGTCGCACACGCTCAACCGTTTGAGATTTCCTTTCAGGAGTAGGTTCACCTCACCATTCCGCATGACTTCCATGTTGACAGGTTTTTGTTTCGGTGTACATAAACTGATACATAATTGACTCACAAGTATACTGCAATCTCTACGTAAGTGTGACTAAGGTTTGGAGTACTTTTGCTCAACTTCTCGCTCGCCATTTTCATGGACGGCGACGTGGTGATGATAGGTGAGAAGTGAGAGGTGAGAATCCATGGTGGTGGAGTCATGGTGGTGTTCGTCTTCGTGGTCGGCGACGTGCTGTGATCGACGGTGTCATGGTGATGTTCGTTTTTGTTGTCGGCGATGTGCCCATGCTTGTGACCGGCGACAGCGGTGTCTTGGTGGTGTTCGTCTTCGTGGACGGTGACATGGTGCTGCTTGTGACCGGCGTCACCGATGGTGTCATGGTGGTGTTCGTCTTCGTGGTCGGCGAGGTGCCCATGCGTGTGACCGGCGTCACCGATGGTGTCATGGTGGTCTTCGTCTTCGTGGTCGACGACGTGCACATGCTTGTGACCGGCGTGACCGACAATGTCATGGTGATCTTCATCTTCCTAGTCGGCGACGTGCTCATGCTTGTGACCGGCGGTGTCATGGTGCTCTTCGTCTTCGTGGTCGGCGACGTGGTGATGGTTTTGACTGGCGTTGCGGTGGTGCCATGGTGGTGTCTGCCTTCGTGATCGTCGACGTGCCAAAGAGGTGAGAGGTAAGGTCACCATGTGGATAAATGGTGAGGCTAGAACTGGGCTCGTATGTAGTCAAAGGATGGGGTCTGACTTCCTTCTCCAGCGCGCAAAAGACTACACATCCTACCAAACGATCCGGGCCTGTAGGTGAGCCTATCTCACTGGCGCAGTGAACCATAATTTCGATACAGACAACCAAACACGCCCTATACTACTCATCGTGAGTGCGAGCTGAATAATGTGCTCACACCCCGCCGATTGCTGTTTTGCGCTCGTACATGGCACATGCCGGAACCGTGAAATGGAGCAACGTCCAAACTATTGAACCGGATGAGCATCGGAGCAAAATTGAGTGCCGTGGCTACTTGTGCGTAGCCTGTAGCTGGGTGGCCAGCCTTGTAACGTGCGGGCCCGCAGAAGCGTTCCACCGTGGGCCACAAGGAAGGTCGCCGCTGTTGTGGGTGGTGGGACCTGGTGCGGGGAGCCGGCGGCCAGGTCGTCTGCCGGCAACGTGCCGCGCGGCGCAGACTTGTCGTCCCACCGAACACCGATGGTCCGCCGGAAGCTCCAGTTTCCCGTACCTCGTCGCCGACCGCCGGCGGCCCAAAAGATGTACTCCACCACCGCCACCGGTGAGTAGATTCGCCCACCGTACACGGAAAACAATAGCTGGTGCGCCGACGTGATCCCTCGCGAGCACCGCCCGATCTGTCCGGTGGAGGAGATAGACAGGCCCAGCCGCCCAGGTCTGATCTGATAGTTGTTGGGAGCCCCTGACGCGCCTGCCCTACCCCTGCCCCCGCTCGCACGCACGGCACCACCCCGTAACAAAACGCGACGCGACGCGACGCACACAGACTCCACCTCCCCCGCTCCTCTCCTCGCCTCCCACTCGTCGCGTGCCTTGCTTGCTTCCCTCCTCCGCCGCCTCGCCGGCGGCAGGACCGACCGTCTACGCCTGCCTGCACGTGCGCCTGCGTCTCGGCGGCGCCGAGCGAGCGAAGGTCGGGCTCGGGCCGACCGCGCGCCGCGAACCATGGCGGCCACGGCGGATCCGAGGGCGAAGGCGTCGGCAACGCAGCCGCGCCACCTGAAGCCGTGGGCGCCGCCGCCAGCTCCGCCTCGTGGCCACCGCGTGCCTTCCCTGCCGGCCGTCTCCGGAACCGCGGCAGGCGTCAGCCGCGATCGGCGCCGCTCCTTGACGTCCTCCCACCGACGCGGTGGGGCCGACGCCGTACACGAGGAGCCTTACGACGGCAGTCTCGAGGATCTCCGAGCCAAGCTCATGGGCCACCTCCACGACGCCGCCGACCGTCTTCGCCTGCCCCCGGCCAAGACCCAGCCGCCGCCTGAGCCCGAGGCTCCTCCACTGCCTCCACCGCCAGAGGAACCCCTCTCGGTTGCGGCCGGCAGCATGCCGTGGACCCTCAGGGAGCGGAGGCGTCGTCCATCAGCCCGCGGCAGCACGACGTCTCACGACGACGGTGTGCGCGCTCCGTTCGCCGTGGCGCTGGAGGCGGAGGAGATCGAGGACGACGTCTACGCCCTCACCGGCGCCCGGCCACGGCGGCGGCCTCGGAAGCGGCCGCGCACCGTGCAGCGACAGCTCGATGTAAGCCCCAACCAATTCCCCATACTGCCCCTCGTCTCGCTAATCACCTAATTAGAGCAAAACAAACTACCATTACCACTATTTTATCACGTTTTTCGCCTCCGATTAGTACTACACTTGTGTGTAGAATAATAATCTGATCAACTCTTGCGTCCAATAACAAATAGATCATCCAGCTAACGATAACACTTGCAATTGTCTCGTCTCGTGCAGTCGCTCTTCCCGGGGCTGTGGCTCACCGAGATCACCGCCGACGCCTACCGGGTCCCCGACGGCTAGCAGCAAAGCAACCCGGCCGCTACCATCTCCGGCGCCGGCCAGCTCCACCATGGCGCGCCACAAAACAACTGTAACTAGGTTTAGTTGAGTTGACAGTTTCTGTACCTCTCATGTCGCATCTTCTAACATTGATTTTGCGCTTTAAAATCTAAGCAGTGCCAGCTTGCTTTACTCTATCTCTCTATCCCCTACAGTAGAGTCGGTGGCCGTGAGTTATAATCTACTACTGCTAACGCATCATCTACTAGTACCTAGGTTTTTCATGCTTGTTGATTAATTTGCTGTTGTACGCTACCTTCCCCAGTTGCATGGTTTCATCATCAGCTGCAGTGCAGCGGGAGTTGCGCCTTTTCCCAGTTCGTTGCTTGCTTTTAGCTTCTCTTTTCCTCGCAGCCTATCTGTTCTGCTCCATGGGTTCAGAGTAACGACCGAGCTTCTCTGTACCCCCTGGTAGCCGTACCTGGTTGGTTTTGTGCGCGTCTGCGTCGTGCTTGTATTGGGAGAGGGAGGTGGTTGGTTCATTTTGGGGACTGGGGTCCTAGCTCCCCGCTACCTGTTCGTTTGGGGTTAACGTGGGACACCCATTATGCCACATTATTATCGTTGTACCAAGCTCAAAAGGGGCACTCCGATTGTAGATTTCATACGCTCGTTTGGTTTGGGTGGTGTTACAAGTTACTACGTACTAGTACAACAGGTGTGTAATACATCTCTAAAAGCCAAGTCAAACCTTTTGAAGTTAAACCAGGTTCATACTAGATACTCTAATATCGGCAGGTGCATCTCGGACTGTTGTTTATTTTAGTCTTAGAACCACTATTTGAAAACTAGGCCGAATCAGCGATTAATAGAACTTATAAAAAAAATATGGATTTGGATATTGACATGGTCTTCAAAATTTACCTTTGACCACTAATTACTATTCTCTCTCCCTCCCGTAATATAAGATGTTATCACAACTCACATATTGGTCCTATGGGACAGAAGGAGTAGTAAATCATGAGAAAATTGCTGTGAATCCAGATACAATATTGTCAAAGTTTGAAAAGTTCAATTGAAGATGTGTCTGCTGCGTGTGAATGGAGGGAGTAGTTAGAATAGCTTTGCACGTGAAGTAAGAGCATCTCCTTACGAAGCGCACGGCGACGTTTTTCCATCGGACGAAATTGCCCGTCGCGCCTCCGTTTCGTCGTTTCGTCCGGTTGGCCCTTCATCCATCCGGCGAGCGCACGCCACCGGCCCCGGGAGCGCTCGGGGACTCGGACGAGTGAAAAGCGGGAAGGGCCCGATCTGTCGGTGACTCGACGCACGAACCCCACCGCCACGTCGCTCAAAATCTCCCCCACCCCTCGTATCTCTCTCGCCGCCGGCACCACCCCGCCGGCTTGTTGCCACGCCGCCCCTCCTTCCCCCCTGCCTATATTCCGTCTTTGGACGACGGCCTATCTCGGCTGCTCTTCGCCGGCCTGTTTCCGGCTTGCTCCTCGTCGCTCGCGGCTCGGGTTGCCTCGACCACGCCCGTCAGGTGTTCGTCCATTTGCCTCGCCGGCCATGGACTCGGACGAAGAGGAGGAGCAGATGTTCATCGAGCTTATGCAAGAAGAGATGGCAGCAGCCGCCCAAGACGACAGCACATGATGATCCTCGGTTGCTTGGGCAAGCATGCTGACTGGCGACTGGCGGTCGACGTGGTGGGTCGGCATGAGGTCGCCGGAAGTGCAAGCCGAGACGGCGAATGGAGGGCTACTGCATGTTGTACGCCGACTACTTCGCCGACAATCCATTGCACGGTGAGAGTGTTTTTCGGCGTCGTTTCAGGATGACGAAAGCTATTTACGCAAATTGTGTATGCCATCCGCCACTTTGATCCCTACTTCAGATGCAAGGCGGATTGCCTTGGTTTGGTTGGATTTCGTCCTGCAGAAGTGCAGGTGGCTATGAGGATGCTGGTGTATGGAGCTCCGGTGATCCTGGATGACTATCTTCGGATGGCGAGTCCACCGCTCTTGATTGTTTCTACCGGTTCTGCAGGGCCGTCATAGCAGTGTTCGGGGACTATTTCTTGAGATCACCCTTGTCGAAGACACTCGGAGGATCCTTGCAACAAATGAAGCTAGGGGTTTTTCAGGGATGCTTGGAAGCATTGATTGCATGCATTGGCAATGGAAGAGCTGTCGTTTGCGTGGCGAGAGAATGTACAAGGGTCACAAAAAGCTGCACTGTGATACTTGAGGCATTGGCTACCCATGATCTCTGGATTTGGCACTCTTTCTTTGGTATGCTGGATCCAACAATGACATCAACGTCCTAAACTGCTCCCGGTCTTTTCCAAGCTTGTTGAGGGTCATGCTCCCCGGTGGACTATGTGATCAATGGTGGATACTACCTTGCAGGCGGTATCTATCCAAAGTGGGCAACATTTGTGAAGACTATCTCCAACCTAGCACCCCAAACTTTGCGAGTTTGTCAAGAAACAAGAAGCTTGCCGAAAAGACGTCGAGCGTGCATTTGGTGTCCTCCACAGAGATTTCTTGTCGTCCGGTTCCCGCTATGACTTGGTCCAAAGATCAGATGTGGGAGGTGATGAGCTGTGTGTGTGCCTACACAATATGATTATTGAAGATGAGCGAAAGCATCCGGTTCCTCTGGCTGAGCAAGAAACACCATATGAGAGAGAGGGTCCTCTTGCACAGCCTAATCACCAAGTGCCTCCATCATGGGCCGCCTTCTTTGCTATGCGCCAGAGATTCGAGACTCTACAATGCATCTTGCTGCAAGATGATCTGGTGGAGCACATATGGAGGCTCCGAGGCAACGCAACGCCGACGCCAACTAGTCTGTCTTAATTTGTTTGAAAAATTGTGAAATTGTGTGCTTCATTTGTTTAAGCACTTGTTAAACATTGTACGATTATCGTGAATTTGTTTCAGCAATTTTCGTACTCTTGTTTGCCGAACTTGTTAAATTTTATGTTGAATTTGTTTGAAATATGTCAAATGGTCGGGGTTGGGGGTTTCCTGCCGGGGGGACGGCTGGAATTTCGCGCTCCCACGCCAAATCTTCCTCCAATCCGGACGAAAATTTCGCCGGATTTGGGCGTGGGGAGCGCCAACGAGTGGGGATGCTCTAATGAATATAAACAATTGGTGGCGGATAGGGCTTGCTTGTCAGGTAGCATTTGCATTTTGCAACATTGCTTCCTTACCGTGAAAAGCTTTATGTAGGCGCAACTCTTAACGTTGCATAAGTACAGGTGTAGAAAAACTAAGAGAACAAAAGTTTGGCAAACCCAAGACGAAGTACATACCCCCTCTGTCTTTTTTAATCGGTTTTGCTATTTCTCAGCTCGCTGACAATTAAATTCGTGCTTAGTTAAATTTTATATCATTTATTTGCATTTCGTGCATGAGTTGAAAATTGAGTTTGCAACTAAAATTTTCCAAGTGTGATTGTAACTGAGATTTTTTCAGCTACAACTGCCGATGCAACTACTCCGCAATCATATCTCATACTCCTTATGTCCCATATAGGTAAGACTAGAAAAATGCAGTGATGTGTTAGATTTGATTCGAGATCAGTGCTAGTGATGTGTTGCAACTAAGATTTGATGACATCATCTGAGAACAAAGTTAGTTCTCGATCAACTGAAAACTAGTCACACCCTTTTTTTTACTCGCGTTCTAGCTTTAGTCAAAATCAAATTTTGTAGAATCTTAGCAAAATACAAAAAAATATTAATATACATAGTAGCAAATACATATAATACGAAAATATTCTTCATAAAAATTCTAATGTAATTAAAATATTTACATACTTCATATTAATATTTTTACAAAAATATATAGTCAAATTTTATATAGTTTGACTTTGACCAAACCTAAAATGGTGAACGGAGTCTATGTCTCTATGACCAGGAAGGCTGGTCATATCACACGATTAAGTTTTCAATCGAAGTTTGAAGCACTTGTATCGCATTCAAACAACGCGCCATATTTAGAATGCAGTACGTGCCAGTCTCTAGTACAACCGCCATGGGAGCCAGTGCCCGTATGATTGGTCAGCGTCAAAACGTGCTTGGCGAAAGTGAAGTGTGCTTTTTTTTTTTAGAGCAGCCACATATTTCATTAATCGAAAACCAAGTTATATAAAGTAACATATGTGGAAACTAAAAGATAAATCGGGATAAAATGATTATCCTGAATCTGCAGATAAAATCCTAAAAGATCGAGAAATACAAAACGATCCTTAGAGTTTCCTGCAACCACCATAGCCAGCGGCCGCCGTCTAAATCCACCGCCGCCGAGACGAACGTAAGAAGAGACGCCGAGCCTCCACCATTGCAAGATCCAAAAAGCACCATCGCCAAGAGGCTTTGTGAGTCGATGAGCAGGCATGCTGCAAGCGAGGCACATGTCGCTGCGACACGTCGACGGACGTCCCGTGCTGTCTTGGACATACGCCGCCTCCCATCGACGAAGTCGGAGAAGAACGACATATCCAACTTCGAACCAACATCCGCTCCAGAAGAACCACCTCGGCCCCCAGCGCCGTCGTGGACAACGACAAACGCCAGTGACACGTCGAGAAACAGATCTCGCCAGATCTGAAGAACAGCGAGAAGACCAAGCTGCCGACCTAAAAGATCGACAAGCACACTTTGCCAACAACTCCGAGACGCCGCCGTAAAGGTCGCCGCCGGTGTGGGAGTGGAGTTCTGGCAGATTTATTTGCCCGGGCGCCGCTCCCACCACCCCAACGACGCACCACAGCAGACAAAACGGAGGAGGAACGAGGTCCCCTCCCCCTCCTGCCGCCGGAGCGGCAAGCGGAGGGAGAGAGGTCTAGATCTCACGCCGGTGGAGATGGGATCTGGCTGCCCGCCACCTGGGGGAGAGAGCAGGGGCAAAACGGTTCGCGAACCAGCGCCTGTGTGAGTTGTGACTGCCTCTAAAATGAAGTGTGCTATATAGTAGACCTTGTACGCTCGACGGCTCGATCGATTTACTGTTTGCCATTTCGTGCTGGATCTTCTGTGATTGGATCGTAGTTACCTGAAACCGATAGCGGCAGCTCGTGACAGTGCGGGGCTCTCCATCGAGGTCGGGCCCACCGGTCATGCGTACGATTCCTGTTTCTAATGCTGTGTGTGGCCCCAAGTTTAAACAGATACTCCCTCCTGTTTATATTAATTGACTCTAATATGGATGTATCTAGACATAGTTTAGTTCTAGATACATCCATATTGGAGTCAATTAATATGAATCGGAGGGAGTAATTGATCTTGTTAAGGCTACGTCAGAATTAGGATTCACCCTGTTCTGATTCTGCGAAGATGTTGTTAGCCGATTAAGGTGCTTTTTAGTTCAAACAAATTTCAAACCAGATATATCTTGCATTGCTGCTATTTGTTGATATTCTGTTGATCACTTCACACGCTACTAAGACAGATGCATGTGCTATGTGTTTTACCTGGTGACCTGGCACATGTTTAGTTTGCTTATGCTAGTTACTCTTGTAAATACTTATGGATTGGATTAATTAAAAACTTGCTAATTATTACAAAAAATCAATGACACATTCTGTTCGTTCCAAACAAATATATGTGGTTGCCTCAATTCTCTTCAAATGATTTCCGTGTTTCAGTGTAATCGCACATTTTTCCATCTCTCTTGTTAGTTCTAGATCCACCTAATATTAAGTTAGTTCTAGGTCGTCTCTATGAAGTTAGACTTGTATTGTGATTTGTGCACATAAGAATTTCACATGGGTGTGCAATTGCACATCGATTTTTCCAGTTACACATGAAATCAGTTAATCGAGAATTAAATTAGTTCTTGCTCGATTGAGAATTAGGCCCATCCTCCAACCCTCTCTCAGGTCTATTCATTTTTCAAGTTTTTAGAAGGAGCGGGCTTTCCGTTTGGTTGCCCCCATTCTCTCTTGGACCCAAGTATACTCTCCCGTCTTTAAATAAGTATATTTCTAGCTCTAAAATTTGTCCTAAAAAATTGAACATCTACACTAACATTAAAAATGCAGTTAATTAATAGAATTAGCTCCTCGTAATCATTCCCCAACTTCATCCTCCAATCCTTATTTCTCTCCTCCGTTTCAACCACGAATCATCATTTCTCTCCTTTAATTAAAAGGGTCAAGACTCATAAAAGATAAGAGAGAACTAAGTTGCGGAAAGTATTTTTGACACATGGGCACCAATGCTCTCTTCACTTTTAGATTTTTGAAAAATTTAAAACCTTACGTTTCGAAGTCTTATACTATTATGATGTTAAATATATAGATAGATATACGGGGTGTATGCAAAAAAGTCCCGCTGCAAAATACTTTGTATTTTTAACAATATGTAAAAGACAAATGTTTAACAATAAATGGTAGTAAATTGTATTACAATAGTGTATCCTTTTGTCGGAAATTTGTTTTTTGTATTTCCCAAAATTTAAAGTATTTTTTACCAGGACTTTTTTCAATATACTTCTCATGTTTATCTACATATTTAATGGCATAAAATTTAAAAACATAAAAGTGTGAGGTTTCAAAAAAATTAAAAAATTGAAAGTGAAGGAAGCACTGGTGCCCATGTGCACCAAATCCATGTCCACTAAATTGTCTTTTATTTTCTAGATGTATACTTATTCGCGGACGGGAGGACTACTCGACTAAACGAATGGGCGAGCAAGCTTATCAAAATTGTGCTACTTCCACGATGGTGTGATTCATAATTTCATATGCATACGGTGCTTTTATTACGGATATAACGAGCTTTAGGCGTCTGCGACTCATGGTGTACCAACCTTTTCGGTTTATCTCCCTGTATATATCTCTTCACTAATTAGCCGCGTTGCTAGGGATCGCCAAGCAACAACTTCACCCCTTCAGTTTCCTTCACAGTTCTCAGGATGACGGAGACGGATGGTCAGCAGGGCTCTGCAGCGATAGGCATCGACCTCGGGACGGCGTGTTCGTGCGTCGGCGTGCACCGGCACAGCGGCGTGGAGATCATAAGCAACGAACATGGCGGCCGGACGACGCCGTCATACGTGGCATTTACCGACACGGAGAGGCTCGTCGGAGACGCGGCCAAGAACCAGGCTGCCCGGAACTCCGCCAACACCATCTTCGGTGAGTATACTTCATATCTTCTCTCTTCAGATTTGGACATTATCTCCGGTTCAAATGGCGTGATCCATTTGCATCGATAGTGTAACGGCTGACTGAGTGCGCTACTGTAGGTACCAAGCGACTGATTGGAAGGAGATTCAGCGACGCGTCCGTGCTGGCTGACACGAAGCTATGGCCGTTCAAGGTCAAGGCCGGCCGCGGCGACAAGCCAATGGTCGCGGCGAACTACAAGCGCAAGCAGAAGCTGCTCGCCGCGGAGGAGATCGCGTCGATGCTGCTCGCAAAGATGAAGGGGGATGCTGAGGCCTACCTCGGCGCGCCCGTTGCCAACGCCGTGGTCACGGTACCAGTGTCGTTCGACATCCTCCAGCGCCGCGCCACCAAGGACGCCCTCGCCATCGCGGGGCTCAACGTCCTCGGCGTCATCCACGAGCCCGTGGCCGCGGCAGTCGCCTATGGCCTCCATGAAAGCACGGAGGCGAAAAACGTGCTTGTCTTCTGTTAAACGATGTATGTAACCTGAATAGGAAGTCGTAGCTGACCCGGTCATGTATAAGTCCTTGGCCTACACGGCAAGGCATATGTAACGATGTATGCTTCGTATATATAAACACCACGCGACCCTGGTTTAGGGTATCGCCGCATATTATTTTTACATGGTATCAGAGCTCGGTCTTCCCAGATCGCATCTGCCATGAGCTTCTCTCCCTCTTCCTCCTCGACGTCCATGGCTATGGTGGGCGGGTCTCTCAACGGGATCGTGTCGGAGAAGCTTACAAGGGAGAACTACCTGATCTGGCAGTCCCAGGTTTTGCCAGAGATCCGAGGCGCTCAGCTCATGGGCTACCTCGACGGCTCGGTTGCTGAACCGGCGAAGGAGATCGAAACAACGGACAAGGAGGGCACTAAGGTGATGGTGCCCAGTCCGGAATATGCACGCTGGATCGCTCAAGATCAACAGGTGCTGGCTTATCTTCTCCGAAACATGACGAGAGAAGTGCTCACGCAGCTGGTCGGGCTGACTAGTTCCGTTGCTGTGTGGGGAAAGGTGACGGAGATGTTTTCGTCGCAATCAAAGGCTCGGGTCGTGCACCTGCGTACCCAGCTTAATCAAACCAAGAGGGAGGATTTCTCCTCAGGTGCTGCCTACTTTGATCGCATCAAGACCTTGTCTGACGAGATGGCTACGGCTGGCAAGCCTCAAGACGATGATGATGTTGCTTCTTATGTTCTCGCCGGTCTAGATGATGAATACAACGGCTTTGTGGCTGCAATTACAGCCCTGATCAAGGCTCAGCAATCTGTGAGCCTCGGTGACCTTTACTCGCAGTTTCTTGCGTATGAGTCTCGCCTTGATATCCAGAACCCTGGCAGCGGCAATGGTGTTGAATCCTCTGCGAACGCTGCATCTCGTGGAAATTACGGGAATCGCAACAAGGGTGGACGTGGTGGTGGGCGAGGCAACTTTGGTGGTGGTGGAGGCCGTGGATACAGCGGCAATAATCACTACAATGGCAACAACAATAACAGTGGCGGTGGCAACCATGGTGGCGGTGGCAATTATGGTGGCTATCAACCGCGCCAAGGTAATGGCCAGGGAGGAGGTCGCGCCAGGCAGGGGGCCCAAGTCACATGTCAGATATGTGACAGAGAGGGTCATCCTGCGTTCCGCTGCTGGAAAAGGTTCAATAAGAACTATCAGGGACCTGAACGCTCAGCCAATGCAGTCACACATGGTGTTGATCCACAGTGGTACACCGATACGGGTGCTACTGAGCATATTACGGGGGAATTGGACAAGCTGGCCATGAGGGAACGCTACAATGGCAATGATCAGATTCATGGTGCCAATGGTAAAGGTATGGACATACATCACATTGGTCATTCGTTATATCGTACCCCCAATCATAATTTCCATCTTAATAATATCTTACATGTCCCTGATGCCACCAAAAGTCTTCTTTCTGTTCATCATCTTGCACAAGATAATCATGCCTTTCTAGAATATTGGCCTAATTTTTTCTCTATTAAGGATCAGGACACGAGGAAAATTCTTCTTCAAGGTAGATGTGTGGGTGGTCTCTATCCTATGCCGTCTCCTTCATCTTGGTCGTCAAGGAAGCAAGCTCTTGGCGTTCAGTCCACCTCACATTGGCATAGACGTCTAGGACATCCATCTTTAGCTGTTGTTCAGAAAATTCTTCGAGATAATGAAATTCCCTTTAGTGAGTCGAATAAAGAGTCGGTTTGTGATGCCTGTCAAAAAGGCAAGAGTCATCAGTTACCTTATCCTAAGTCTTTTAGTGAATCTTCTGCTCCTTTAGAACTTGTGTTTTCTGATGTATGGGGCCCTGCCTCAGTTTCCGTTGGAAGAAATAAATATTATGTCAGTTTTATTGATGATTATAGCAAGTTCACTTGGATATATATGCTTAAAAATAAATCTGATGTGTTTCAGAAGTTTCATGACTTTCAGCATCATGTCGAACGCCTCTTTGATAAGAAGATTTTGGCTGTTCAAACTGATTGGGGTGGTGAGTATCATAAGCTCAACACCTTTTTTCAGCGAGTAGGGATATCGCATCATGTCTCTTGTCCTCATGCACATCAGCAAAATGGCTCTGCTGAACGAAAACACAGACATATTGTTGAGGTTGGTCTCTCTCTTTTAGCACATGCCTCTATGCCTCTCAAGTTTTGGGATGAGGCGTTTCTTACGGCGGTTTTCTTGATCAATCGCCTTCCTAGTAGGGTTATTTCTAATCAGACCCCTCTTGAGCGTCTCTTTAAACAAAAGGGAGATTATTCGTTTTTGCGCGTCTTTGGGTGCGCTTGTTGGCCGAATCTACGTCCTTATAATTCTCGCAAATTGCAATTCCGCTCCACTCAATGTGTGTTCCTAGGATATAGTGGTCAACACAAAGGATATCGATGTCTTGATGTTTCTACCGGTCGGATTTACATCTCTCGCGATGTTGTTTTTGACGAGACCGTTTTCCCGTTTGCCAAACTTCATCCCAATGCCGGTGCTCAACTTCGTGCTGAAATTTCCCTTCTTCCTTCCAATCTTGGTCTTGTGTTTGGGGGTATTGATGTACGAACTGATGCTGATGCTAATCCTCCTAATTACCTGGCTGCTGAGTCTCTCATGCAGGAAACAGATGATTTTATGCCTTCAGACAGTTCTGGCGGGAATTCTGGGGACAGCCCTGGTGAATCTTCCTCGGGATCCACAGCGAAATCCTCCTCGGATCGGCCGTTCCAGGCAGGGGCGGGCAGTGGTGCTGTCTCCCGCAACGTGGCGTCGCCGGGTTCGCCCGCCCTCCCGACCGCTCCTGTCTCCGGGCCCGCGACGGTGACTGCGGCCCAATCAGCGTCAGCTGTGGCAGATTCGCCTGCAGCATCTGCGTCAGCGTCTGGATCTTCTGCGGCTGAATCAGCCTCTTCCAGTGCGTCGTCTGCTGCAACGGGATCTCATGTGGCTGCACCATCTGGTAGTCCTGGATCAGCTGTGCAGTCTGTGCCTGTGCCTGATCCCGTGGCTGATCGACCGCGTACACGTCTACAGCATGGCATTGTGCAACCTAAAATCATCACTGATGGTCGTGTGCGGTATGACAAGCTTCGGTTTGCTAATTTTGCATCTACTGGTGAGCCAACTACTGTTCAAGAGGCATTGGGAGATCCGGCATGGAAGTGTGCTATGGATGAAGAGTTTTCGGCGCTTTTGCGTAATGATACATGGCGTCTTGTGCCTCCTGGCCATGGGCGCAATATCATCGACTGTAAATGGGTTTATAAGGTCAAGCGTAAATCTGATGGTACTATTGATCGATACAAGGCTAGGCTGGTTGCAAAAGGTTTTAAGCAACGGTATGGTGTTGACTATGAGGATACCTTTAGTCCTGTGGTAAAATCTGCCACTATTCGCTTAGTTCTGTCACTTGCAGTATCGAGAAATTGGAAGCTCAGGCAACTTGATGTGAAGAACGCGTTCTTACATGGTGTTCTGGAAGAAGAGGTCTATATGCGGCAGCCTCCTGGATATGTTGATTCCTCTCGGTCTGATTATGTGTGTAAGCTTCAGAAAGCTCTGTACGGCCTCAAGCAGGCTCCTCGAGCTTGGTATGCTCGCTTAAGTTCTAAGCTTCACCAACTTGGGTTTTCTGCATCTCGAGCTGATACTTCGTTGTTCTTCTACAACAAAGGGGGAGTAACTATCTATATGCTGATATATGTTGATGATATTGTTGTAGTCAGCTCCTCAGATACAGCTGTTGATGCTCTTCTTCATGATCTTGGCATGGCGTTTGCTCTAAAAGATTTGGGCGAATTGCACTTCTTCTTGGGAATAGAGGTCAGGAAAGTTACTGATGGTATTGTTCTGTCTCAGGAGAAATATGCTAATGATCTGTTGTCCCGAGTGAATATGAAGATGTGTAAGCCAGTTGATACTCCTTTGTCAACTTCGGAAAAACTGTCTATTACTGATGGTGAAGTGTTGAGTGATGAGGATTCTACTCGGTACAGAAGTATTGTAGGAGCATTGCAGTATATTACTTTGACTAGACCTGATATTGCTTACTCAGTAAATAAGGTTTGTCAGTTCTTGCATGCGCCTACTACAGTTCACTGGACAGCAGTGAAACGAATCTTGCGCTATTTGAGAGGAACTATCTCTGTTGGCTTACTGAGCAAGTCTGAGTCCATTCTTGTCAGTGCCTTTTCTGATGCTGATTGGGCTGGCTGTCCAGATGACCGAAGATCTACAAGTGGCTTTGCTGTGTTCTTTGGGTCTAATTTGATTTCGTGGAGTGCAAGGAAACAAGCTACGGTTTCTCGCTCAAGTACAGAGGCTGAGTATAAGGCTTTGGCAAATGCTACTGCTGAAGTAATATGGGTACAAATCTTGTTGAGAGAACTAGGAGTACCACAGCCGAGAGCTGCGTGTTTGTGGTGTGATAATATTGGAGCTACGTATCTTTCAGCCAATCCTGTGTTTCATGCGAGGACAAAGCACATTGAAGTGGATTATCACTTCGTTCGTGAAAGAGTAGCTAAAAAGCTTTTGGACATACGATTCATACCGTCAGGGGATCAGCTAGCAGATGGATTTACAAAGGCACTTTCCACTAGTCAGTTAAATGCTTTTAGATACAATCTTAACTTAGATAAGTTATGATTGAGGGGGAGTGTTAAACGATGTATGTAACCTGAATAGGAAGTCGTAGCTGACCCGGTCATGTATAAGTCCTTGGCCTACACGGCAAGGCATATGTAACGATGTATGCTTCGTATATATAAACACCACGCGACCCTGGTTTAGGGTATCGCCGCATATTATTTTTACATCTTCGATGTTGGGGGTGGTACCACTAGCGTCGCACTCCTAGCGATATCTGCGGGCAAGATCACGGTCAGGGCTACCGCCGGCGATCCCCACCTCGGCGGCGAGGATTTCGACAGGCGTATGGTCGAGCACTTGGTGGAGCAGTTCAAGACAGAGTACAAGAAAGATGTCAGTGGCAGCGCGAGGGCTCTCGTGAGGCTTAGGGCTGCCTGCGAGCACGCGAAGAGGACGCTCTCGTCGGCGACGTGGGCTCCCATCGAGATCGACTGTTTGCTCGACGGCATCGACTTCCGCACGGCCGTCACCCGCGACCAGTTCGAGGACCTGAACATGGACCTGTTCTGCAAGTGCATGGAGCCCGTCAAGAAGTGCCTCGGCGACGCCAAGATCCAGAGGAGCGACGTGCACGAGGTCGTCCTTGTCGGCGGGTCCACCCGTATCCCCCTCGTGCGGCGTATGCTGACGGACCTGTTTGATGGCAGAGAGCTCCGCAAGGACATCAATCTCGAAGAGGCGGTGGCTCGTGGAGCTGCCATCTTCGCTGACATGGCGAGCCGCGTGCCCGGCAGCGACTTGCTGAACCTGTTCCTGCTAGACACCACCCCGCGCTCGCTCGGCGTCGAGGCGGCCGGCGGTGGCATGGCGGTGATCGTCCCAAAGAATACTACCATCCCTATCAGCAGGGAGCAGATCATTTCCCTCCAGTCCCATCAGAAGCGAAGTGTCGTCTTGTCGGTGTTTGACGGGGAGAATGGCACTGCAAGGGACAACAGCTTGCTCGGAGAGCTCAAGCTTTCGGCTGGAGATGGAGCCAAGCGCCAGATTTCAGTGCGCTTCGACATCGATGCGGACGGTGTCCTGACGGTGTATGCGACGGACAAGGCGGCCAAGCGTTTGCACCAGATGAAGTTCATGGACAAAGGTCAGCTGAGCAAGAACGAGATCAAGCGGATGACCGAGGAGGCAGCGGAGTACATGGCAGAGGATGCGGAGAATAGGGAGAGGGTCAAGGCAAAGAATTTGCTCGAAGAATACTTGTACAGGAAGCGCCGTGCCATCGAGGATGTGAGGAGCAAGGCGGAAGATGCTCTTTCTGCCGTGGAACTGATGATTCAGCAGGTGCACAGCGACCAGGTCTCAAGCGCCAGAAAGTTCCTAGACGATTTGGAGATGCTCAAGCTAGAGAGTAGTAAGTACCATTGCTGGTAAGCAAATTGGTGCATAATTGTCTGCGCGAGCTCAATTAGCTTTCTATTATCAATGGGAAATGTGATCGAACAGACATCTAAATCAATTGGTTGCTCACGTCGGTTTTCCGCGTTTCGTCCCGTCGCACGCAATTTGGGCCGGTAGCTACCATATGAATAGAAATGTACTTGAACTAGATTTGTCACTACGTTTGGATGCTACCAATTTTATTTGGATTGGTTGGAGAAACAAAAGACAACTCGATAGTTTGGCTTCATGTTGAGGAGGATTATGCTTAGCTTTAGCTAAACTAGTTCAATCATAATCATTTTTAATTTGCATAACTATTCATCGATTCGAGATAAAGTTTACATGAAAAAGATGCACCTCGACGTTGTGATTCAGTTCTCGTGATCGGTTTGCCGTTTCATCGAGTGTTTCAAAACTCGGTTTCATGTTTCTTTTTGAGCTATTTGTGGACGAGTTTAGTTAAATTTTTGCAAACAGTCGATCATTTCAAAATTCCTTCGGGAGAGTAGCTTCACCTCACCATTTCGCATTGCTTCCGTGTTCAAAGTTTCCGTTTCGACATTCGTAAACGAGTAGATGTATAACTACACACATTGTACTAGGAAGGCGTAGATGTACTCGTACATGAATGTCAAGATGGAAAACTATAAACATAAAAGTTGTGCGCGACAGTGAGATGAAGCTACTTATCGAAGGAATTTTGAAACGCGCGAATGGTTGTTGATATTTTAACTAAATTCGGCCAAAAAAGCTTCAAAAGAAATACGAAATTGCCATTCAAATGCTCCACGTAAACAAAAAAAAAAAGTTTAAAAAAATTGATTCATAACATCAATATGCATCTTTTTCGTGTTCAACATATTTGAAACTAACCCAACGTTTTATAGACCAGGGTGGATTAAAATGATGCAGACTAGTGGTAAGGTTACCTACACATACACATGCTCATATGACTTCAGCCACGAAGGGTCCATTTTTGCGCTCACCGTAGCCTAGCCACGAAAAAATGGCCGATCTGACCGTTTCTCTTGGGCTAATTTTCCTTGCATCTGCTTTAAGAATCGTGCTATGCAGGGAATCATTTCGTTGTGGGCTACCAAATATCCTGTTTTGGCTTAGTGAAAACGAAAAAGCTATTGTTGGAAACCAATCAGGCCTGGGATAATGAAGGGGCATCTAAATTTAGCAAAATCAGAAATGTTGCTAAACACTCATTGAGAAATCTGTTAATGTAAAACAATGATAAATGAAGCATTTTGAGTGTTAAAAAAGCTTTTCTAAACATTTTGAATATTCCATAATTAAAAGGTTTTCATTTTCTTATGAAATATTCATGTTTCTCTGCATTTCTTACTATTTGCTTTCAGAATTTTATTTTATTTACAGCATGCCTAATACTACCCGAATTTTAACACTAAATTCTGGACGTGTTTAAAATTACTATGTTATTTAAATTTGAACGGAAGTTAACAATCAATTTCTCGAAAATGAAATTCAATTTTTTGTTTGTCTCCTTGAACTCCTTTTTTTACGTTATCAACTTGTCATTAATGCCACATATGTGAAATTGTCATCCTCCAGCAGCGGGACTCTAGAAGGTGGGACTAGTTGATTGATCCCTCCAATGGCGGGGTTTTCCGAGTGCTTTTTGTAATTGGATTACCGTTCTCTTTGTCTAATCTACTTCTTGTGTTTTTCTTAACTATGTGGCGGGCCCTTCCATCTCCCATGGCCACGGAATTCAACAAGCCCTCTCTCCATTGCTCTTCAACCTTGGCATCGACCCGTTGCAACAAGTGCTCGACCTTGCCACTTCCTATGGCCTACTCCACAAAGTTAGGACCAAGGCCCTATCTTGCGCACTTCCCCATATACAGACGAGGCGCCAATTTTCTTAGCGCCCATAAGATAAGATATACACAACCTTGCTTGCATCCTTGAGGCGTTTGGCAAGGTCACCAGCCATCGCACCAACTTCCAAAAGAGTTCCGTCGTCCCTATACGTTGTCAAGATCTTTCTTTGGACGACATTTTTGAGGTTCTTCCGGTTCGCAGAGAAACGTTCCCTATGAAATACCTTGGGCTTCCTCTCTCGGTTTGGCAATTGAAGAGCGTGGATTTCCAACACGTCAATGATAAGATGGCCGGGAAGATTCCAACTTGGGATGGCAAATTCATTAACACGGCCGACCGTACCGCTCTTATGAAGTCTGTCATTGCCTCCCAAGCGATCTACCACCTCACTCCTGAAAGTGCATGGAGCCCCCATGTGTGGTTTTTGTAATTAATGACAATCCCTATGGACTAATGTTTGCATTGAGTTATATTTGTAGGAGTTGTTCATAGGCAATGCTTGAACCATATGTTGGCTTCAAGATTGCAATAAGAAGCAAATGAAGAAGATCAAGTGTCAAGTATGTCTTGAAGGTGAAGATGAAGTGAGCTCTCAAGGTTAACTTCAAGACATCAACAAAATGAAGTGCAAGTTCAAGATGAGCCAACTTGAAGAGATCATATGTCCATAGGCAATGCTTGAACCATATGTTGGCTTCAAGATTGCAATAAGAAGAAAATGAAGAAGATCAAGTGTCAAGTATGTCTTGAAGATGAAGATGAAGTGAGCTCTCAAGGTTAACTTCAAGACATCAACGAAATGAAGTGCAAGTTCAATATGAGCCAACTCGAAGAGATCATAAGCTTGAAGCTTGCCATGAAGAAATAATGTGCAAGTTCAAGATGAGCCATCTCGAAGAGATTCTTTGCTTGACTCTTGCCATCCATATGGTGATCATGGATATGTGAAGATGCGCCGAAGAAGAAGCTCTCCCATGGTGGATTATGGGGGAGCAATCCATATGGTGATCATGGATATGTGAAGATGCGAAGAAGTAGCTCTCCCATGGTGGATTATGGGGGAGCAATCCACAAGACTTCGCAAGCACAATCAAGAAAGACGCTCCATCTTGTTGAGGTCAAGATCGTCATCATCGAGCTCAAGTGGAATGCGCAAGTATAAGGTTTGCACTTGATAGGGTTTCTTTCTCACCGGTCTCATAGTGTAGTTGGAGACCGGTTTATAGTTTAGTTGTCGTACTATCAAGAGGGCTCTCGAGTGAGTAACTCGATCGTATCGTTCGGAGAGCTCAAACCTTTGCATCTTTGCATCATCTTTCTTGGTTGTTATTTGGATCTTATCCATGTGATGTTTTAGAGCTTGTGCTTATTCTCATGACAAGCTCTAGTTCATCAAGAATGGTTTTTGCACGGGCAACTTGTTGCATTTTCAAGGTTGGAGGTTTTATCGGTATGTCTTTTTTAGATAGGTCAAACCTTTCATCATTTGTTTCTATCCTACCTTGCTGGGCTATGATGGTTCCCTGCATGATCTTGTAGAGCTTGTTACTAGCTTCGAAACGAGCCCAAGATCATCAAAATCGAGTCCGGATGCTCAAGTTATGATCATTCTCGTTTTGTCTTTTTTGGGGCGGATAATCCGGCCGGATACAAATATCCTGCCAAATATCCGGCCCGAGTCCAGTAAGCCCGGATGCTTAGGTTCTTAGCCGTTTTTTCACGTCCAGGAGGTCCCAAACGGTCATATTCCTTTGGGAGGGGGTATATAAGACCTCCTTCTTCCTCCTTGGGCTATTGGCTTCTCTCACTCTCTCTCTCTCTCCTCCATTGTTGAACTAGAGAAGTTTGCTCTATCTCTCAATCCCTCCATGATTCTTGCCCCCATTTGAGGGAAAAGAGAGAGGAGATCTAGATCTACATCTTGACCAATCAAATCCCTCTCTTTGTGAGTGGAATCCACTAGATCTAGATCTTGGAGAAATTTGGTGTTCCTCCTCTTATTTGTTCTTCCTCTCTTATTCCCCCAATAGCTTTTGTAGCTTTGTTGGAATTTGAGAGAAGGACTTGAGCATCTTTGTGGTGTTCTTGCCATTGCATTTGGTGCATCGGTTTGAGTTCTCCACGGTGATTCGTGGTGGTGAAAGCAAGAAGGTTGTTACTCTTGGGTTCTTGGAACCCTAGATAGATTCTAGGGCATTGTGGCGATTTGTTGGGAGCCTCCAATTAAGTTGTGGATGTGTGCCCCAATCTTTGTGTAAGGCCCGGTTTCCGCCTCGAAGGAAATCCCTTAGAGGAACCGTGACCTAGGCCTTTGTGGCGAGGATCACCGGAGAATAAGGTGAGGCGCCTTCGTGGCGTTCGGTGTGTGGTGTGAGTACCGCATCTTGGGGTGAGGCCTTTGTGGCATTGGTGTGCATCGAGCAACCACACCTCAATGTGAGCCTCTTGTGGCGTTCGGGAGCACTAAGCCACCGCACGTCTCCAACGGAGATTAGCACTCGCAAGAGTGTGAACTTTGGGATAAATCTTCGTCTCCCGCGTTCCTCGGTTATCTCTATACCGGAGCTCTTTACTTATGCACTTTACCTTGTGATAGCCATCGTGATTGAAGTTATATATCTTGCTATCACATAGTTGCTTGTATTGCTTAGCATAAGTTGTTGGTGCACATAGGTGAACCTTTGCTTAGAATAAGTTGTTGGTGCACATAGGTGAACCATAGTAGTAAACGCTAGTTTTATTACGCATTTGTTAAGCCCATCTCGTAAAATTTTAAATCGCCTATTCACCCCCCTCTAGGCGACATCCGTGTCCTTTCAATTGGTATCAGAGCAAGGTCTCTCTTTCTAGGTTTCACCGCCTTGAGAGTAAAGATGTCGGTTAGGGGATTAGTGCACAATAACTTGTTTATATTTGATGGCACAAATTATGATCTATGGAAAATTTATGTGCTTAATATCTTGCGGGGTATTTCCCCATGGAGCGATTTGTTGGCATGGGTTTTTCTTCTCCTAAGGATTCTCAAAATTTATCTCTTGAGGAGAAGAAAAACTCTTGCCTCGAAGCTCTTGCTTCTCATGTGTTTTCCATTGTTGTGAGCAATGTAGTTACCTCATCAATCATGCCTTTTGGGAGCTCTCATGAATTATGGACAAAGCTTCAAGATAAATATGATGTGTCCAATATTATTGAGGATGATTGTATTGCTTCCACTTCCGGCCGTGATGAGTTCTCATCTTCATCCACTTCACCAATGTGTGGCAAGACACAAGGTAATGATATGGTGAGTGGTGATGGAAATTGCAATGTTGGTATTGGACTTACTATTGATGATCATTCATCTATATCTCATTGCAATGGTTCATCTTTTGACTTAAACACATCTAGCACTATAAATGAAATACATGCTTGTGTTGATAGTCCTTGCATATCATGTGTAAGTTGTTTGAATAAATCTAATGATGATATGCTTGCTTTGTCTTGTGGCCATGATAAAAATGCTTATATTTCCTCTAGTTGCTATGTGACTAACAACGTAGAGGAAACAAAATATTCTATTGGTCAAGATAAGATCTTGAAAGGAGCCTCAAGTAACTCCTCATCTTTATCTCATGGTCCTCATATATGCCTTATGGCCAAGGGTTCCACGGTACCTCCTACCATGGAACCTAATATGTCTCGTGTTGATAAGGATGAGGATGAATATGAAGAAGAGGATTGGGTTGTCTCTCTACGCGATAAGGGTAAGAATGTATTCAAGGTTCTTTGCAAAGATAAAATTGCTAGCTCACACTTCTTTGAAATCTTGACTACCGCTATTGAGAGCCAAAAATGTATTTGGATGCATGAGAACACCATTGATAAAATGGGTGCTCTTGAACGTGAGTATGCCAATCATGTGGTATCCCTAAAGGATGAACTTGAAGAAGAACAAACCACCAAGGAAGCTCTTGAGGAAACCTTTGCTCTAGAATTGTCTAGAGAAAAGGAAAACCATGATAGAGCTATTGAGGTGGCAAATGAACTAAAGCTAAAAAATGATAAGCTTATGTTTGTTAATGCTAAACTCCTTGTGGATTTTGAGCAACTCAAAAAGGGCTCAAGGGTCATTGAGAGTGCGCTCACCAAACTCACCGAGTCGCATGAGCAACTTAAAGCTTCTTATCTAAAAGAGCATGCCAACTTGCCTTCTCCCATTGCTATTAATAATGATGCTTGTGCTACTAACTCTACTTCTTGTGAAGCATCTATCTTGAAGGAGAATGTTGAGCTAAGGGCTCAACTTGAATTGCTAACTAGCAATTATGGAAAATTGGAAGAAAATCATGGAAAGCTTTCTAGCTCCCATGAGGATCTTCTAGCCTCTCATGATAGGCTAAAGTTAGCTCATGAGGCTATCATATCTAAGGCAACACCTTGTGAGACTCATGTGGGTACTAGCACTACTACTCAAAATGTTATATTGCCATGTGCTAGTCCTAGTAATTCATCCACTCACAATATTGCTAAATCTTGTGATGAATTATCTTCCTTGCCTTTTTGCTCTAACAATGAAGGTTCTACTTCCTCTAGTACTTGTGTTGTTACTAACCATGTAGAGGAAATCAAAGAGCTCAAGGCCCAAGTCACTTCTTTGAAGAACGACTTGGTAAATAGTCATGGGAAATGCAAACCTGACAAGATGTTGAGTGTGCAATAATCCCCCAATGACAAGAGTGGACTTGGATTCAACTCCAACAACAAGAACAAGTCCAAGAACAACAAGATTAAGAAGGTCCAACTACAAGTCAAAGACCCGGCCAAGATTATTTGCTTCAAGTGCAAAATTGAAGGGCACCATGTTAGATCTTGCCCTTTGAAGAAGAAGCAAAAAGGGAAGTGGCCTCAAGCTCAAACTCACATTCAACCTCAAGTTGAAGAAATGCCACTTCCCAAGAAGAATCAAGCCAATGCTCCCATTGTGGAGAAATCTAGTGAGAAGAAGGAGAAGAAAAGAACTTGCTACATATGCCGCGAGAAGGGCCACATATCCTCCTTTTGCACTATTGGTACCTCATCCAACTCTATCACCATTGATAATATTTATTCTCTTCGTAAGGATGAGGGTGGCAATGTGTTTGCCAAATATTTTGGTGCTCAAAGTGGTGTCAAGAAAAGAACCATTTGGGTTGCCAAGCCTATTGTGATTAACCTCTTAGGACCCAACCTAGTTGGGGACCAACAATCCAAAACTTGATCAATAGGTGATTGTTGGAGGGCATTGGATACTTAGCTACACCATGAAGAATTAAGGGATCTTCATTATTTATATTATATCAAGCCAAGTCTTTTGGTTATCTTGCTTATATCAAATATCCAATGTTCCTCCTTGCGGTAACATGTGCTCAACTCATTTATATTGAAAGTTACTCGCCCCTTTGCATGTGTTAGTTTTGTTCCTAACATGTGTTTGTATATGTTGTGCTTCCTACTTGCTTTTCTTGAGAAATCAAGTCTATGCATGTTGGGTTGCACACCATATATTTGTATTTGTGTTGGAGCCTCTTTGCATCTTGTTGTATCTTATATGGCTCTTATGAGCAATTAATGGACTATCCCATTTTGGGAAAGTGATATTCCTTTGGGTATTTCATGATCCTAACAATGTGTGTACATGAGGAATATCACTTAGAATTGATACTGCAAAATTATCTAGTCTCTATGTGGTATGTCATCTTCATGAGAAATTTAAATTCTAAATGTCCATTAATATCTCTAGTTGGATCTTATTTGTCTCTTGTGAAAATAAATTCCTTATCACATTATGGGGGAGTAATAAGCTTTGTGCATATTACAAGCCTAGAAAATGTGAACATTTGAGGTTGTGTCACATAGAATTGATATTGTAAATTATCTCTCTCATATGTGGCATGTTTGCTCAAACAAGTTCCAATTTGCTTAAATGGCTTCATTGCTAATATATTTGTGGATCTTATTTGTGAAAGTTTTTCTTGGCATGGTTTTTCACAACATATCCCTCAATACATTTTGGAAAACCATGTGCTTCAAGTCATACTATTAATTGATTTGGATGTTGGTATGAATACTATTAATTGCTTTGCATGTTGGTATGAATACTATTAGTTGCTTTGCATGTTGGTATGAATACTATTAATTGCTTTGCATGTTGGTATGACTAATTTAAGCTATCAAGAAACTCTCTTTGCATGATGGTTAAATCTTATCTTTTACCATATGCTTTATTTATTATAAATATGATCTTACGTATACTTACAAACTACCACCGGGAAATATTTCCTAATACCTCTTGTCCTAGGACAATTGGCAATCTATTATGAGGTAGATATTTATTGATCATATTTACATTGTCTCTTGTGTTTAAATTGCCTTATTTATTGCCATGAATTTGTTGTGCTTTGACTCCCATGTGTCTTCGTTGCATCTTATGGATCTAATTTGTCTATTCAAACTTTCTTTGCATTTTAGTAGATATAGGTAGCGTGATGATCCTAGTTTTGTGCATTTTTGTATTCATATGAAAAATCCTAGATAATGCACTAATCTTGGGGGAGCTCTTCTATATTTGTTAGAATGCTTAACATTTCTAGATCATTATAAAAATTTGGTTTTGGGAGACATAAATTTTCTTTTTGGTACTTTGTGCCATCATAAAAAGTTTCGAGGGTTTGGTTTATTCGTAGGAACCTTGCTCTCTTGGGAGTTGGTTATCTCATTCCTTTGTGTTTAGGTTTAATTAGCTTCTTATAATGAGATAAGTCTTTGGAGTCAATCTTGTGTTGATTTGATTCTTTGATATAATTTGGACAACCATTGTCTCTTGATTTATTTGGTGTTTTGTCCAAATTGTATCTTCCTTTGGTTCTTGAAAGTATTGTGCATGCATATTTAATATATGTATATCTTATGGCATGTGTTACTTTCTTTGATCCAATATATAGGGTAAACTCCATCAAATCCTAATTTGGCTAAGATGTGCATGAAATTCAATTTCATATCTATATGCACATAGTATTGTGGAGTTTGTCCTATATGTTGTAGTGTGTCTAACTACTTCGGATCCAATTAGTTTGGGGACAATTTTGTACTTACCTTTGTGTTAGGTACAATGGATATGCATTGGATGCTTGTGTCACTCTTGGGAAGAGGTGGTGACTCAATGGTAACTTGAGGCAAGCTAGGATGGACGATGAACACATATCTACTACATCCACACCAATGCTATCTTGGTAACAAGTATCTTCTCATGCATATTTTTCTAGCATCCAACCATGTGGTTGCATCTTGGCATGAATCTCTTGATTTGCAAATATTGTGCTTCTTGCAAAAGTCTTAATGAAACCTCTTTATTGTGAATGTGAGTAATTTGAGATGAGTGCATTTGTTGGAAAGTATATTAAATCATGCTCATTATTCATCCATCCCAACTATGCCTATCTAGCAATTTTATTGCATATCAATTCCTCAAGGCTCTCACGTGTGCAATATAGATGAAAGTGCAAATTTAGTTATTTCTTTTGGTATCCTCGTTTGTGATACTTGTTGCCTCTCTCAATGCATCCCAACTATCTTCTATCCCTTGTTGATATTTTTGATGTATTTTAGATGTTTGTGGTTGAAGTTCATGAATGTACAATAAGATAAAATTGAGCCTTTGGCCATGCTATTGAGCAAAAATTCTTATTGGTATATTTCATGACTTCATTTTGGATATCATGCTATATTTCTTGCGTATCTATTTTGTGTGTACATGTTTCTTTGTGGATAAACATCTTAGTGATTTTGTCCACTTAGTGAAACTTATACACATATGAGATGATACATCTCCATTTGATATCTTATTTATTTGTTGCATGTTGATTGGTCATGCTAAGCAATCTAATTCATTGAAGACTATGATGATGATTTTTGCTCATCCTTGTAATAGTCTTATAATATGCTTTATCATGCCTTTCACATATCCTCTTGGTTGAGCCTTTTATTATGGTGCCTCTTACTTGTTGCTCAACCATTTATTTGTTGCAAGTGTTAAGTTTAATTTTCTATCTATGATCTATTGCAAATGTTTGTATTTTAAATGGTAATGGGGCAGTGAGGATTCCATGTTATGCATATTGTATTCAAATGCAACATTTTAATTTATACATGTACCTTGGGGATCTTCCTCATTTTATTTAAGGCACTATTTTGTAGTGATCATTAGAGTTTGATTCACATGGCATCTTTTGTTTTGAATGATCTTATGGGAGTGATGATTCCATGTTTGTGCACTTTATACTCCAATGCAAATTGTCTAGTTTTGTGCACAAACCTTGGGGAGCTTCCTCATATTATTTAGAGCAATCTTCTTGATCTTATCATAATATATAACTTTCTTTTGGTATCTTCTTTGTGGTTCATTTGGTTGCTTGCTTCATTTGTTGAAGCTTTTTGACTTTGCTATCTTTTTGCAATCTTTGACCCTATCTATAGTGTGATTCCTTCTGAATATTCGTCATTGGATACGTGCATTTGAATCCACTCAAATTATGAGAAATGCACACGCTATGGAGGAACTCTCACTATATTGGCCTTCTTAATTTTTCACCCATTTCGGCAATTGGTGCTAATGGGGGAGAAGTTTGGAGGGTTTAAGGGAATTTGGTTATGTATTTGCTTTGTGCTTAACCATGTGCCTTTATTGCGTTGCATCTTGTTGCTTTTCATAGTTGAATATTTAGAGGAAAACTCCACTAGGCTTTGAATGCCAATATATGCAATGAAAGTCAAGATCATTCACACATTCATATATTATGGGGGAGTTTGCTCTATATATTCAACTTGTTTGTTACTTAAATTCCTTATATAAACCCTCTCAAAGAGATTGTCATCAATTACCAAAATGGGGGAGATTGAAAGAGCATGGAGCCCCCATGTGTGGTTTTGGTAATTAATGGCAATCCCTATGGACTAATGTTTGCATTGAGATATATTTGTAGGAGTTGTTCATAGACAATGCTTGAACCATATGTTGGCTTCAAGATTGCAATAAGAAGCAAATGAAGAAGATCAAATGTCATGTATGTCTTGAAGGTGAAGATGAAGTGAGCTCTTGATACGTGTAAAGCACACGTCCGTTGGGAATCCCAAGAGGAAGGTGTGATGCGTACAGCAGTATGTTTTCCCTCAGTAAGAAACCAAGGTTATCGAACCAGTAGGAGTCAAGAAGCATGTGAAGGTTGATGGTGGCGGAGTGTAGTGCGGCGCAACACCAGGGATCCGCGCTAACGTGGACCTGCACAACACAATCAAGATAATTTGCCCCAACGTAAGTGAGGTTGTCAATCTCACCGGCTTGCTGTAAACAAAGGATTAGATGTATAGTGTGGAAGATGATGTTTGCGAAGAACAGTAAGAACAATGTTTGCAGTAGATTGTATTCGATGTAAAAGAATGGACCGGGATTCACAGTTCACTAGTGGTGTCTCTCCAATAAGAAATAGCATGTTGGGTGAACAAATTACAGTTGGGCAACTGACAAATAAAGATGGCATGACAATGCACATACATATTATGATGAGTAGTGTGAAATTCAATTGACAAAGTACATAGACCGCTATCCAGCATGCATCTATGCCTAAAAAGTCGACCTTCGGGTTAGCATCCGCACCCCTTCCAGTATTAAGTTGCAAACAACAGACAATTGCATTAAGTATGGTGCATAATGTAATCAACACAAATATCCTTAGACAAAGCATTGATGTTTTATCCCTAGTGGCAACAACACATCCACAACCTTAGAACTTTCTGTCACTGTCCCAGATTAAATGGAGGCATGAACCCACTATCGAGCATAAATACTCCCTCTTGGAGTTACAAGTATCAACTTGGCCAGAGCCTCTACTAGCAATGGAGAGCATGCAAGATCATAAACAACACATATATGATAGATTGATAATCAACATGACATAGTATTCCATATTCATCGGATCCCAACAAACACAACATGTAGCATTACAAATAGATGATCTTGATCATGATAGGCAGCTCACAAGATCTAACAATGATAGCACAATGAGGAG
The DNA here is from genome assembly GCA_030979885.1 of Lolium multiflorum. Classification (NCBI taxonomy): domain Eukaryota; kingdom Viridiplantae; phylum Streptophyta; class Magnoliopsida; order Poales; family Poaceae; genus Lolium; species Lolium multiflorum. The sequence goes on along the minus strand of CM061749.1, from coordinate 230,306,081 downwards.
AAGACAACCATCTAGCTACTGCTATGGACCCATAGTCCAGGGGTGAACTACTCACACATCACTCCGAAGGCGATCATGGCGATGAAGAGTCCTCCGGAGATGATTCCCTCTCCGGCAGGGTGCGGGGCGATCTCTGAATCCCCGAGATGGGATTGGCGGCGGCGTCTCTGGTAGGTTTTCCGTATCGTGGCTCTCGGTACTGGGGTTTTCTCGACGAAGACTTTTTATAGGCGGAAGGGCAGAGTCGGAGGGCTGACGGGGGCCCCACACGCTAGGGCGGCGCGGGCCCCCTAGGTCGCGCGGCCCTAGTGTGAGCGCCTCGTCCCCCTTCGTATCCCCTCGGTCTTGGAAGCTTCGTGGAAAAATAAGACCCTAGGCGTTGATTTCGTCAATTCGAGAATATTTCCTTTGTAGGATTTCTGAAACAAAAACAGAAAACAGAATGGCTCTTCGGCATCTTGTCAATAGGTTAGTGCCGGAAAATGCATAAATATGACATAAAGTGCGTATAAAACATGTGAGTATCATCAATAAAGTAGCATGGAACATAAGAAATTATAGATACGTTTTAGACGTATCAAGCATCCCCAAGCTTAGTTCCTACTCGTCCTCGAGTAGGTAAACGATAACAAAGATAATTTCTGAAGTGACATGCTATCATAATCTTGATCAATACTATTGTAAGCATATGAGATGAATGAAGCGATTCGAAGCAATGGTAAAGACAATGATTAAACAACTGAATCATATAGCAAAGACTTTTCATGAATAGTAATTTCAAGACAAGCATCAATAAGTCTTGCATAAGAGTTAACTCATAAAGCAATAGATTCTTAGTAGAAAGCTTTGAAGCAACACAAAGGAAGATATAAGTTTCAGCGGTTGCTTTCAACTTCAACATGTTTATCTCATGGATAATTGTCAACACAAAGTAGTATGATGAATGCAAATAAGCAAGTATGTAAGAATCAATGCACAGTTAACACAAGTGTTTGCTTCTAAGACAGAAAGAAGTGGGTAAACTGACTCAATATAAAAGTAGAAGAATGGCCCTTCGCAAAGGGAAGCATGGATTTCTATATTTGTGCTAGAGCTTTTATTTTGAAAACATAGAAACAATTTTGTCAACGGTAGTAATAAAGCATATGTGTTATGTATAAGACATCCTATAAGTTGCAAGCCTCATGCATAGATTACCAATAGTGCCCGCACCTTGTCCTAATTAGCTTGGATTTACATGGATTATCATTGCATAACATATGTTTTAACCAAGTGTCACAAAGGGGTACCTCTATGCCGCCTATACAAAGGTCTAAGGAGAAAGCTCGCATTGGATTTCTCGCTTTTGATTATTCTCAACTTAGACATCCATACCGGGACAACATAGACAACAGATAATGGACTCCTCTTTAATGCATAAGCATTCAACAGATAATATTCTCATAAGAGATTGAGGATTGTTGTCCAAACTGAAACTTCCACCATGAATCATGGCTTTAGTTAGCGGCCCAATGTTCTTCTCTAACAATATGCATACTCAAACCATTCAACTCATGATAAATCACCCTTACTTCAGACAAGACGAACATGCATAGAAACTCACATGATATTCAACAAAGGTGAAATAGTTGATGGCGTCCCCAGGAACATGGTTATCGCTCAACAAGCAACTTAATAAGAAATAAGATACATAAGTACATATTCAATACCACAATAGTTTTTAAGCTATTTTTCCCATGAGCTATATATTGTAAAGACAAAGGAATGAAATTTTAAAGGTAGCACTCAAGCAATTTACTTTGGAATGGCAGAGAAATACCATGTAGTAGGTAGGTATGGTGGACACAAATGGCATAGTTTTTGGCTCAAGGATTTTGGATGCATGAGAAGTAATCCCTCTCAATACAAGGTTTAGGCTAGCAAGGTTGTTTGAAGCAAACACAAGTATGAACCGGTACAGCAAAACTTACATAAGAACATATTGCAAGCATTATAAGACTCTACACTATCTTCCTTGTTTTTCAAACCTCACCAGAAAATATCTAGACTTTAGAGAGACCAATCATGCAAACCAAATGTCAACAAGCTCTACATTTCTTCACTAATAGGTGCAAGGTACATGATGCAAGAGCTTAAACATGATCTATATGAGCACAACAATTTCCAAGTATCAAATTATTCAAGACATTATACCAATTACCACATGTAGCATTTTCTGTTTCCAACCATATAACAATTAACGAACAGTTTCAACCTTCGCCATGAACATTAAGAATAAATCTAAGAACATATGTGTTCATATGCAACAGCGGAGCGTGTCTCTCTCCCAAACAATGAATGCTAGGGTCCAATTTTATTCAAACAAAACAAAAACAAGAACATACAGATGCTCCAAGTAAAGCACATAAGATGTGATGGAATAAAAATATAGTTTCACTAGAGGTGACCTGATAATTTGTCGATGAAGAAGGGGATGCCTTGGGAATCCCCAAGTTTAGATGCTTGAGTCTTCTTAAAATATGCAGGGATGAACCACGGGGGCATCCCCAAGCTTAGAGCTTTCACTCTCCTTGATCATATTGTATCATCCTCCTCTCTTGATCTTTGAAAACTTCCTCCACACCAAACTCAAAACAAACTCATTAGAGGGTTAGTGCATAATCAAAATTCACATGTTCAGAGGTGACATAATCATTCTTAACACTTCTGGACATTGCACAAAGCTACTGAAAGTTAATGGAACAAAGAAATCCATGAAACATAGCAAATCAGGAAATGCGAAATAAAAGGCAGAATCTGTCAAAACAGAACAGTCCGTAAAGACGAATTTTTCTGGGGCACTAAACTTGCTCAGATGAAAATACTCAAATTGAATGAAAGTTGCGTACATATCTGAGGATTACTCACGTAAATTAGCATATTTTTCTGAGTTACCTACAGAGAATACTACTCAAATTCGTGACAGCAAGAAATCTGTTTCTGCGCAGTAATCCAAATCTAGTATGAACCTTACTATCAAAGACTTTACTTGGCACAACAATGCAATAAAATAAAGATAAGGAGAGGTTGCTACAGTAGTAAAAACTTCCAAGACTCAAATATAAAACAAAAGTGCAGAAGTAAAATAATGGGTTGTCTCCCATAAGCGCTTTTCTTTAACGCCTTTCAGCTAGGCGCATAAAGTGTGTATCAAGTGTTATCAAGAGATGAAGCATCAACATCATAATTTGTTCTAATAATAGAATCAAAAGGTAACTTCATTTTTTTTCTAGGGAAGTGTTCCATACCTTTCTTGAGAGGAAATTGATATTTAATATTACCTTCCTTCATATCAATAATAGCACCAACAGTTCGAAGAAAAGGTCTTCCCAATATAATGGGACAAGATGCATTGCATTCAATATCCAAGACAACAAAATCAACGGGGACAAGGTTATTGTTAACCGTAATGCAAACATTATCAATCCTCCCAAAGGTTTCTTTGTAGAATTATCAGCAAGATTAACATCCAAATAACAATTTTTCAAGGGTGGCAAGTCAAGCATATTATAGATTTTCCTAGGCATAATGGAAATACTTGCACCAAGATCACATAAAGTATTACAATCAAAATCATTGACCTTCATCTTAATGATGGGCTCCCAACCATCTTCTAACTTCCTAGGAATAGAAGTTTCAAGTTTTAATTTATCTTCTCTAGCTTTTATGAGAGCATTTGTAATATGTTTTGTAAAGGCCAAATTTATAGCACTAGCATTGGGACTTCTAGCAAGTTTTTGTAAGAACTTTATAACTTCAGAGATGTGAAAATCATCAAAATCTAAACCATTATGATCTAAAGCAATGGGATCGTTGTCCCCAATATTTTGAAAAATTTCAGCAGTTTTATCACAGGCAGTTTCAGCAGTTTTAGCAGTTTCAGGCAGTTTTGCTAGCTTTGCATTAGGAGTGGAAACATTTCCAACACCAATTATTTTACCATTGATAGTAGGGGGTGTAGCAACATGTGAAGCATTAGCATTACTAGTGGTGGTAATAGTCCAAACTTTAGCTACATTATTCTCTTTAGCATTTTCTTCTCTTTCCCACCTAGCACGCAATTCGGCCATCAATCTAATATTCTCGTTAATTCGAACTTGGATCGCGTTTGCTGTAGCAAATGACTTAATATCTTTAGTTTAATTAGGCATAACTTTCAATTTTAAAAGATCAACATCAAGAAGACTATCAACTTTAGAAGCAAGAATATCAATTTTACCAAGCTTTTCTTCAACAGATTTGTTAAAAGCGGTTTGTGTACTAATAAATTCTTTAAGCATGGCTTCAAGACCAGAGGGTACATTCCTATTATTGTTGTAAGAATTACCATAACCATTACCATTATTAGAAGGATATGGCCTATAGTTGTTACTAGAATTATTCCTATAAGCATTGTTGTTGAAATTATTATTTTTAATGAAGTTTACATCAACATGTTCTTCTTGAGAAACCAATGAAGCTAAAGGAACATTATTAGGATCAGCATTAGATCTACCATTCACAAGCATAGACATAATAGCATCAATCTTATTACTCAAGGAGGAGGTTTCTTCAACAGAATTTACCTTCTTACCTTGCGGAGCTCTTTCCGTGTGCCATTCAGAGTAATTAATAATCATATTATCAAGAAGCTTTGTTCGCCAGAGTGATGGACATAAAAGTACCTCAGCAGCTGAAGCAATAGGTTCCGCGAAGAAAAATTCAATCCTGCATAAAAGGTTTGGATGATCATCCAAGTAGTCAGTCCATGGGTAGGGCAATTTTTAACCAAAGGGTTCATTCTTTCCCATGCTTGGGAAACATGCTCATTATCCAATTGCTTAAAATTCATTATGCTACTTCTCAAAGATATAATTTTAGCGGGAGGATAATATCTACCAATGAAAGCATCCTTACATTTAGTCCATGAATCAATACTATTCTTAGGCAAAGATAGCAACCAATCTTTAGCTCTTCCTCTTAATGAGAAAGGAAACAATTTTAGTTTTATAATGTCACCATCTACATCCTTATACTTTTGCATTTCACAAAGTTCAACAAAATTATTAAGATGGGCAGCAGCATCATCAGAACTAACACCAGAAAATTGCTCTCTCATAACAAGATTCAGTAAAGCAGGTTTAATTTCAAAGAATTCTGGTAGTAGCAGGTGGAGCAATAGGTGTGCATAAGAAATCATTATTATTTGTGCTAGTGAAGTCACACAACTTAGTATTTTCAGAGTACCCATTTTAAAAGTAAATAAAGCAAACTAGATAAAATAAATGCAAGTAACTAATTTTTTTGTTTTTTAAATATGGAGAACGCAAACAAGATAATAAATAAAGTAAAGCAAGTAACTAATTTTTTTGTATTTTGATATAGAGAACAAACAAAGCAGTAAATAAAGTAAAGTAAAGCAAGACAAAAACAAAGTAAAGAGATTGGAAGTGGAAGACTCCCCTTGCAGCGTGTCTTGATCTCCCCGGCAACGGCGCCAGAAAACGTGCTTGATACGTGTAAAGCACACGTTGATACGTCCAATTTGCATCACTATTTTATATCATAATTTGCTGTTATTCATTGATATATTTCATGTTTGGACACAATACTTATGTTATTTCATCTATTTTGCATGTTTCATGATTATTGGAGGATCGAGCAGGAGCGGATTCTGCTGGGCACCGTCAGAATGCAATATTTCGGAAGATCAACTGATGGAAATTATACCAAAATCCTATTTTTCAGATGACGAAGGAAGCCGAAGGGGGAGCCAGGGGACCGAGGTGGGCCCAGACCATGGTAAGCCCGCGCCCATGGCCCGCCGCGCCGCCCAGTGAGGAGGGGGGCCCAGCCCCTCTCGCCTCTCTTTCTTCGCGAAATCCTTCGTCCCGAAGACCTAAGCCACGAGAGGGTACCTCGCGAAGAGTTACACGCCTCGCGGGCGGAGAACACCGAGAGAAAAGCAGGTGGGCGAGATCCGTGAAATTCCCTCGGGAGGGGAAATCGACGCCATCGTCACCGTCATCGAGCTGGACATCATCTCCATCACCATCATCATCATCTCCACCATCATCACCACCGTCTCCGCTGGACATCGTCACCGCTGTAGCAATTTGGGTTTGATCTTGATTGTTTGATAGGGAAACTCTCCCGGTATTGATTTCTACTTGTTATTGATGCTATTGAGTGAAACCATTGAACCAAGGTTTATGTTCAGATTGTTATTTGTCATCATATCACCTCTGATCATGTTCCATATGATGTCTCGTGAGTAGTTCATTTAGTTCCTGAGGACATGGGTGAAGTCTAAATGTTAGTAGTGAAGTATGGTTGAGTAATATTCAATGTTATGATATTTAAGTTGTGGTGCTATTCTTCTAGTGGTGTCGAACGCCGACTACACGACACTTCACCTTTATGGGCCTAGGGGAATGCATCTTGTACTCTTTGCCAATTGCGGGGTTGCCGGAGTGTGAAACCTAAACCCCGTTGGTATATCGATGCGGGAGGGATAGCAGGATCTCAGAGTTTAAGGCTGTGGTTAGATTTATTCTTAATTACTTTCTTGTAGTTGCGGATGCTTGCAAGGGGTATAATCACAAGTATGTATTAGTCCTAGGAAGGGCGGTACATTAGCATAGGTTCACCCACACAACACTTATCAAAACAATGAAGATTAATTAGCCGTATGTAGCGAAAGCACTAGACTAAAATCCCGTGTGTCCTCGAGAACGTTTGGTCATTATAAGTAAACAAACCGGCTTGTCCTTTGTGCTAAAAAGGATTAGGGCCACCAATTGTTACTCTCGCACTTTACTTACTCGTACTTTATTCATCTATTACATCAAAACCCCCGAATACTTGTCTGTGAGCATTTACAGTGAATCCTTCATCGAAACCGCTTGTCAACACCTTCTGCTCCTCGTTAGGATCGACATTCTTACTTATCGAAGATACTACGATACACCCCTATACTTGTGGGTCATCAAGACTATTTTCTGGCGCCGTTGCCGGGGAGTGAAGCGCTATTGGTAAGTGGAATTGGTAAGGGAAACTTCTACTGTTTGTGCTGATTTTATTTCTGCCTGCTGCCATAATTCATTATGGAGAGATCTCTTTTGAATGTTTATTTGGGAAATCTGCTACTACTGCAAAGGTAGTGGATGAGGCGCCAGGTAAGGAAGAGATACCATACAAAATACCTATGAAAATTATTGAACGCGTAGTGGGTAACCGTTATACAAGGGATGGAACTGTCCACCCTGGAGATCATTTATTGTTCTTGCATGAATTATGCGGTTTATTCAAGTGTGCAGGTATTGCTATGGATGAAGTGAGGAAGAAAATATTCTCTATATCGCTGTCTGGTAAAGCGGCGCATTGGTATAAATTACTGGATAATGGGGATTCTCTTGAATGGAATGATATTGTGCCCCGGTTTTATTCTAAGTTCTATCCTCCAAGTGAAATTCACAAGGATCGGAATCGCATATATAATTTTTGGCCTCATGATGGAGAGAGTATTGCCCAAGCGTGGGGGAGATTGAAGTCTTTAATGCTCAAATGCCCCATTCATGAGCTTCCTGGTAATGTTATTATTGATAATTTCTATGCAAGACTTTCTTTTGAAGACAAGACCTTCTGGATACTGGATCATTCATGCGCAATAAGGAAGAGTTTAAAAGGGACCTTCTTAATCGGATCCAGGAAAATACTGAAGGATGGGAGAACGACAAAGATAGAGAATCGGTATAAATTATGATTATAAATGCATTGAAGCTTTTATGGATACTGATAAATTTCGTAATATGAGTGCTACTTATGGTCTTGATTCTCAAGTTGCTGCAAATCTTTATAAAGCTTTTGCCTCTCATTATGAATTGCCTAAGAAGAATTTTGATAAGTATCATGAACCGTATAAAGATAAAATTGATCCATCTATTAATAAATGTGTTGTAGTTGAAACTGTTGATCATGTTATTCCTGAAGCTTATATTGAAAAACTCCTTTCCCTACTAAAATGAAGGAGTACTCTGTTATAAATAGTGCGGTTCATAAAAGTGAAAAGAAACCTATAGAACCTGAAGAACAAATAAAAGTTGAACTCTGTTGCAATAGTTAAAGATCTTGTGACTGAAAATGTGGAGGATGGTCATATTATTTTATGTGAATATGCTTCTAATATTGTTTCACATCCTAATAAGGCCAAGAAAGCTAGTGTTCCTATGCTATCTGTTAGAATTGGTGATCATTGCTATTATGGTTTATGTGATATTGGTGCAAGTATTAGTGCTATTCCTCATGAGCTTTACACGGAGATTATGCACGAAATTGGTTCTTGTGAACTTGAAGATATTGATGTGGTCATTCAGCTGGCTAATAGAGAAACTATCTCTCCAATTGGTATTGTTCGAGATGTGGAAGTTCTATGTGGTAAGATTAAATATCCTGCTGACTTTTTGGTACTTGGTTCTGCTGCTAGTGAATATTGTCCTATCATTTTTGGTAGACCTTTTCTAAATACTTGTGGAGCTATTATAGATTGCAAGAAAGAGAAAATTTTGACTAAATTTGTTGGTGAATCTTATGAGTTTAACTTCTCTAAATTTACCAAAACTCCTTATAAAATTGATCCGCCTAATGATGATTTTAAAATGGAACAGTGTGCATCTATTGTTCTTGTTCCTAATAATCCTTTGCAGCAACATTTGGAGAATAGCGAGAGTGAAGTTTTTAGGCAAGAGAGCTTGATGAAATTTTTCTTCGCCAACCTATTCTTAAGCATGATCTACCGGTGGAAGATCTGGGTACAACACCACCACCAAAGGAAGATCCTGTCTTTGATTTAAAACCATTGCCTGATAATCTTAAATATGCTCATATTGATGATAAGATATCATGTTATTATTAGTTCTAAGCTTTCAGAGTTTGAAGAAGAAAGGCTATTGGAAATATTGAAGAAACACCGAGGTGCTATTGGCTACACTCTTGATGACTTGAAGGGGATTTCTCCCTCTATTTGCCAACACGCCATTAATATGGAAGATGATGAAGCCTGTTGTTGAACCTCAGCGTCGTCTAATTCCTAAGATGAAGGATGTGGTAAGAAATGAGGTATTAAGACTTCTTGAAGCTGGTATTATATATCCTATTGCTGATAGTAGATGGGTTAGTCCTGTGCATTGTGTTCCTAAGAAAGGAGGAAACTGTTGTGCCTAATGATAATGATGAGCTCATACCTCCAAGAGTAGTTGTAGGATATAGAATGTGCATTGATTATCGAAAAGTTAATAAGGTTACTAAAAAAGATCATTACCCTTTGCCTTTTATTGATCAAATGTTAGAAAGGTTATCTAAAAATACTCATTTTTGCTTTCTTGATGGTTATTCTGGGTTTTCGCAAATTGTTGTTAAAACTAAGGATCAAGAGAAAACCACTTTCACTTGTCCCTATGGAACTTATGCTTATAGACGTATGCCTTTTGGTTTATGTATGCTCCTGCTACTTTTCAAAGATGCATGTCTGCTATTTTTCATGGCTTTTTAGAAGTATTGTAGAGGTATTCATGGATGATTTTTCTGTCTATGGGAATTCTTTTGATAATTGCTTACGGAACCTTGATAAAGTTTTGCAGAGATGTGAAGAAACTAACCTTGTTGTTAATTGGGAGAAATGCCACTTTATGGTTAATGAAGGAATTGTATTGGGACATAAAATTTCCGAGAGAGGTATTGAAGTTGATAGAGCTAAAGTCGAAGCAATTGAGAAGATGCCCTATCCTAGGGATGTTAAAGGTATTCGTAGTGTTCTTGGTCATGCTGGGTTTTATAGGAGGTTTATTAAAGATTTCTCCAAGATTTCAAAGCCTCTTACTAATCTTCTTCAAAAAGATGTACCTTTTGTTTTTGATGATGATTGTAAGGAAGCTTTTGAAACTCTAAAGAAAGCCTTAACAACTGCTCCTATAGTTGAACCTCCTGATTGGAATTTACCATTTGAAATTATGTGTGATGCTAGTGATTTTGCTATAGGCGCTGTTCTTGGACAGCGAGTAAACAAAAAATTGAATGTTATTCATTATGCTAGTAAAACTCTTGATGCTGCTCAAAGAAATTATGCTACTACTGAAAAAGAATTGTTAGCTGTAGTTTTTGCTTGTGATAAGTTTAGATCTTATATTGTTGATTCAAAAGTTACTATTCATACTGATCATGCTGCAATCAGATACCTTATGCAAAAGAAAGATGCTAAGCCAAGGCTTATTAGATGGATACTTCTTTGCAAGAATTTGATTTACATATTGTAGATAGGAAAGGTGCTGATAATCCTGTTGCTGATAATTTGTCTAGATTGGAAAATATTGCTTATGATCCTGTTCCTGTTAATGATAGTTTTCCAAATGAACAATTGGCTGCAATAAAGGTGAGCTCGCGAGACAGTCCTTGGTATGCTGATTATGCTAACTTTATTGTTTCCAAGTACTTGCCTCCAACCTTTTCAGCTCAGCAAAGGAGGAAATTCTTTTATGACTTGAGGCATTATTTCTGGGATGACCCACACTTATATAAAGAAGGAGTGGATGGTATTCTGCGAAGATGTGTTCCCGAATATGAACAACAAGAGATATTGAGTAAATGTAATGGTAGTGCTAATGGAGGACATCACGCCGGAGAAAGAACCGCGCAAAAGGTTCTGCAATCAGGTTTTTATTGGCCAACTCTCTTCAAAGATGCAAGAAAGTTTATTTTATCTTGTGATGAATGCCAAAGGGTTGGTAATATCTCCAGACGCAATGAAATGCCTATGCATTATACTCTTGTTATTGAACCGTTCGATTGTTGGGGATTTGACTTCATGGGACCTTTTCCCTCTTCAGAAGGTAACACTCATATACTTGTTGCTGTTGATTATGTTACTAAATGGGTGGAAGCCATACCTACAAAAAGTGCGATGGTGAGACCTCTTTAAGAATGCTTTTAGATATTATTTTTCCTAGATTTGGAGTTCCTAGATATATTATGACTGATGGAGGTTCTCATTTTATTCATGGTGGTTTTAGAAAAACTCTTGCTAAATATGGTATTAATCATAGAATTGCTTCCGCTTATCATCCTCAAACTAGTGGGCAAGTAGAATTATCAAATAGAGAGATTAAATCTATCTTGGAAAAGACTGTTAATAAAACTAGAAAGAATTGGGCTAGTAAATTGAAGGATGCACTATGGGCTTATAGAACTGCTTATAAAAATCCCATGGGAATGTCACCTTATAAAATGGTTTATGGGAAAGCTTGTCATTTACCTTTAGAACTAGAGCACAAAGCTTATTGGGCTATTAGAGAATTAAATAAAGATCCTAAACTTGCCGGTAATAAGAGGTTGTTGCAATTGAGTTCTCTAGATGAATGGAGAAGTGAAGCTTATGAAAATGCTAAACTCTTTAAAGAAAGTTAAAAAATGGCATGATAGAAGGATTATCAAAAGAGAATTTAATATTGGGGATAAAGTCCTATTGTATCGGTCTCGTCTCAGATTCTTTGCAGGGAAATTACTCTCAAAATGGGAAGGACCATATGTTGTTGAGGAGGTGTATCGTTCAGGAGCAATTAAAATTAGCTCTCTCCAAGGCAATGCCACAAGTGGTGAATGGACAAAGACTCAAGCATTATATCTCAGGTGATTCTTATAATGTAGATGTTGATATTATTCGAGTGGAAACACCGGAGGCCTTCATCAAAGGACAAATCGACAGTCCGCCAGAACTCGACTTTGAATAGGTAACAGTACTGGTAATAAAAAGTTCGCAATTTACTTTCCGAACAATATTTTTTCTGTTTTTGGAAAATATGAAAAATTACGAGATCGAAACGGAGTGGAGGAGACGCACGAAGGTGTGCCGCCATAGGCCGGCGCGGGCCCCAGCTAGGTCGCGCCGCCCTGTGCTGGCCGCCTCGTCGCCCTCTCTGGGTTCGACACACTTTCCTTTTCTCGTGAAATTTTTTGCTATATAATCCCCGGACCCAGAGGTCCGTATATCGTTTTCTCGACGTGTTTTGTTTCGAGCTGTTTGCCAGGATTTGCTTCGGATCTAGAGCCATCATGTCTTCATCGGAAACCCCGAAGGACAGCTCCTGCAAGGATGTTGACAACTTGTACATGGAGGAGCTGAGGATGCACCCCAAGGAGTTGCTGCTCGTTGAGGGAGAACTGCAGATCAAGGATGTCCAGGGTCCTAAAGGAGAAGGAAGCTTGGAAGACAGGATGGAGAAGCTAGAACAAGAGGTCTTCAAATACAAGAAGATGGCTGAGCGTGAGGTGGATATCTTCCACAAGATTGTGTCTGAACTCATTGCTGAACACGAGAAGGAAACTGCAAAGCTATGGGGCGACATCCTCTCACTTCACGCCACCACCAACAAACTCCAAGCTCAACTCTATGACGTTCAGAATCAGAACTGTGAGTATGAAAACAGGTTTAAATACATAAGCCATGCTGCTAGTTTCAGGATTCCCGAGACCAAGATGTCGTTTGTTGATGGGGAGCCTCTTCCTTGGAAGTTTGATGACGGGAGTTCATCACCACCATCGCCGAAGGAGTAATTCATCATCGGTATTGGCATCCCCTTGGTTTGTTCCAAGTTTGGGGGAGTGCCGCGGTATCACATCATCACTATCTTTTACTTTTTACTGTTAAGTAGTGTCATATCATGAGTAGGGAAGTTATCATATAAGATGGGTTGCGTTTGGAAGTATCTCTCCTTTAGTTAGTCGTCTATGTATCCCTTGGTGTGAGTTATCGTTATGGAATATTAATGAGAAGTCTTATCATTTACATATTGCACATCTTATTTTAGTTTGCAATCTCTATTATATGATTTATCTTGTTGATAGTATTGGTATCACTTTGGGAGCATTGAATAAATCTATTTGGTCTTGGCAAACTTAGCATTGGTCAATAGCAACAACACTTTGAGGTTTAAGTAGAAAAGAGAAATACATGTAGTTGTTTCATTGTCTTTCTTTCTTGTTAGCTCATAGCTTATTATTCTGAAGTTAAAATTGTTTGTGCTTACAAGGAAGATGCATGATTGTTTCTATCACATGTATATTTGTTTGTTTCCTTCAACTCTTATGCTTGCTAATTAACCTTGCTAGCCAAAGACCTGTACTGAGAGGGAATACTTCTCGTGCATCCAAACCTTAACCCAAACCTATGTCATTTGTGTCCACCATACCTACCTACTACATGGTATTTTCCGCCATTCCAAGTAAATACTTCGTGTGCTACCTTTAAACAATTCAAAATTTACTATCTCTTATTTGTGTCAATGTTTTATAGCTCATGAGAAGTATGTGGTGTTTTATCTTTCAATCTTGTTGGGCAACTTTCACCAATGGACTAGTGGCTTTATCCGCTTATCCAATAATTTTGCAAAAAGAGCCGGCAATGGGATTCCCAGTCCCAAATTAACTAAACTAAATAGACACTCCTCCATGGTATGTGATTGATGGACGGCACCCGAAGGATTCGGTTTGCCATGGCTTGTGTAAGCAAAGGTTGGGGAGTGTCATCATAATAAAACTAAAATAAAAAGGCACTCCTTCATGGTATGAGATTGTTGGCGGCACCCGAGGATTCGGTTAGCCATGGTTTGTGAAAGAAAGGTTGGAAGGAGTGCCACACAAAATAAAAATAAGATGGGAGCCGCTCTTTGAAGGTTTGTCTGGCAAGGGGGTTAGAGTACCCGCTACCAATCGTTGACAACAACAAACACCTCTCAAAATATTACTTTTATTCTCTCTATATGATTTCAAAACTGAAAAAGCTCTAGCACATGATTTAATCCCTGCTTCCCTCTGCGAAGGGCCTGTCTTTTACTTTATGTTGAGTCAGTAAACCTATTTCCCTCCATCTCAAGCAAGCATTTGAGTAGTTGTGATCGAACCATTATATTGTGATTTGCTTCATCATGTCTTTTATTCTTCCTTGTTTAGTACAAGTTTTATCTGAATGAATATAGCTTTGCAAGTTATCAATGATCATGAGGAGACTATTATGATTGAGTATGCAAGTTGTGCAATATAAACTTTAACATGAGACCGCTGCTCGATAGATAAATATAACCTGTTAATTGTTCTCTGACCAAGAATGAAGTTTGCCATCACCAACTATGATTTCTTATGCACCTTTATTTGTGATTACCTTATACTTGTTTCAAGTTGAGTCATATGAGGAAGTTGTTTACTAGAATGTCTTGTGTGAATGAATATGATGCTTCTTGTCCGTATTCTATTTATCAACTCACTCCATAAACATGTGGTCCTGTTTGAGTTCAGTTTCGCTTGGGACAAGCGAAGTCTAAGCTTGGGGGAGTTGATACGTCCAATTTGCATCACTATTTTATATCATAATTTGCTATTATTCATTGATATATTTCATGTTTGGACACAATACTTATGTTATTTCATCTATTTTGCATGTTTCATGATTATTGGAGGATTTGAGGACCGGAGGAAAAAGCACCGTCGAATGCAATATTTCGGAAGATCAACAGTGATGGAAATTATACCAAAAATCCTATTTTTCCGATGACGAAGGGAAGGGGGAGCAGGGGACCCGAGGTGGGCCAGACCATGGCGCCTTTGGCCAGCGGCTGCGCGCCTGAGAGGGGCCCAGCTCTTCGCGAAATCCTTCGTCCCGAAGACCTAAGCCACAGGGGTACCTCGCGAAGGATTACGGCCGCCGGGGCGGAGAACACGAGAGAAAAGAGCTCTCCGGCGGGCTGAGATCCGCGGGGAAGTCCCTCCGGGGGGAAATCGACGCCATCGTCACCGTCATCGAGCTGGACATCATCTCCATCACCATCATCATCATCTCCACCATCATCACCGCCGTCTCCACCGCTGGACATCGTCACCGCCGTAGCAATTTGGGTTTGATCTTGATTGTTTGATAGGGAAACTCTCCGGTATTGATTTCTACTTGTTATTGATGCTATTGAGTGAAACCGTTGAACCAAGGTTTATGTTTAGATTGTTATTTGTCATCATATCACCTCTGATCATGTTCCATATGATGTCTTGTGAGTAGTTCGTTTAGTTCTTGAGGACATGGGTGAAGTCTAAATGTTAGTAGTGAAGTATGGTTGAGTAATATTCAATGTTATGATATTTAAGTTGTGGTGCTATTCTTCTAGTGGTGTCGTGTGAACGTCGACTACACGACACTTCACCTTTATGGGCCTAGGGGAATGTATCTTGTACTCATTTGCCAATTGCGGGGTTGCCGGAGTGACAGAAACCTAAGCCCCCGTTGGTATATCGATGCAGGAGGGATAGCAGGATCTCAGAGTTTAAGGCTGTGGTTAGATTTATTCTTAATTACTTTCTTGTAGTTGCGGATGCTTGCAAGGGGTATAATCACAAGTATGTATTAGTCCTAGGAAGGGCGGTACATTAGCATAGGTTCACCCACACAACACTTATCAAAACAATGAAGATTAATTAGCCGTATGTAGCGAAAGCACTAGACTAAAATCCCGTGTGTCCTCGAGAACGTTTGGTCATTATAAGTAAACAAACCGGCTTGTCCTTTGTGCTAAAAAGGATTGGGCCACTCGCTGCAATTATTACTCTCGCACTTTACTTACTTGTACTTTATTCATCTGTTATATCAAAACCCCCTGAATACTGTTTGTGAGCATTTACGGTGAATCCTTCATCGAAACTGCTTGTCAACACCTTACGCTCCTCGTTGGGATCGACATTCTTACTTATCGAAGATACTACGATACACCCCCTATACTTGTGGGTCATCACACGTCCGTTGGGAACCCCAAGAGGAAGGTGTGATGCGTACAGCAGCAAGTTTTCCCTCAGTAAGAAACCAAGGTTATCGAACCAGTAGGAGTCAAGAAGCACGTGAAGGTTGATGGTGGCGGAGTGTAGTGCGGCGCAACACCAGGGATTCCGGCGCCAACGTGGAACCTGCACAACACGATCAAGATACTTTGCCCCAACGTAACAATGAGGTTGTCAATCTCACCGGCTTGCTGTAAACAAAGGATTAGATGTATAGTGTGGAAGATGATGTTTGCGAAGAACAGTAAGAACAATGTTTGCAGTAGATTGTATTCGATGTAAAAGAATGGACCGGGGTCCATAGTTCACTAGTGTGTCTCTCCAATAAGAAATAGCATGTTGGGTGAACAAATTACAGCTGGGCAATTAACAAATAAAGATGGCATGACAATGCACATACATACTATGATGAGTAGTGTGAAATTCAATTGGGCATTACGACAAAGTACATAGACCGCTATCCAGCATGCATCTATGCCTAAAAAGTCCACCTTGGTTAGCATCCACCCCTTCCAGTATTAAGTTGCAAACAACGAGACAATTGCATTAAGTATGGTGCGTAATGTAATCAACACAAATATCCTTAGACAAAGCATTGATGTTTTATCCCTAGTGGCAACAACACATCCACAACCTTAGAACTTTCTGTCACTGTCCCAGATTAAATGGAGGCATGAACCCACTATCGAGCATAAATACTCCCTCTTGGAGTTACAAGTATCAACTTGGCCAGAGCCTCCACTAGCAACGGAGAGCATGCAAGATCATAAACAATACATATATGATAGATTGGTAATCAACATGACATAGTATTCCATATTCATCGGATCCCAACAAACACAACATGTAGCATTACAAATAGATGATCTTGATCATGATAGGTAGCTCACATGATCTAACAATGATAGCACAACGAGGAGAAGACAACCATCTAGCTACTGCTATGGACCCATAGTCCAGGGGTGAACTACTCACACATCACTCCGAAGGCGATCATGGCGATGAAGAGTCCTCCGGGAGATGATTCCCCTCCGCAGGGTGCCGGAGGCGATCTCCCGAATCCCCCGAGATGGGATTGGCGGCGCGGCGTCTCGGAAGGTTTTCCGTATCGTGGCTCTCGGTACTGGGGTTTTCTCGACGAAGACTTTTTATAGGCGGAAGGGCAGAGTCGGGGGGCTGACGTGGGCCCCACACGCTAGGGCGGCGCGGGCCCCCTGGCCACGCGGCCCTAGTGTGGCGGAGCCTCGTCGCCCCACTTCGTATCCCCTTCGGTCTTCTGGAAGCTTCGTGGAAAAATAAGACCCGGGCGTTGATTTCGTCCAATTCCGAGAATATTTCCTTTGTAGGATTTCTGAAACCAAAAACAACAAAAACAGAACTGGCTCTTTGGCATCTTGTCAATAGGTTAGTGCCGGAAAATGCATAAATATGACATAAAGTGCGTATAAAACATGTGAGTATCATCAATAAAGTAGCATGGAACATAAGAAATTATAGATACGTTTGAGACGTATCAGCTCTCAAGGTTAACTTCAATACATCAACAAAATGAAGTGCAAGTTCAAGATGAGCCAACTTGAAGAGATCATATGATTGAAGGCAATGCTTGAACCATATGTTGGCTTCAAGATTGCAATAAGAAGCAAATGAAGAAGATCAAGTGTCAAGTATGTCTTGAAGATGAAGATGAAGTGAGCTCTCAAGGTTAACTTCAAGACATCAACGAAATGAAGTGCAAGTTCAATATGAGCCAACTCGAAGAGATCATAAGCTTGAAGCTTGCCATGAAGAAATAATGTGCAAGTTCAAGATGAGCCATCTCGAAGAGATTCTTTGCTTGACTCTTGCCATCCATATGGTGATCATGGATATGTGAAGATGCTCCAAAGAAGAAGCTCTCCCATGGTGGATTATGGGGGAGCAATCCATATGGTGATCATGGATATGTGAAGATGCGTTGAAGAAGTAGCTCTCCCATGGTGGATTATGGGGGAGCAATCCACAAGACTTCGTCAAGCAAGCACAATCGAGAAAGGCGTTCCATCTTGTTGAGGTCAAGATCGTCATCATCAAGCTCAAGTGGAATGCGCAAGTATAAGGTTTGCTCTTGATAGGTTTCTCACCGGTCTCATAGTGTAGTTGGAGACCGGTTTATAGTTTAGTTGCCGTACTATCAAGAGGGCTCTCGAGTGAGTAACTCGATCGATCGATCGTTTTGAGAGCTCAAACCTTTGTTGCATCATCTTTCTTGGTTGTTATTTGGATCTTATCCATGTGATGTTTTAGAGCTTGTGCTTATTCTCATGACAAGCTCTAGTTCATCAAGAATGGTTTTTGCACGGGCAACTTGTTGCATTTTCAAGGTTGGAGGTTTTACCGGTATGTCTTTAATTTTTAGATAGGTAAAACCTTTCATCATTTGTTTCTATCCTACCTTGCTGGGCTATGATGTTTCCCTACATGATCTTGTAGAGCTTGTTACTAGCTTCGAAACGAGCCCAAGATCATCAAAATTGGAGTCCGGATGCTCAAGTTATGATCATTCTTGTTTTGGTGTCTCTGCAGTTTCGGGGGGATAATCCGGCCGGATTCATAAGCCAAATATCCGGCCCGAGTCCAGTAAGCCCGGACGCTCAGGTCCTTAGCCGTTTTTTGACGTCCAGGAGGTCCCAAACGGTCATATTCCTTTGGGAGGGGGTATATAAGACCTCCTTCTTCCTCCTTGGGTTGTTGGATTCTCTCACTCTCTCTCCTCCATTGTTAAACTAGAGAAGCTTGCTCTATCTCTCAATCCCTCCATGATTCTTACCCCCATTTGAGGGAAAGAGAGAGGAGATCTAGATCTACATCTTGACCAATCAAATCCATCTCTTTGTGAGTGGAATCCACTAGATCTAGATCTTGGAAAATTTGGTGTTCCTCCTCTTATTTGTTCTTCCTCTCTTATTCTCCCAATAGCTTTTGTAGCTTTGTTGGAATTTGAGAGAGAATGACTTGAGCATATTTGTGGTGTTCTTGCCATTGCATTTGGTGCATCGGTTTGAGTTCTCCACGGTGATTCATGGTGGTGAAAGCAAGAAGGTTGTTACTCTTGGGTTCTTGGAACCTGATGATGCGTAAAGCACACGCCCGTTGGGAACACCAAGTGGAAGGTGTGATGCGTACAGCAGCAAGTTTCCCTCGGCAAGAAACCAAGGTTTATCGAACAGTAGGAGTCAAGGGCCACGTGAAGGTTGTTGGCGGAGGAGTGTAGTGCGGCGCAACACCAGAGATTCCAGTGCCAACATGGAACCTGCACAACACAATCAAAATACTTTGCCCCAACTTAACAGTGAGATTGTCAATCTCACCGCTTGCTAAAACAAAGGATTAAATGTATGGTGTGGAAAATGATGTTTGTTTGCAAAACAGTAGAGAACAATGATTTGAGATTGTATTCAGATGTAAAAGAATAGACCGGGGTCCACGTTCACTAGTGGTGTCTCTCCAATAAGAAATAGCATGTTGGGTGAAAAAATTACGGTTGGGCAATTGACAAATAGAGGACATAACAATGCACACATATCATGATGAGTAATATGAGATTAACTTAGGGCATTACGACAAAGTACATAGACCGCTATCCAGCATGCATCTATGCCTAAAAGTCCACCTTCGGGTTAGCATCCGCACCCTTCCAGTATTAAGTTGCAAACAACAGACAATTGCATTAAGTATGGTGCGTAATGTAATCAACACAAATATCCTTAGACAAAGCATCGATGTTTTATCCCTAGTGGCAACATCCACAACCTTAGAACTTTTGTCACTGTCATGATTCAATGGAGGCATGAACCAGTATCGAGCATAAATACTCCCTCTTGGAGTCACAAGTATCAACTTGGCCAGAGCCTCTACTAGCAACGGAGAGCATGCAAGATCATAAACAACACATATATGATAGATTGATAATCAACTTGACATAGTATTCCATATTCATCGGATCCCAACAAACACAACATGTAGCATTACAAATAGATAATCTTGATCATGATAGGCAGCTCACAAGATCTAACATGATAGCACAATGAGGAGAAGACAACCATCTAGCTACCGCTATGGACCCATAGTCCAAGGATGAACTACTCACATCAGTCCGGCGATCATGGTGATGTAGAGTCCTCCGGGAGATGATTCTCCTCTCCGGCAGGGTGCCGGAGGCGATCTCCTGAATCCCCCGAGATGGGATTGGCAGCAGCGGCGTCTCTGGAACTTTTTCCGTATCGTGGCTCTCGGTAATAGGGTTTCGCGACGGAGAGTTTAAGTAGGCGGAAGGGCAGAGTCGGAGGAGGCACGAGGGCCCCACACCACAGGCCGGCGCGGGCCCCTCCTTGGCCGCGCCGCCCTGTGGTTTGGGCGCCTCGTGGCCCCACTTCGTATCCTCTTCTATCTTCTGGAAGCTCCGTGGAAAAATAAGACCCTGGGCGTTGGTTTCGTCCAATTCCGAGAATATTTCCTTTGTAATATTTCTGAAACCAAAAACAACACAAAACAGAACTAGCGCTTCGCATCTTGTCAATAGGTTAGTGCCTAAAATGCATAATAATGACATAAAGTGTGTATAAAACATGTGAGTATTGTCATAAAAGTAGCATGGAACATAAGAAATTATAGATACGTTTGAGACGTATCAAGCATCCAAGCTTAGTTCCTACTAGCCCTCGAGTAGGTAAACGATAACAAGGATAATTTCTGAAGTGACATGCTATCATAATCTTGATCAATACTATTGTAAAAAGCATATGAGATGAATGAAGTGATTCGAAGCAATGGTAAAGACAATGATTAAACAACTGAATCATATAACAAAGACTTTTCATGAATAGTACTTTCAAGACAAGCATCAATACGACTTGCATAGGAGTTAACTCATAAAGCAATAAATTCTTAGTAGAAAGTTTTGAAGCAACACAAAGGAAGATATAAGTTTCAGCAGTTGCTTTCAACTTCAACATGTATATCTCATGGATAATTGTCAACACAAAGTAATATGATGAATGCAAATAAGCAAATATGTAGGAATTAATGCACACAGTTGACACAAGTGTTTGCTTCTAAGATAGAAAGAAGTAGGTAAACTGACTCAACATAAAGTAAAAGAATGGCCCTTCGCAGAGGGAAGCATGGATTACTATTTTTATGCTAGAGCTTTTCATTTTGAAAACATAGAAACAATTTTGTCAACGGTAGTAATAATTCATGTGTGTTATGCATAAGACATCCTATAAGTTGCAAGCCTCATGCATAGAATACCAATAGTGCTCTCACCTTGTCCTAATTAGCTTGGATTTACATGGATTATCATTGCATAACATATGTTTCAACCAAGTGTCACAAAGGTACCTCTATGCCACCTGTACAAAGGTCCAAGGAGATAGATCGCATTTGATTTCTCATTTTTGATAGATCTCAACTAAGGACATCCATACTGGGACAACATAGAAAACAGATAATGGACTCCTTGATACGCGTACAACACGCGTTCGTTGGGAACCCCAAGAGGAAGGTGTGATGTGTACAGCGGCAAGTTTTCCCTCATTATGAAACCAAGGTTTATCGAACCAGTAGGAGCCAAGAAGCACGTTGAAGGTTGATGGCGGCGGGATGTAGTGCGGCGCAACACCAGGGATTCCGGTGCCAACGTGGAACCTGCACAACACAACCAAAGTACTTTGCCCCAACGGTGAGGTTGTCAATCTCACCGGCTTGCTGTAACAAAGGATTAGATGTATAGTGTGGATGATGATTGTTTGCAGAAAGAGTGAACAAGATTGCAGAGATTGTATTTCATAGAGAATTGACCGGGGTCCACAGTTCACTAGAGGTGTCTCTCCCATAAGATAAACGGCATGTTGGGTGAACAAATTACAGTTGGGCAATTGACAAATAAAGAGGGCATGACCATGCACATACATATTATGATGAGTATAGTGAGATTTAATTGGGCATTACGACAAAGTACATAGACCGCCATCCAACATGCATCTATGCCTAAAAAGTCCACCTTCAGGTTATCATCCGAACCCCCTCCAGTATTAAGTTGCTAACAACAGACAATTGCATTAAGTATTGCGCGTAATGTAATTAGTGACTACATCCTTGAACATAGCACCAATGTTTTACCCCTAGTGGCAACAACACATCCATAACCTTAGAGGTTCTTGTCACCCCTCCAGATTCACGGAGACATGAACCCACTATCGAGCATAAATACTCCCTCTTGGAGTTACTAGCATCAACTTGGCCAGAGCATCTACTAATAACGGAGAGCATGCAAGATCATAAACAACACATAGACATAACTTTGATAATCAACATAACAAGTATTCTCTATTCATCGGATCCCAACAAACGCAACATATAGAATTACAGATAGATGATCTTGATCATGTTAGGCAGCTCACAAGATCCGATAATTAAGCACAATGGGGAGAAGACAACCATTTAGCTACTGCTATGGACCCATAGTCCAGGGGTAGACTACCCACACATCACTCCGGAGGCGACCATGGCGGCGTAGAGTCCTCCGGGAGATGATTCCCCTCTCCGGCGGTGCCGGAGGCGATCTCCCGAATCCCCGAGATGGGATTGGCGGCATCTCCGGAAGGTTTTCCGTATCGTGGCTCGATGCGGGGTTTCGCGACGGAGGCTTTAAGTAGGCTGGAAGGGCAGGTCGAGGCGCACGAGGGCCCACACCACACGGGCCGCGCGGCCAAGGGGCGCGCCCTAGGGTGTGGCACTCGTGGCCCCACTTCGTCTCCTCTTCGGTCTTGGAAGCTTCGTGGCAAAATAGGACCCGGGCGTTGATTTCGTCCAATTAGAATATTTCGTTACTAGGATTTGAAACCAAAAACAAAAAAAAGAACGGCACTTGGCATCTTGTTAATAGGTTAGTTCGTAAAATGCACGAATATGACATAAAGTGTGCATAAAACATGTAGATAACATCAATAATGTGGCATGGAACATAAGAAATTATCGATACGTTGAGACGTATCAGCATCCCCAAGCTTAGTTCTGCTCGTCCCGAGCGGTAAAACGATAACAAAGATAATTTGGAGTGACATGCCATCATAACCTTGATCATACTATTTGTAAAGCATATGTAGTGAATGCAGCGATCAAAACAATGTATATGACATGAGTAAACAAGTGAATCATATAGCAAAGACTTTTCATGAATAGTACTTCAAGACAAGCATCAATAAGTCTTGCATAAGAGTTAACTCATAAAGCAATAATTCATAGTAAAAGCATTGAAGCAACACAAAGGAAGATTAAGTTTCAGCGGTTGCTTTCAACTTGTAACATGTATATCTCATGGATATTGTCAACATAGAGTAATATAATAAGTGCAATATGCAAGTATGTAGGAATCAATGCACAGTTCACACAAGTGTTTGCTTCTTGAGGTGGAGAGAAATAGGTGAACTGACTCAACAATGAAAGTAAAAGAATGGTCCTCCATAGAGGAAAAGCATCGATTGCTATATTTGTGCTAGAGCTTTGATTTTGAAAACATGAAACAATTTTGTCAACGGTAGTAATAAAGCATATGCATCATGTAAATTATATCTTATAAGTTGCAAGCCTCATGCATAGTATACTAATAGTGCCCGCACCTTGTCCTAATTAGCTTGGACTACCGGATCATCACAATGCACATGTTTTAACCAAGTGTCACAAAGGGTACCTCTATCGCTTTGTAAAGGTCTAAGGAGAAAGCTCGCATTGGATTTCTCGCTATTGATTATTCTCAACTTAGACATCCATACCGGGACAACATAGACAACAGATAATGGACTCCTCTTTTATGCATAAGCATGTAACAACAATTAATAATTTTCTCATATGAGATTGAGGATATTGTCCAAAACTGAAACTTCCACCATGGATCATGGCTTTAGTTAGCGGCCCAATGTTCTTCTCTAACAATATGCATGCTTAACCATAAGGTGGTAGATCTCCCTTACTTCAGACAAGACGAACATGCATAGCAACTCACATGAAATTCAACAAAGAGTAGTTGATGGCGTCCCCTGAACATGGTTATCGCACAACAAGCAACTTAATAAGAGATAAAGTGCATAAGAACATATTCAATACCACAATAGTTTTTAAGCTATTTGTCCCATGAGCTATATATTGCAAAGGTGAATGATGGAATTTTAAAGGTAGCACTCAAGCAATTTACTTTGGAATGGCGGAAAATACCATGTAGTAGGTAGGTATGGTGGACACAAATGGCATAGTGGTTGGCTCAAGTATTTTGGATGCATGAGAGGTAATCCCTCTCGATACAAGGTTTAGGCTAGCAAGGCTATTTGAAACAAACACAAGGATGAACCGGTGCAGCAAAACTCACATAAAAGACATATTGTAAACATTATAAGAATCTACACTGCCTTCCTTGTTGTTCAAACTCAATACTAGAAATTATCTAGACCTTAGAGAGACCAAATATGCAAACCAAGTTTTAGCATGCTCTATGTATTTCTTCATTAATGGGTGCAAAGCATATGATGCAAGAGCTTAAACATGAGCACAACAATTGCCAAGTATCACATTACCCAAGACATTTATAGCAATTACTACATGTATCATTTTCCAATTCCAACCATATAACAATTTAACGAAGAAGAAACTTCGCCATGAATACTATGAGTAGAGCCTAAGGACATACTTGTCCATATGCTACAGCGGAGCGTGTCTCTCTCCCATAAAGTGAATGCTAGGATCCATTTTATTCAAACAAAACAAAAACAAAAACAAACCGACGCTCCAAGCAAAGCACATAAGATGTGATGGAATAAAAATATAGTTTCAGGGAGGAACCTGATAATGTTGTCGATGAAGAAGGGGATGCCTTGGGCATCCCCAAGCTTAGACGCTTGAGTCTTCTTAGAATATGCAGGGGTGAACCACCGGGGCATCCCCAAGCTTAGAGCTTTCACTCTCCTTGATCATGTTGCATCATACTCCTCTCTTGATCCTTGAAAACTTCCTCCACACCAAACTTAGAACAACTCATTAGAGGGTTAGTGGACAATAAAAATTAACATGTTCAGAGGTGACATAATCATTCTTAACACTTCTGGACATTGCATAAAGCTACTGGACATTCATGGATCAAAGAAATTCATCCAACATAGCAAAAGAGGCAATGCGAAATAAAAGGCAGAATCTGTCAAAACAGAACAGTTCGTATTGACGAATTTTATCGAGGCACCAGACTTGCTCAAATGAAAATGCTCAAATTGAATGAAAGTTGCGTACATATCTGAGGATCACTCACGTAAATTGGCATAATTTTCTGAGTTACCTACAGAGAAACAGCCCAGATTCGTGACAGCAAAGAAATCTGTTTCTGCGCAGTAATCCAAATCTAGTATGAACTTTTCTATCAACGACTTTACTTGGCACAACAAAACACTAAACTAAGATAAGGAGAGGTTGCTACAGTAGTAAACAACTTCCAAGACACAAAATAAAAACAAAGTACTGTAGTAAAAACCATGGGTTGTCTCCCATAAGCTTTTCTTTAACGCCTTTCAGCTAGGCGCAGAAAGTGTGTATCAAGTATTATCAAGAGACGAAGTGTCAACATCATAATTTGTTCTAATAATAAAATCAAAAGGTAACTTCATTCTCTTTCTAGGGAAGTGTTCCATACCTTTCTTGAGAGGAAATTGATATTTAATATTACCTTCCTTCATATCAATGATAGCACCAACAGTTCGAAGAAAAGGTCTTCCCAATATAATGGGACAAGATGCATTGCATTCAATATCCAAGACAACAAAATCAATGGGGACAAGGTTATTGTTAACGGTAATGTGAACATTATAAACTTTCCCCAAAGGTTTCTTTGTAGAATGATCAGCAAGATTAACATCCAAATAACAATTTTTTCAAGGTGGCAAGTCAAGCATATTATAGATTTTCTTAGGCATAACGGAAATACTTGCACCAAGATCACATAAAGCATTACAATCAAAATCTTTAACCTTCATCTTAATAATGGGCTGCCAACCATCCTCTAGCTTTTAGGAATAGAGGCTTCGCGCTCTAGTTTCTCTTCTCTAGCTTTTATGAGAGCATTTGTAATATGTTGCGTGAAAGCCAAATTTATAGCACTAGCATTAGGACTTTTAGCAAGTTTTTGCAAGAACTTTATAACTTCAGAGATGTGGCAATCATAAAAATTCAAACCATTATAATCTAAAGCAATGGGATCATCATCCCCAATGTTGGAAAAATTTCAGCAGCTTTATCACAGGCAGTTTCAGCAGTTTTAGCAGTTTCAGGCAGTTTTGTACGCTTTGCACTAGGAGTAGAAACATTGCCAACACCAATTATTTTACCATTAATAGTAGGAGGTGCAGCAACATGTGTAGCATTAGCATTGCTTGTGGTGGTAATAGTCCAAACTTTAGCTACATTCTTCTCTTTAGCTAGTTTTTCATTTTCTTTTCTATCCCACCTAGCACGCAGTTCGACCATCAATCTTATATTCTCATTAATTCTAACTTGGATGGCATTTGCTGTAGTAACAATTTTATTTTCAATATCCCTATTAGGCATAACTTTCGATTTTAAAAGATCAACATCAGAAGCAAGACTATCGACTTTAGAAGCAAGTATATCAATTTTCCCAAGCTTTTCTTCAACAGATTTGTTAAAAGCAGTTTGTGTACTAATAAATTCTTTAAGCATGGCTTCAAGTCCAGGGGGTGTGTTCCTATTATTGTTGTAAGAATTCCCATAAGAATTACCATATTGCCATTATTATAAGGATATGGCCTATAGTTGTTACTAGAATTGTTCCTAAGCATTGTTGTTGAAATTATTATTTTTAATGAAATTTACATCAACATGTTCTTCTTGCAACCAATGAAGCTAATGGAACATTATTAGGATCAACATTAGTCCTATCATTCACAAGCATAGACATAATAGCATCAATCTTATCACTCAAGGAAGAGGTTTCTTCGTAATTTACCTTCTTACCTTGTGGAGCTCTTTCCGTGTGCCATTCAGAGTAATTGATCATCATATTATCAAGAAGCTTTGTTGCTTCACCAAGAGTGATGGACATAAAGGTACCTCCAGCTCAGCTGAATCCAATAAATTCGCGAAGAAAAATTTAGTGCATAGAAGGTTTGGATGATCATCCAAGTAGTCAGTCCATGGGTTGGGCAATTTTTAACCAGAGATTTCATTCTTTCCCATGCTTGTGCAACATGCTCAGTATCTAATTGTTTAAAATTCATTATGCTACTCCTCAAAGATATAATTTTAGCAGGGGATAATATCTACCAATAAAAGCATCCTTGCATTTAGTCCATGAATCAATACTATTCTTAGGCAGAGCAACCAATCTTTAGCTCTTCCTCTTAATGAGAAAGGGAACAATTTTAATTTTATAATGTCACCATCTACATCTTTATATTTTTGCATTTCACATAGTTCAACAAAATTATTAAGATGGGCAGACATCATCAGAACTAACACTATTGCTCTCGCATAACAAGATTCAAGCAGGTTTAATTTCAAAGAATTCTGTTGTAGTAGCAGTGGAGCAATAGGTGTGCATAAGAAATCATTATTATTTGTGGTTGTGAAGTCACACAACTTAGTATTTTCAGGGGTAGCCATTTTAGCAAGTAAATAAAGCAAACTAGATAAAGTAAATGCAAGTAACTAATTTTTGTGTGTTTTTGATATAGTAAACAAGATAGCAAATAAAGTAAAACTAGCAACTAATTTTTTTGTATTTTGATTTAGTGCAGCAAACAAAGTAGTAAATAAAACTAAGCAAAACAAAAACAAAGTAAAGAGATTGGGAAGTGGAGACTCCCCTTGCAGCGTGTCTTGATCTCCCCGGCAGCAAAGAGCTTGATACGCGTACAACACGCGTCCGTTGGGAACCCCAAGAGGAAGGTGTGATGCGTGGCAAGTTTTCCCTCAGTATGAAACCAAGGTTTATCGAACCGTAGGAGCCAAGAAGCACGTTGAAGGTTGATGGCGGCGGGATGTAGTGCGGCGCAACACCAGGATTGCGCCAACGTGGAACCTGCACAACACAACCAAAGTACTTTGCCCCAACGAAACAGTGAGGTTGTCAATCTCACCGGCTTGCTGTAACAAAGGATTAGATGTATAGTGTGGATGATGATTGTTTGCAGAAACAGTAGAACAGTATTGCAGTAGATTGTATTTCAGTATGAGAATTGGACCGGGTCCCAGTTCACTAGAGGTGTCTCTCCATAAGATAAACAGCATGTTGGGTGAACAAATTACGGTTGGGCAATTGACAAATAAAGAGGGCATGACCATGCACATACATATTATGATGAGTATAGTGAGATTTAATTGGGCATTACGACAAAGTACATAGACCGCCATCCAGCATGCATCTATGCCTAAAAAGTCCACCTTCGGTTATCATCCCCCTCCAGTATTAAGTTGCTAACAATGACAATTGCATTAAGTATTGCGCGTAATGTAATTAGTGACTACATCCTTGAACATAGCACCAATGTTTTACCCCTAGTGGCAACAGCACATCCATAACCTTAGAGGTTCTTGTCACCCCTCCAGATTCACGGAGACATGAACCCACTATCGAGCATAAATACTCCCTCTTGGAGTTACTAGCATCAACTTGGCCAGAGCATCTACTAATAACGGAGAGCATGCAAGATCATAAACAACACATAGACATAACTTTGATAATCAACATAACAAGTATTCTCTATTCATCGATCCCAACAAACGCAACATATAGAATTACAGATAGATGATCTTGATCATGTTAGGCAGCTCACAAGATCCGACAATTAAGCACAATGGGGAGAAGACAACCATCTAGCTACCGCTATGGACCCATAGTCAAGGGGTAGACTACTCACACATCACCTCGGAGGCGACCATGGCGGCGTAGAGTCCTCCGGAGATGATTCCCCTCTCCGGCAGGGGTGCCGGCGATCTCCTGAATCCCGAGATGGGATTGGCGGCGGCGTGTCCCTGGAAGGTTTTCCGTATCGTGGCTCTCGGTCGGGGTTTTCGCGACGGAGGCTAAGTAGGCGGAAGGGCAGGTCAGAGGCGCACGAGGCCCACACCACAGGGCGCGCGGCCAAGGGGGCCGCGCCGCCCTAGGGTGTGGCCACCTCGTGGCCCCACTTCTCTCCTCTTCGGTCTTCTGGAAGCTTCGTGGCAAAATAGGACCCCGGGCGTTGATTTAGTCCAATTCCGAGAATATTTCGTTACTAGGGAAAAAAACAGCAGAAAACAACAACTGGCACTTCGGCATCTTGTTAATAGGTTAGTTCCGTAAAATGCACGAATATGACATAAAGTGTGCATAAAACATGTAGATAACATCAATAATGTGGCATGGAACATAAGAAATTATCGATACGTTGGAGACGTATCACTCCTCTTTAATGCATAAGCATTCAACAACAGATAATATTCTCATAAGAGATTGAGGATTAATGTCCAAACTGAAACTTCCACCATGATACATGGCTTTAGTTAGCGGCCCAATGTTCTTCTCTAACAATATGCATACTCAAACCATTTGATCATGATAAATCACCCTTACTTCAGACAAGACGAACATGCATAGCAACTCACATGATATTCAACAAAGGTGTAATAGTTGATGGCGTCCCCAGAAACATGGTTACCGCTCAACAAGCAACTTATAAGAAATAAGATACATAAGCTACATATTCTTTACCACAATAGTTTTTAAGCTATTTTCCCATGAGCTATATACTGCAAAGACAAAGAATGGAATTTTAAAGGTAGCACTCAAGTAATTTACTTTGGAATGGCAGAGAAATACCACGTAGTAGGTAGGTATGGTGGACACAAATGGCATAGTTTTGGCTCAAGGATTTTGATGCACGAGAAGTATTCCCTCTCAATACAAGGCTTTGGCTAGCAAGGTTGTTTGAAGCAAACACAAGTATGAACCGGTACAGCAAAACTTACATAAGAACATATTGCAAGCACTATAAGACTCTACACTGTCTTCCTTGTTGTTCAAACACCTCACCAGAAAATATCTAGACTTAGAGAGACCAATCATGCAAACCAAATTTCAACAAGCTCTATGGTAGTTCTTCATTAATAGGTGCAAAGTACATGATGCAAGAGCTTAAACATGATCTATTTGACCACAACAATTTCCAAGTATCAAATTATTCAAGACAATATACCAATTACCACATGAAGCATTTTCTGTTTCCAACCATATAACAATGAACGAAGCAGTTTCAACCTTCGCCATGAACATTAAAAGTAAAGCTAAGAACACCTGTGTTCATAAAAATGGAGCGTGTCTCTCTCCCACACAAAGAATGCTAGGATCCGATTTTATTCAAACAAAAACAAAAATAAAAACACACAGACGCTCCAAGTAAAGCACATAAGATGTGACGGAAGAAAAATATAGTTTCACTAGAGGTGACCTGATAAGTTGTCGATGAAGAAGGGGATGCCTTTGGCATTCCCAAGCTTAGATGCTTGAGTCTTCTTGAAATATGCAGGGATGAACCACGGGGGCATCCCCAAGTTTAGACTTTTCACTCTTCTTGATCATGTTGTATCATCCTCCTCTCTTGACCCTTGAAAACTTCCTCCACAGCAAACTCAAAACAAACTCATTAGAGGGTTAGTGCATAATCAAAAATTCACATATTCAGAGGTGAAATAATCATTCTTAACACTTCTGGACATTCCACAAAGCTACTGAAAGTTAATGGAATAAAGAAATCCACCCAACATAGCAAAACAGGCAATGCGAAATAAAAGGCAGAATCTGTCAAAACAGAACAGTCCGTAAATACAAATTTTTTAGGGGCACTTAACTTGCTCAGATGAAAAAGCTCAAATTGAATGAAAGTTGCGTACATATCTGAGGATCACTCACGTAAATTGGCAGATTTTTCTGAGTTATCTACAGTGGGGGCTACTTAATTTCGTGACAGCAAGAAATCTGTTTCTGTGCAGTAATCCAATTCTAGTATCAACCTTACTATCAAAGACTTTACTTGGCACAACAATGCAATAAAATAAAGATAAGGAGAGGTTGCTACAGTAGTAACAACTTCCAAGACTCAAATATAAAACAAAATTGCTGTAGTAAAATAATGGGTTGTCTCCCATAAGCGCGCTTTCAGCTAGGCGCAGAAAGTGTGAATCAAGTATTATCAAGAGATGAAGCATTAACATTCTTAAGGGCTTTGCGCCTACCCTTCTTACTCTTATTCTTACTCTTTGGTTTAGGGAATATATGACCGCATCCGGGTGTAGAGGTAAAATTTAGAGTGCCTTTCCCACATCTATGATTGCTCCCACGAGTTTCAGCAGGGATCTTCCAAGTGTGATTTGTCCTGTCCCTACACATTCAACAACAAGATAATCAGTGGATACCGTTCTTCCAAGAAAGGTTGTGAACACGTCTTCAGCTATTCCCTTAGGAATTATAACAGAGTTATCAGTAAGAGTTATTCCTTCTCCTCCTTCAGTAAGTTCCCAAAGTGTCAAAGATTCATAAATACTTTTAGGCATAAGGCAGAACTCAGACATAATATCACAACGGGCACGAAAATTTCACCACAAATAGCAACTTTAATAGTAGGCACCCACATTGAAGGTTCAAAGCTTACTGGAACATAATCATAATATTAGCGAATCTGGTTGTACCCTTCTTTTAAACAAGATATATTTGTTTCGAGAGTGTTTAATCTATTATGAATGCTAGCAAGAGATGAATCAAAATTATTAGCGGAGCTAGATGATGTAACCAATTTTTTATGGCATTAAAAGCTTGATCCCCATCACAATAAAGGAAATCTCCTCCCACTATAGCATCTAAGGCATATCTATAGCGAAGAATAAGCCCAAAATAAAAGTTACTAAGAAGCAAACTTAGAGTCATTTTAGGTTCAGTTTTACTGTAAGAATCAAAAATTCTCGACCAAGCTTCTTTAAAACTCTCTCACCCCCTTGTTTAAAAGTAAAGATCGATTCCTCAGGTGATAGAGTAAAAGCTACAAGATTAGTCATGATAACAAAATAAAGTAAATGCAAGTAACTAATTTTTTGTGTTTTTAATATAGAGAACGCAAACAAGACAGTAAATAAAGTAATGCAAGTAACTAATTTTTTTGTATTTTTAATATAGAGAAAGCAAACAAGACAGTAAATAAAGTAAAGTAAAGCAAGACAATAACAAAGTAAAGAGATTGGATGTGGGAGACTCCCCTTGCAGCGTGTCTTGATCTCCCCGGCAACGGCGCCAGAAATTTAGCTTGATGACGCGTAAAGCACACGCCCGTTGGGAACCCCAAGTGGAAGGTGTGATGCGTACATCAGCAAGTTTCCCTCAGTAAGAAACCAAGGTTTATCGAACCAGTAGGAGTCAAGGGCCACGTGAAGGTTTTTGGCGGAGGAGTGTAGTGCGGCGCAACACCAGGAATTCCGATGCCAACGTGGAACCTGCACAACACAATCAAAATACTTTGCCCCAACTTAACAGTGAGGTTGTCAATCTCACCGGCTTGCTGTAAACAAAGGATTAAAGGTATGGTGTGAAAAATGATGTTTGTTTGCAAAAAACAATAGAGAACAATGATTGCAGTAGATTGTATTCAGATGTAAAAGAATGGACCGGGGTCCACAGTTCACTAGTGCTGTCTCTCCAATAAGAAATAGCATGTTGGGTGAACAAATTACAGTTGGGCAATTGACAAATAGAGAGGGCATAACAATGCACATACATATCATGATGAGTAATATGAGATTTACTTAGGGCATTACGACAAAGTACATAGACCGCTATCCAGGATGCATCTATGCCTAAAAAGTCCACCTTCGGGTTAGCATCCGTACCCTTCCAGTATGAAGTTGCAAACAACAGACAATTGCATTAAGTATGGTGCGTAATGTAATCAACACAAATATCCTTAGACAAAGCATCGATGTTTGATCCCTAGTGGCAACAACACATCCACAACGTTAGAACTTTCTGTCACCGTCCCAGATTCAATGGAGGCATGAACCCACTACGAGCATAAATACTCCCTCTTGGAGTCACAAGTATCAACTTGGCAGAGCCTCTACTAGCAACGGAGAGCATGCAAGATCATAAACAACACATATATGATAGATTGATAATCAACTTGACATAGTATTCCATATTCATCGGATCCCAACAAACACAACATGTAGCATTACAAATAGATGATCTTGATCATGATAGGCAGCTCACAAGATCTAACATGATAGCACAATGAGGAGAAGACAACCATCTAGCTACTGCTATGGACCCATAGTCCAAGGATGAACTACTCACACATCAGTCCGGAGGCGATCATGGTGATGTAGAGTCCTCCGGGAGATGATTCCCTCTCCGGCAGGGTGCCGGAGGCGATCTCCTGAATCCCCGAGATGGGATTGGCGGCGGCGGCGTCTCTGGAACTTTTTCCGTATCGTGGCTCTCGGTAATAGGGTTTTCGCGACGGAGAGTTTAAGTAGGCGGAAGGGCAGAGTCGGAGGAGGCACGAGGGCCCCACACCACAGGCCGGCGCGGGCCCCTCCTTGGCCACGCCGCCCTGTGGTTTGGGCGCCTCGTGGTATCCTCTTCTATCTTCCGGAAGCTCCGTGGAAAAATAAGACCCTGGTCGTTGGTTTCGTCCATTGAGAATATTTCCTTTGTAGGATTTCTGAAACCAAAAACAGCACAACAGGACTGGCGCTTCGGCATCTTATCAATAGGTTAGTGCCGGAAAATGCATAATAATGACATAAAGTGTGTATAAAACATGTGAGTATTGTCATAAAAGTAGCATGAAACATAAGAAATTATAGATACGTTTGAGACGTATCAGAACCCTAGACAGATTCTAGGGCTTTGTGGCGATTTGTTGGGAGCCTCCAATTAAGTTGTGGATGTGTGCCCCAATCTTTGTGTAAGGCCCGGTTTCCGCCTCGAAGGAAATCCCTTAGTGGAACCGTGACCTAGGCCTTTGTGGCGAGGGTCACCGGAGAATAAGGTGAGGCGCCTTCGTGGCGTTCGGTGTGTGGTGTGAGTACCACATATTGGGGTGAGGCCTTTGTAGCGTTGGTGTGCATCGAGCAACCACACCTCAATGTGAGCCTCTTGTGGCATTCGGAAGCACTAAGCCACCGCACCTCTCCAACGGAGATTAGCACTCGCAAGAGTGTGAATTTCGGGATAAATCTTCGTCTCCCGCATGCCTCGGTTATCTCTATACTCGAGCTTTTTACTTATGCACTTTACCTTGTGATAGCCATCGTGCTTGAAGTTATATATCTTGCTATCACATAGTTGCTTGTATTGCTTAGCATAAGTTGTTGGTGCACATAGGTGAACCTTTGCTTAGAATAAGTTGTTGGTGCACATAGGTGAACCATAGTATATAGGCTTTGGGCTTGACAAAGTAAACGCTAGTTTTATTCCACATTTGTTAAGCCCATCTTGTAAAAGTTTAAATCGCCTATTCACCCCCCTCTAGGTGACATCCGTGTCCTTTCAACTCCCCCTTGTCATTCCACCACCCGTCACTGACAACCTGAAGAAGATTGAGAGATCATTTCTCTGGACGTCAATCGATAAAGTCACGGGGGGGGGGGGGGCAATGTAAAGTCAACTGGGAGACGATTTGCCGCCCCACAGATTTTGGAGGTATTGGTGTGCTTAACATTGAGAAATTCGCAAGAGCTCCTAGGTTGCAGTGGCCTTGTTTGGAATGGACGGACCAAACCAAAATTTGGACCGGGTTGCGAAATCCTTCCACGGAGGTTGACATGGACCTTTTCTATGCTTCCACAAAAATCATGGTGGGAAACGGAAAGAAAGCAAAATTTTGGGATGCCCCTTGGCTAAATGGCTCGAAGCCTAAAGACATCTCCCCCTAATCTATGCGGAGTGCAAGAGAAAGAAGTGGACGGCCAACAAGGCTACTAAAAATGATGCTTGGATTGCCATGATTCACATCGAGGGTATTTCACTATCGCTCACTTGGAACAATTTTTTGATCTTTGAATTAAACTTCATGACTCCAATTTTGACAAAGATGTGGTGGATTCCATTTCTTGGAAACTTACGGATGATGGCCAATACGCGGCGGCAGCGTCCTACAAAGTAGATTTTTTTTGGATCCACCGCCTCCGAGTTTAAGAGGACCGTTTGGAAGATGTAGGCACCGCCAAAAAAAAGTCTTTGCTCGGCTTGCCCTTCAAAAATGGTTGTTGTGATTGATAGGACATGGATTTCGTCTAGAGGGGGTGGTGAATAGCTGATTTAGAACTTTTGCGAGATGGCTTGGTGGCCTTGGGGCCTTGGAGGCGTGTCGGACTACGGCCTCTTGCCAGCAAGAAGGTTTCATTTCTTCATTTAGTTTGTTTTGAGCGTCTTCTTCGGGATGTTTAGGCGGCGGCTACATCATGAAGTCAGAATAAGCTTCTCCCTACCTGTTGTTGCTCCGATGGTGGTCTAGCGCCGACGGAGGGCGCGTCGAGTCTTGTGTCCGGCAGATCTCTTGGGATCTGTTAGGTTTTTGTGTTTGCTGGTGTGGTTTCAGATCAGACTATTTCGATCTACGGTTGTCATCATTAGTGATGGTTGTTGCTCGAGCGCGCATGTCCTTTAGGGCCATAGCATGACGACTTTCCGTCTATCTATTACAACAAGCTCTATTACGACAAGTTTTGCTTGACTCGGTGATGGAGGGGCGAGGACGACGGCGCTTCTTCGACTCGCGCTAGTGTCTGTAGTCGTTGTCAGGTGGGCTAATGATCATATTGTATTGTTTATTATTTTTAGATTTCTCTCTATGGTGGTTGGTGATTATTAATAAATCAATGGATTTTTCGAAAAGAAATAGATAGAAAGAGTCATGACGGGCTAGGTCCCCTTACTGTGATGACTTCACTATGAGAAATCACCATGTAAATTTACCTAGTTGAGCTATCAGATCAATATCCAACGCATTATGGTTGGTCTAAAATTCGAAATCAAAATTTAAGTTGCTCAGAAAAAATTGAAAAAAATAACATTAAAACATATATCTTCAATTGAGTATTTTGGGAAAGTTTATGTCCATTTAAAAATTTGGTAAATTTTACGTTTAAAATTTGAATCAACTATATGTTGGATCTTAATCGAAGGCTCATGTAGGTAAAGCCGCATGGTGACTTTTCTTAGTAAAATCAAGGATCTCAACGGCGGCTGGAGGTGACGCTAACCCGGGAAAACACGTGATGCCTACCACGTCCGTTTCCTCCGAAGCCCCCGCACCCGCCGGGAGGAGACGCCGACGCCGCCCGCCAGCGCCACATCGATGTCCCGATCACGCGCGCGGCACAACACAACACAAACCCACCGCACCCAAGGAACTCCAAACCAGAATTCGGAAAAAGAGTCCCCGCAGGGAACGGATGGGAAAGAAATTCCCCTTTCCCCGATTTTAAAAATCCCACCGCACCGGAGGAACTCCAATCCAGAATTCGGAAGCAGCGAGCGAACGGATGGAAAAGAAATTCCCCGATTTTAAAAATCCCACCTTCTCCCCTCTCTCTCTCCGCTCCTCAATTCCTCCTCATCCCTCCGTCCCCGGACCGCTCGGCTTCCTTCCGCCCCCTTCTTTCCCTCCTCTTCTCCCACGCGCTGCACCTCTCCCATGCTCTCCATGGCCGCCGCTGCGGACCACGACCACCACCGCCACCGCCTCGCCAACCCCGCCCCTTCTCCCTCGGCTCCTCCCGCGCCCGCTCCCGCGCCGCTCCCTCCCCACCCGCACCCGCACCGCAGGAGGCTCCACAGCTTCTCCTTCCCCACGCTAAGCTGGGGCACGCACCGCCTCCTCCGCTGCGCCAAGAACCCCGCCTCCTCGCCCCCGCCCCCGCCCGCCGCCCCGGACACCCCGTCCCCGGACAACGAGAAACCCCGCCCTCCCGCCGACGGCGCCGCCGCCGCGCCCCAGCAGCGGCCCTGGAACCTCCGCACCCGCCGCTCCGCCACCGTCGCCCCGCGCGCCTTCGGACCCTCCCACGACGCGCCCGACGCTCCCGCCGCGGCGCCGGACCCCGCGCGCCGTCCGGAGACCAGCACCAAGCGCGGGTTCTCCGTCGTCCTCTCCAAGGACGAGATCGCCGACGACTTCGCGCTCTTCCGCGGCACGCGCCCCCCGCGCCGCCCCAAGAAGCGCCCCCGCACCCTGCAGCGCCAGATTGACGTAACCATCCATCGCCCCTCCCCGCGTTTCCAATTCTTCAAAGCCTTCCTGTACTATTTGAATTTGGCGTCTTAATTGCGCGACCTTTTTTTTTCTTCCGTTGCTGTTGAAATTGCAGTCGATGTGCCCTGGATTCTGCCTCGCGGACGTGACGCCGGACACGTACAAGATCGAGGAGGTAAGGAACAAAGGGATCCTTTCATTTGGTACTCTGATTCGGGTCCTTTTCCCCTGGTTTGTGCTCTGAACTTGCTTCTCTGTTCATACAGAGGTAACTGCTAATACGGTGGAGTTTCACGTCATCGTCAAATGGGAGGGGATTCAGATGTGCAGGGCTCTTTTCTTTTTCGGGTGATCTGATCGTGTTCTTTTTCGTCCGTGATGGGTAAAAATGTCGGTTTCATAGCTCGTTAGTCTGTTGTGGTGGGTGTTTTAGAGCAAGTTCAGTGTAGTACCTCCTCTGATCATGTGTTGGGATGTAGTTGGTGAGTAGCTAAAGTTAAGGCATTTAGGTATTGGGCTTGTAGGGATTGCTAATTGTATGCAGCTTGTGATCCTTAGGTGGTGGGGTGTAATCGTCCTCTTATGTACATGGGTATTAATCTATCAGGGTTTTCTATATGAAAATTTGGGGAAAAAAAACAGTTCAGTTCTGCTTCTCCTTGTAGCGCTGAGGTGCTCAAGTGCTCTTGTGCAAGTCTGCATTTTCTTGTTATGTTTTGCTTACTTGTTGAATCTGCTTAGCCAGCATAAAATAATTGCTGCATTGCATAATTCATATTTACATAGCATCAAAAGAAGCCACTTTGACTTTACTCTGATGGAATGGTTTATTGTTCTGGAACATAACTTGGGGCATCCATAGTGAAATATCGTTAATTTGCATTACCGCTTGGCAGTTCTGCTACATAAGCAAAAGTTTGCTGGGAAGCAAGTTATCAAAGGTAACAACTAGTGTTGAATTTTTTTTTAACACTGTATCTCTATTTCACATTTGTTGTGGAGCTTTGATGTACCTCATCATTATCAGCATTTTGCTACTCTTGGAATTTTTATTGCTCATGCTATTATCAGCACCATGGTGTTACGTACTCTTTGAATTTTATTTCTCACTCTATTAATAAGCAAACTAGGAACTTTTCTTCTATTGCTCAGCATTTGATTCAACCGCTTGTTTCAATTCCTGTGAATAAGGGACTTGCACTACATTTCCTGTTCAAAAATTATAACTCTAGGTTGATGGATTGTTGTGTATCATGCTATTTATCTTGGTATGTTCAGTTACCTCATGGGTAAACCGTCAAAAGTGTAGGCTGAAAGGCTGCATAAATATTAATCAGGAGATCAAAGAAACATGAGTTCATTAACTTCCATCAGATGGTGGGCCCCATTTTACAGCTTGGTTTCCTTCGACAATTTTCAGATCAACTGATATCCTGAAAATTCTAAAACCGTGACATTTTTTAAATCAGTTGATATCCCTGAACATTCTAACACGGAATACCAGCCTGGCTGCTAGCCGCTAGGCATATAAGCATAACTCGATGCACTTACCTGTATTGACATAGGCACTCCCTACTTGAGCAGATGGATTAACATTTACTTGGAAGGGTTTTCTTACTTCTGCAGTGTGCTACTCTCACTTTCTGGATTATGGAATAGTACCCAGATTAATGTATCTTTAGTTGGATTTGTGGATATTATTAGTGGACAGCGCGATGCGGATTTTTTCTGAGGTTCTGTAAACCTTTATTTGGCTAACCAAGCACTGTATGAGCTTGTATATTTAGTTTGAATCCACTACTCTCTCCGTTGCCTAATATAAGACGTTTTGGCAAGCTAAATTAGAATGTCTTATATTAGGGAACAGAGGAAGTAGCACTTATTTACATATGTTTCTCTTTCACATTTAGCTTGTTACACTCAACCACGATTTGAATAGGATGGAGCTTTCCTGCTTATACATGTGGTCTTCTTGACAGTGTACCGTGTGCAACTGTCGCTGCTCCTGGGTCAAATCCCAAGGCCAAGGTCTCTCTTCTTTATTTATTTCTGACATATCTTACTATTTTCTAGGCTGACTCATGAATTATTTCCACGGTTTTGGAAGCATGACGAGCCAAGAGAATCTGTTGCGCACTTCCTTCTAAGAGGTCAAAAAGTCCAATTTAATCCAACAAATAGAGAAATATTTATAACGTTGTATTCGTGGGTCAAGATTATATGTCTCTGATTAATTCTTTAACCAAGTGCAACTCATATTGGTAGCCACAGGCATAAGAGTTGTACGATCAAAGCAACTCGGTTTTAAAACACAAGCATATGCACATTGTTATCTGGTTGTTTTGGCAATTTGGCTAGTTATATTTGTCATCGTGTATGCGTTATGTTTCAGGGAATTCAGGCTAACAACTTTTGGTATCTGTAGCTCTGTATAAACTCCTTCAGTGATCTCCTTGGTCTTCCTGCTGTTGATATGTAACCTCTCTGGTTACGCATGCCGTTCCAGTGTTGGTCGGAGCTCCTTTTTTCCCGCCTGGTAGTGATGTTACTGCTAGGCAGGACATACAGCGCTGCGACTCCTTGAAATAGGCTTTCACCCCGCTTTATAAATAAAACAACCACAAGACTGATATGCGCTTACCCTTATTGCGAGACTGCTTGATTTGAGCTCTCCATTCCTATTGTCATGTCATGTCATGTCTATGATCTTTCAGAGTTCTGGTGATCACTGTGGCTCCACCTTAATTATGTTCAGATAAGGCGATTGGCTTTTGCAAAGCATCTTTCAAAAGAAGTGGTCCTCGAAGTGCTCTACAGTTCTGGACCTTCCATTTTGGATAGTCTTAGTTCTGACTTCCGAGGGGTGTTCCTGTTCCATAAAACAAACTTTCGCACCTGATTGCATATTTGTGAGAAAAAGCTGTTTTTAACAGTCTTTTTTCAGAAAGGGAAAAACTCTGGCTTCTCCCTCCATTGATGCATAGTTTTATTTATTGCACAGTTTTTATAGCGAGTGTAGGACCTAAAAGATAAACACACAAAGATGAACCAAACACAAAAATATTTCAGCATATAAGTGATGCATAGTTATACTTATTGTGAAGTGTTTAGGATGAGTTCGATGGTTGTATAAGGGTTTGTTAATTCAAAGCCGAGCGAAAGCATTCGTTCCAAGCAACAATCTTCTTCATAGTTAAACAAACTTCCTCTGAGCTCCAAAGATAGCCGGTACAGTTCTTTTGCACTATATGAACAAATTTGTACTACCACCTCCAGCAAAAAAAAAATGCACTGCAACTTTCTATATTTTCTGAACTTTTGTGTGAACAATTTTGTAAAAATTGACCGAGGAATGAGACCTCAATTACCACAGCTTCAAGAAAACATATCTTCTGTTACGTGCCAATTTCTAGCCACAAATACTACGGAACACCTGTGTTGTTCCAGTGTTGTTTTGCAAATTGCACTGAGGCATGACATCAACAAAAATATATGCGCTTCTGAATGCCTCTCTCACATCCCCGTTCTGGTATTGCACTGCAATCTTGTGCAGCTGATGCAGCCTCATCGCCACCTTGGTGGCAAGTTTGGCATGGCGTTGTGTATCAAACAACATGGTCGGTCACGATCGTTGTGTCACCGGACAGGTTATCCACCTTCCCGTGGTGTGGGGCAGGTTGTTAGAGCATCTCCACTCGTCTCCCCGACGAGGCCCCCGAACGACGTTTTTTCCATCCGGACGGCGAAATTTAGCCCAGTCGCGCCCCCGGTTCCTCGTTTTCGTCCGGATTTGGGCCTAAATTCATCCGGCGATCCCACGCCATCCCCGCCCCGGGGAGCTCTCGGGGACTCCGGACGAAACAAGCGCGCGAAACGGCGAGGAAACCCGCGCGTCTGGTGGCCCCAACTTGTCGGCGAGAGACACCGATCGTCGTCATCGCATCGTCTTCCGCGCGTAAAGCTGCGCCGGTCAGCATTCGCCGCCGCGTAGCTTCCACGCGGCGAGTTAATGCCGTCGCCTCGGTATCACGCGCGCCTACCTCTATTTATCGCCGAACTACCGCGTCTGCCCCGCATTCACCTCACTCGCCTTTCCACCAAATCTTCCCCGAACTCAAACGAGCAATGGCGAATGACGGTGCGGCCAACAACGGCTTGCCGCCGCTCCACCAATGGGAGGGACGGCTCCTCCACGCCCGGCGCCGCCGGACTTCGCGCAGGGGGGTGGAGGCTGAGCGCGGCGGCGTGTCGATCCCGCTGCCGCCAACGGGCGGTGCCACTCGGCGGCGATCGACGAGGTGCTCGTCACTCTCAGTGACGAGCAGCGCGTGGATCCGCGTTTCTTCCCCGACAACCACGAGTCGTGGATCGCGTTCTTCCGGCGCAGGTATGAACGGGAACTGGCGTCCTCAATGTTAAGAAAATCGGTAATCGTTAACTGCTCGTCCGGCTTGAGAGTAGCGATTAATCGAAATTCGGACGATTAACTGATTTAATCGGTCGGCTATTAATCGGTACAACCTACACAAATTAGCACTTAAAACAATTTATATAAGAAAAATAATAGTATATGAGCCTCTATATGTCTCTCTCTACTTCTCTAAAGCCTAAAATCCTAGAATAACTTGTACGCTTCTCCTCCATGATCTAATCTTTAAGGTCGAGCGAATCAGATCCACTAGCCGAAGCGTTCCTTCCTTCCTTTCTTCTCCTCTCACCTCTGAAGTTTATATTCTCCCACCACCTACCCAGGGTACGACCCCTCTTACACCTCAACCACCTAACCTACTGAAGGCGTCCTCCAGTTCCTGGGCGAGCTCCTCATGGTGATCGAGCTCCTGTAATCTAAGGTCTGGGAAAATATGAGTAACTAGTCTGAGAGGGCAAGAAACTATTTGGCAACAGTGGAAATGAAGCTACTGGAGGCTGCAATCAAGCGGGATCTTCGCAAAATCTACTTT
The DNA here is from genome assembly GCA_030979885.1 of Lolium multiflorum. Classification (NCBI taxonomy): domain Eukaryota; kingdom Viridiplantae; phylum Streptophyta; class Magnoliopsida; order Poales; family Poaceae; genus Lolium; species Lolium multiflorum. The sequence goes on along the minus strand of CM061749.1, from coordinate 230,263,921 downwards.
ATTTGGGAGGGGTAGCGCCTGTATTATCGATATGCATTGAAAATATTGTAACTTTTTTGACCAAGTGTGGTAGTTAATCGGGAAAATACCTAGTAATCGGACTTTCGGACTGATTAGTCGGACTAAAGGATTAACACAAGAGATTAATGGTAATCGACACGGTCAAGCCCCTAGTAGCGATTAATCGGCCTAGTAATCGTTGAATCGGCCTAGTTTTTGAACAATGGGCGTCCTACGATGGCCCTCCTCCTCCTCCGGCAAGGAACAACGCCGCCGGCCGCAAATGATGGTGGAGCGCGCCTGGCCGCACCCTCGAGAACGTGCTCGCGCACATCGAGGACGGAAACTCCCCCGTCCTGGGGATGCCACCGCCGGTGGCGGCTACCGTGTCGCGCCGGCACGGTAGTTCGTGGATGCCGAGGAGGATGACGCCGTCCTCCTGCCCATCTGGCTCGCGGTCGGCATCCAGGTCCGGCGGGTCGACGCCGGCCACCGTCGCGAATGGGCGGCTCCTTCGACCATCAAGAAGGAACCGGCGTCGCCACCGCCGAGCAGACGGCGCAGCAGCGGCGCCCTCATCATCCGCGACCAGCCGTCCTCTCCGCAAAGCGGGCGGAAGAGGAAGGCGTCGAAGGAGGATGCCGCTAACCAGCTCGCCGAGGAGGAGGCGAGCGCGCGGAGGACGCCGCGGTGGCGGAGGCGATCGCCGGTCGCCGAAGGACCTGGTGCCCGCCGACAACACCCTCGCACGGTCAGTGGCCGGGAGAGCGGGCGAGAACGGCGGCCGGATGGCTGCCGCGCGCCCAGCGCCGCCCGCGCCGCCACACCATCCGCCGGGGAACGCCGCGCCCAGGAGGTGGTCAAAGTCGAGGACAGCGACGACGACATGTACCGTGTCGCCGCCACGCGTCGGCGACGCTGGCGGGCACGAGCCGCGAGGCTCCGCGCCCCAGACAACGCGCTCGGCGACGACGACGGCGGCGACTACACGTCCTTCTACCGCCATTTCGGCATGTAGTAGGCCGTTCTTTAGTTTAAATTTTAGTTTGCCAAACGCCGAATTCAAATATATGTTCGAATTCGGCCCACTTATGTACGAACTCGCCTCTATATGTTAAATATCATTAAATTTCGCTTATGTTTGAACAAACTCGCCAATTTTGTCTGAATTCGCCGAAGTCCGTTACATCCATCCTGGACTCGCGGCTGGAAAAATGGGCCTCCCCAGACCAAATTTTCCTCCAATCCGAACGACAATGTCACCGGATTTGAGCGTGGGGAGCCCAAACGGCTGGAGATGCTCTTAGCACTTAGCAGCCATCACATCGCGTGAATTCAGTGAACACATTCCTGAACAGTTTAGCGCTCTCTTGGGCTAAGGCCCACTTATAGACCACTGTTTGGATTACTCCAAATTCAGTTTCGTTTCAAATCAAACTGAAATGGAGCCGAGCAGATTTTGGCCTGTTCCCGTATACATCACTGCAGTCACTGCAGGAATGTACAAACCTTTTTTTTTTTCAAAGTGTGGCATCAAACTTTATTCAATTTGACTATTGAACATGGATACAATTACTTATATTGGTAAAGTGTAGGATGAAAACGTAGCAGAAACGGACCAAACCGAGCGTTGCCATATTTGTTTCTTTTCGTAATAAATAATATAGAAACCTCGAAAAAAATGAAAAAAAATAAAAGCAGATATTGTTGGAAACATATATCACGAACACAAGAGATTCAGATGTTTACCGAAAAACTAAGAGAACCCATGAATTATGAAAAAAATCTAAAGCACTCAAGCATATCAACTGTTCCCTAATTCTAGCATGGTGCTTGATTTATTAGAGAATGCAGGAAGGTAGAGCTGTGGAAGCCTCCTCAAATGCATGAAGGGATTACGTGGTCACTAGTTTTGGGATGAGCCGCTTTGAAAGTTTGACTTGAACTTATCATAAAATGCATTCTTGAACTCAACCTTGCGCATGAAACCTAAAGACGGAAATTCCATCTTAGTTGAAAACCGGAATTCCGTTTCCACCTATGTTTTGCCAGAAACACTATTTCCTTTTCACATAAAAGTTTCCATATCCCTTTTGCAATATTACCGTATTTACATTCCGCATCTATTTTTCCCCGAAAATGACGGAAGCTTTCTGCAACATTTTTATCCCATAATAAAGTGAAATATTACCATTAAAATATTTCCAAATATGTTTTGGCAAAATAATAGTAACATGTATATATAAGAACCCATTGTCAAAGATGTATATTTTTGTACAGTATTAGTATTTATCAGTTTTGCAATTTTTCGTACTTATAAGAGATGCTCCCTTTGTTCTTTCTATAAGGTGTATTGCTATTTTACTAAAAAAATCTATCTTTGAACAAGTTTGTGGGGAAAAAATTAAAATTATATACAATGCTAAATAACAAAGTTGTGAAATAGTTTTCATGAAGGATCTAATCATACTAATTTGATAATGTGGATATTGAATCTTTTTTCCATAAACCCTGTGGAAGATATAAAAGCTTGTCTCTTAACACCTTACAAAAAGAATAAAGAAAAAAAATTCTAAGTATCCGATAAAAAGCATCCAATCTAAAACTAAGTTTTTTTTTTGTGTAAAGATAAGATGGACAAGAAGATCTTGATGAGCCAATTAAATATTTTTTTCCTATTATGTTGTTGGTACTTCTAGTTATTGTTTTCACGTGATTTTGTGGACAATAGTATAATATCGGAATTTATTCATCACACCATCTATATAATTTATTTCAACTAGTACAACAACAAAAAAAATGAGGGAACTAGCACAACAATTTAAGGTGAACCCTTTTTTGCTTTTAGTTTTTGCGCAAGGAATTTCTATGTGGCACTATAGCTGGCTATATGAGCCGAATTTCACGGGCCGACGTTGGAAGGACACGTGCTTAGCCTGTTACAGGACCGGCCAATGGCACAATAGGGGCCGTGCTCATCCGCCTAGGTGAGGCCGATGTGCCAACATGGCATTGCCTGTTTATTTTTTTTTGTCTCAAATTAACTTTTTTAAATAGCATAAATAGCCAAAAAGCTCACAAAACGGTCCAATCGGCCGGGAAGCACATGGGCCGGTCAGTAGAAGTGTCATGCTGAACCGGCCCGTTTACCATGTAGGCCATGACTTGAAGCCCAGTTGCATTCCGGTATGGCCCGCTTATAAACGGGGCATGGCAGTTTAGACGTGTGCCGTGCCGGGCCAGCCTGTTGGCCATAGCACGGGGTAGCTTTGTACATCGTACTGGACCAGGCCAGAATCAGATAGCCATCCAAACAATAAAATTTGGAGGGTCGCTAAGCCAGAAAATGGGGGCTGAATGTCTAGCACGCTGAGCTAGAATGTGAGCATCACATTCACAGGTCACATCAGATGCCCGAGAAGAAGCGGCCGCTTCAGGTTCCGAGTCATCTCACCACGTTTATATCCAAGCATGAGCTTGACCAGGCGTCAGAACTCGGAACAGATGTCGGCACAGCCACCAAGTCTCCGGCAGTGACAGCGAAAACGCGCCCATACCGTGAGTATCCAGTTAGCTGTTTCGATCCCGTAACCAGCTGGGGGGAGTAAAGAGGGTGAAGCGTGCAATGGTCCTTCTGAAGCGGCGTTTCTGAAGAATTATGGTCGCCGGCCGTGACAACTGATGTCGCCATCCTTCCTCCTCTGGCGTCGGCTTGATGAACCTTGGCTTTCGGCCCAAGCACGAATTGGCGTGAGCAACACGAAAGGAGGCCATGCATGGTATCCCTGGCTGCCACTACCATTGAACTCTCTGTATCTTTCGATCTTCCCACGACGTGGAGCGCAAGCTCGATCGGACCGACCTCTTGCTTGCAACGACCCCAATTAACTTGGCACGACATGTTCCTTTCGTCGCCAGCAGTCAGTTCGGTGAGCAGACCGCATGTCGCGCACGCACGCATCACAAGGTCATTCCGCGTGCGGTGACGGCGACCGGAGGCGGAGGTGGTGAAGCGCCCGGCCGGGCCACGACGCGCTGTTCCGCCGCCGCAGTTAATGTCAAAAGGGGCGGTCGGGTTCGCGGACCAGCTGGAGTCCGGCCGGCGACGCTCTCGCGCGTTCCGCAGGAACCACACGGTCGTCCCATGCATCAACCAGTTGCCGTCACGGGCGCGCCGGCCTGCCACCGGTCGTGGTCGTCGTGGTTCAGGTCTCCGGCCAACCACCACCGTTGCCGGAATGCCGCCATGCTCCAGTCACATCGTTTGGAATTCAAAGCTCGCCCCGCACGCACGCGCTCGCTGCCCGTAAATGCAAGATAAGTAGCGGACATGGACGTGGTGGTCGGCACTCGGCAGGGACGGACGACTGCAGTGGAACAGCGACTATCGTCCTTTCCAGTCTTCCAGACACCGGCAAAACTACCCATGTTTCGATCGTGGCCGCTGTTGACGATTTCAGGTCGCGTAAGCAACTAAGCACGGTTCGTGCAGAGCACAAACGCCTCCTCGCTCGCTGCGTGTCGAGCTCTATATCTGCCGGCAATGTGCGTGGTTGCTAAGTCGTCGTACGGCTACGGATCTGCTGCATTTGTCTCCGGCCAACCACCACCGCGATGCCGCCATGCTCCGGTCACATCGTTTGGAATTCAGAGCTCGCCGCCGCACGCACGCGCTCGCCATCTATGCAGCTTGCTTTTACCCGTATAGGTAACAGACGTGGACGTGATGGTCGGCAGGCCGCGCGAGCAGGGACGACGGCGGCTGAACAGCGACAATCCATTTCAGGCACCGGCAAAACGTGATAATGTTCCCGATCGTCGCCGGCCGCGCTTAACGACTTCATGGGGGTAAGGATGTGTTCGTGCAGAGCATTGCCTCCTCGCTGCGTGTCCAGCTCGATTCACTCTACTGGGCGTTCCTAAGTCGTTGGTTCCGCTGCACTTGTCAAAACAAAGGGATCAGTAGCGACGTTAGACCGGGCACCTAACATCGCGTGGATATGGAAGCTTCTGTACTTAAGGCTTCGATCTGCTTCTCAAACGTACCGTACCGTACGTCGAAAGTCTATCTGTACCACGCATGTACAGCCAGACTGTGGAGTCAGAACCGTTTAACCTAACGGATCAGTCCATGTCTCCCTGCCTCGGTGGCCTGGTCTGAGGATAGCATACATCACTGTCGTCTGTTTCTGTTAGGAAACCAAAAACTAACATGTGACAGTCTGTAGTTACACTAATTTCCAATACACTGGTGCTATATACAATAGTACACTGTCGCAGTTTTTTTTTTCAAAATAAGGATGCACACAACATTTTATTGCGGAGTCCTAAGTTTCAGAGTTTACGTGTCATGGATCAGACAAGGAGCTCATACAGATCAACCAGTAGAAGATTCGCAAAAAACAAAACAAAAAAATCAACCAGTAGAAGAAAGACAAAACAAGCCGGATATGCATATTGTAGTTGTCTAAAATCCACCAACCACTCTGATTGAATATATTCCGTGCAACCATCTCTAGACGGATGCAGCCAGAATTCATGTATGCACGTTGCATCTCCAGTAGCAGGAAATAAAACTTTTGAATCCAGTATCCAATGAGTAGCTTTACAGATAACCTGTACAAAATGACTAGTTCCCTTTGTATTAAAGATAATATCATTTCTACAGTTTCATAAAGACCACACTATAGCACACTTTCCTACTTGAATTCATACTTTGGTATCTTTATCTCTCCTACTCAACTAATTACCGAACATCTACGTAGTATTTGTTGGTGGGATAGTATTAAAAGTGAAATCAACTACTCTCAACAAGAAGAGCAAAGGGGCACTAAAAAAAAGGTTGATGGACTCGTCGTGGTCACAAAATACACATTTCTTAGAACCATTCTACTTAGGATTTGAAGAATTATCCTTTCTGAGAATTAGTTTTCGATGAAACAACCACATAAAGATCTTAATCTTTAGTTGTGCCTTTGGTTTTCAAATGTAATTTTTTCAAATAGACAGTGTGTCTATTCATAAAATCAATATACATAGATTTGAGGAAAAAATATGAGAAGTAGTAAGCTTCCAAGCGAATTTATCCTCATCGTTATTTAAATTTATAAACATAAGTTGCTGAACCAAATGGGTCAACGTAAGCCATTTGTTAAACGGATTATTTGCTGACACATCAGCCACCAAGACGTTTCTTCAGCGTACCACGGTATATGGCATTGTATATTGTTTGGATAGCGGTGTTTCGCCCAGCCAGGTATCTTCACAGAATATGGTGGATTGACCATTTCCTAAAACAAATTAAATCTCTAAGAAGTTGTTCTTTACTCTCATAAGACCCTTCCAAAAGTGAGAATCTGAAGGCATTGCAGTCACTTGTGACAACATTTTATTCTTAAGGTACTTATTTCGCAATAGCTCATGCCATACGCCTTCCTCATTTGAAAACCATTTACTTAATAAAAATATGTTATTAATGTCTTGTACCTCAATACCCATCCCCTTAATCTTTGGGTCTACAAATAATGTTCCATTTGGTTAATCGGTATTTTCATTTGTTTTGGTCACTCTGCCAGGAAAAACAAGACCGATAGAAATTCAATCTTTTTAAAACCCCTTTGGGAATTTATAAGAAAATATCATAAATATAGGTAGGCTTGTAAAAACATAATTAATATGGACCAATGATATCTGTATGAGAGTGGATTACCTTGCAAGCATCACAGTTTCCTTTCAAATCGGTTCTCTATTGGATTTCACTCCTTATTTAAAAGCCTCCTATAACAAACTAGGATGCCTAAATATTTAAAAGGAATAGAACCAACCTCACACTAAAAAATGTGATTACATTGATCCTCTAAATCTTTTGCTTTACTAAGACAAAAAATCTTTTGTGGAAGTTGATTTTCAAACCACACAGTTGTTCGAAAATACAAAAAATTAATGTCATGTTAACGGCCTTCTCAAGACCAGGTTCCATGAAAAGACTAGTGTCCGCATATAACAAAATAGAGACCACACCCTTCACAAGATGAGGAATGAGACCTGCAGTATGCACATCCTCTTTTGCTCTTACAATTAGGAGAGCTAACATGTCTCCGATAATATTAAAAATAGAGGAGAAGGGGGTATCCCTGATGAAGCCCCCCCCCCCTCCCCACCCCACTTTGCTTCCTGCTTGCGCCATTGACGTGTCCAAAAGTAGTGATCAATATCGTCATTGACTTTGACTCCGACAGATCCACCCTCTACATACTATGTGATCAGGTCACACCACTTCTGGTTGAAACCTTTCATTCGTAGTGTTTCTTTTGTATAAATGGCCACTTCACTTTGTCATAAGCCTTTTCGAAATCTATCTTAAACAAAACTCTATCCATTTTATTCCTATGAAGCTCATGGCTTGTCTCAAGTAGCACAACTACCCCCTCTAGGATGTGTCGGCCGGGCATTAAAGTGGGTTGGGAAGGTGTAACGACTTTCTGAGCTATCCAGGTGATACGGTTTTTTTCCACTTTCTATATTGTTAAATCCGAATTGCATCTTCTTCTTTTGGTAGCAAAGTAATTACCCCAATGTTCAATTTTTATAGTGGAAAATCTCCTTGTTACAACTGTACAAACATGGCCATGAGGTCAAACTTAGTAATGCTCCAAAAGTTTTTATAGAACTTGGTTGAGAACCCGTCTTGTCCCAGAGCTTTGTTACGCTCCATTTGAGATATTTCCTAAAAAATCTCCTCGGTGAAGTCGGTTGTGAGTATAATATTTTATGCACTGAATAGTTGTGGGATATCTGAAATGGTATTTTCACATAACAAGAAGCCATTCTGAACCGGTGCCCCGAATAGTTTCTTGTAGTATTTTGAGATAAAAACTTTAAGATTGTCATCTCCTACTATAGTCCCCTCGTCTTGTTCTAACTGAATTTGTCTCTTTCTTCTATGTTTCTCATTTGCAATAAGGTGGAAATATTCCTTCTTGCACATGCTAAACTTTTGTTGTTTGTGCCCATTTAGATTCTTCTTCCCATATAAGTTTTGTCAATCTATCGTTCGCCACTCTCAGCATTTTGATTTCGGACGTGTTAAGAGGAGACGTTTCAACCTCAACATCTAACTCGTCAATAATGATAGCAATTAGCCTTTCTTTTTATTTGTTATACACATCACTTCTATTAGGCGCTCAACCTTTACGGACACATCTCAAATGGTGTATTTTTTTCCACACCTCAATCGGGCTATTACCTTTAACCACCGATTTCCATTCCCTTTCACTCATGTCGGTGAAACCCTCCTCATGAAGCCAAGATAACTCGAAAGGAAACAAATGCTTATTTCCTAGGTGAACTTGTTCACCTGAGTTAATTAGCAAAGGTGCATGATCAGACCCCCTTATTGACAACGCTCTTACCAACGGAAACTTTTGCTCCTAATCCGCACTTGCTAGAACATGGTCTAGCTTTTCAAGGTGTCGAGTTCTCGCGATTGCTAGCCCAAGTATATTGTCGACCCAAAAGAGCAATTTCTCTCATATTTAGAATTTTAGACTCTCAATTATATCATTGAAAACAAGAATCCAATGCGCATTAAAATCATAATTATTTTGCTCATGCGGTTCCCGAATGATATTAAAATCCCCCTACCATGATAGGAAGAGTACTATTGTCACAAAGACGAACTAACTCGGCCAAGAAAGGGTGCTTGTTAGCCTCTTGAGCTGCCCCATAAACTACTACAAAATTCCATTTGAATCCATCATTAGATTTTAAATAGAACTTTACTCAAAAGTCTCCCGAGTCAACGGTTTTGACATTGAGAGACTCCATATCCATACCTCCAAGTCGCAGGGTTTTTGTACGGGGAAAGATGGAACAGAACATTTAAACCTGCAACCGAAGTGACATTCAGGGTTTAACATTGAGGGCACCCGTGCATGATTTTGAAGACCTCGAAACATATGCTAGACAAGCCCAGGCTGGATCGAAATTCATTAGCGAGAAAAGCGATCAAGCACTAGCACATCATTGGTCTTAGTAGCTAGGAGCAGAAGCATCTAGGCACTAGCAATGCGAAGCTAGTGGGGTAGTTAATGATCAGTCCTGTCCTAATGCGTACACAACACAGGCAGAGCAAAGCTAAATTCTTGTCTGAATGGATATTGGTTGGGGAAGCAAAGCAGGCACGGATGGTTTGATCTGCCAGGAGAAGAGGCGCGAAAACTGAAGCCATGTGGTGTTTGCTTCGATCGATTTTTGCCTGATGCATGCACCTGGGGCAAATGCCGGCCCAAGTGGGATTATTTAGATCTAGTGCAGCCATACGGAAGAGCGAATCGGAGATCATGCTCCGTCGAAACCTTTTGGCATAACATAGTTACTTAATTAGCATAAGACTTCTTTATACTACTATATGGCATTAGAATGGCAACATGACATATCCATGCAGAAAGCATAAGTCGAGTGGAGAGAGGAGACCGTAAAGGAGGGATGTGTTGGCTGAAAGCCTGAAACAAGAACAAGCTAACCAATTAAAGACTAGTGTTAGCTGTTCCTCTTTGACTCGATACTTAACAACGCAACCTTAGCCAGAAAGATGGGATCCTAATCATTTTGAGAAGGCAATCAGGAGGAGTTTGGTTTTGGCAAGTTGTTAGCGACAGAGGGACAAGTCGACAGGGCCATGGTTGAGCTCGGGGAGAACAACTAAACACAGGGTTAGTGCTTGGCCACTTTGTATATTGGCTTCTGCCCCCAGGTACATGCACGGACACGCACGCGCAGCTGGAGAAGCCTCGGCCTCGAGCGCCCAAAACAAGGGCTAGCTCGCATGCCTGGCCCCTCGCCATCGTCGTCAATGATGGCCTTTGCCGTCTCAAGAAGGGCCTAGAGACCTGCAACCGCAACAACTACCAAGGCAAGCAGGTGCATGCAGGTAGGCGCGCGGCAGGTTTTATCTTCTCTTCTCCCCTCATCGATCAGCAGTCAGCACCATTGGAGGCAGAGATCGATGGACGCCACAACGGCCGCATTTGGTTAAGATAATGCAGCATCATTGTTCATGTGGGCGCTTTGGGGGGTCTCTATCCCTGTACACGCCCTGCATTCTTTTGTGTGCCTACTTATTCTCTTCTGTTACAATCACGATAGGCACAGGAGAAAGAAGACAGATTAAACCAACACAGTGATTTTAACGTGATAAAACTACTTCAAAGTTATCCCGTGGGAAGTGATTTTAAGGTAAAGAACCCACCAAAACTTTACTATCGTGGGAAGTGTTTACGCAACGGAGGAGATTTCATAATTTTAACTTATCCCGTGCCACGTCTTACATAGAGGTACATATAGTGGTGGTGATCTAAGGTCGATCGCGATCCATACCTTCCTGGCCCAATCCTCTCCGGCGATGCGTCTCACTTCGCTTCTCATAAGTTAGCCGTTTTTATATGACTTGCATTACATATGACATCTTCTGCTCAAACGTGCGTGCATGCACAGTGTACGGGTGTCTGGAGGTTCAGCTGTTGCATTTGCACGCTCTCTATATTCTTCTGTTGTTCCGTAGGTTAACCTGCTGCTGCTAGTAGCTAGGAGCATTGTTAGACCTGAGGTACGTACAACCATGCGCGCAGGCCTTGTTTTCTCCAAAAGGAGTCTTCTCTTTCGAGAAGTTTGTTGTTTCTGGGTACTTCATTTACTAGTGTCTCTAGACTAGATTAGACTTTGCTACTACAGTAAGTGATGCGGAGGTAGTTAGAGCAAGTACAATAAGGTGCAGTCAGCTGACTATAACAGATAAAATATTATACTTTTATTTAGTTGGAGGAGTGAGAATATAAGAGAAAATGTAAGTGGACTCTTATGCAAAAGTCAGCTCTAGCACGTGCTGCTAGACATTTTGTGAGAATGAAAGGTGACGATAGCTGGGTGCCTAGCCTATCGATCTAAGCAGCTAGCCAGCTAGGCTTCCTAACAGGCGGCAGTATTCTAGTGTTTGCTACGCGCAGGTGTTAGTTGTTGCATTAGTAAACGTGAGACAAACAGCTAGCATGGCTTTTTGAGGGAATAATGCTGGTTCAAATATGGTGCCGCATCTAATCAAGCGCAGGCAGCATCACCCAACAAGGTGCGCACCACATGAGAGAAGCGTTTGCTGGAGTCAGTACACACAAACCAGACAAGTGATTATAGTTGTGTGAAAAAAAGAGAACTCTTGCGGGTAAATCACGGTCCTCATACCGTATATAACCTGATGATGATATTGTCGTGAGCATCGATCTCAAAAATTGAGTCAGCCATTTCATATTTCAACCGTACAAGTACATACTCAGCTGTCGAGTTATCCGTTTCAAAAATAGGGTGTTACTTAATTCGAGCTTCGAAATTTGCAACAACCTTAATTTCGTGATATAGATTTTTTTTAATATCATGACCGTCCAGTAAAAAATATATGAAATTTGCATTTCCTCTTTTTCAAATATTTAGTGGAAATTTATGTTTTCTTATGTAATATATGTTGTTGAGCACTATCTTAGCAACAAGGTCCTTGGTAGGAGAACAACCTGGCAGAGGTAGGCGACTCCATGGCAATCTAGCGCCTCCACTCGGCCTCTCACCGACAGCGGCCTTCATGGCCGGCGACTCTCCTCCTCCTCCACCTTCCCCCTCTCTCCACCATACGTCCTCCCTACATACTCAATCGACGGCTAGATCACATCTACGAGGTGTTTATTGTGCTGAACCCCAGATCTCGGATGGTTCAATTGGCTGCTGCAGATGGCACAATCCTTGCCGAAAGAAAACCTAAGGTACGAGAATGTATCCGCCCTGGATCTGAGATCGTTGTGTACCATCGTGTTAAGGTGCAGGCCAAAGAAAATCCCCGTGATAATTCTCTTTGGGGTGATGATAATCTCATCCCGATCTCTAAGGATGGTGATCCCATTTGGTTGCTTGATACAAATCCCATTAATCCATCTTCTATGGCGGTGCATGCGGCTAATACCCTAGATCTGGATTTTTCTAAAGGTTTGAACTTTGCTAAGGAGGTTCGCTGTCTCTTCCAAATGGTTGTTCATCCTTTCATAGGCTCTGCACATTTTACCATGGCCGTTTCTTTTGGACATGCATCCTTTCACCTTGATGATGATTCAGTAGGCCTGGCCTTGGAAGCAGCTATTGGTGGTTATTGCAGCGATATAAATGTTTCAAGATGAATGATCGTGTGTTATCGTTCATGGTATCTTCATAGAAAGTGGGTTTTCATATTATGAAGCTTAGTGACTTTGAATGTTTTTAATTCAAATGCTTTTTTTTCATCTATGGGGTTTTGGTGGTCCAAATTGGTAAACGGTGTTTAAACTTTGGCCAAAGGATTGCGACAATCAGTGGACATTTGTTATGCCTCGTCGTAAAGATCCTTATCGTCATAATGGCTTCATCTTCACAAAGTTTATAATAGCAATGTCAATACTATTAATGATCCTCGTAATGTTACATGTCAATGTGGTTTATGAGAGATTCAGTTCTTACTGTTCAATAACCATTCCACTTTGCCTTCGCCAAGTGTTGTTCCTAGTCCTTGCTCTTTTTTTATTGGTTCTTTCATATTTTCCATCCTAGTGGTTTCTCAGGCTCAATTTCAACCCTTTAACCTACAAGAAGAACCTTTGGATGGTTTTGTTTCTAGACAAGTATAACCTATTCGGCTGGAAGCTAAGAAGGTAGGTTCGAAAAGTGAAGAGGCGACACCTGCTGCTATTGAGTTGGATTCAATTGAGGATGATTTTGAGACCCCACCAACGTCATCATCAACAACCATGTTCTCACTCTACATCATCATATGTGAATAGTTCCCTGTAAGCATGTGAGGTCGATGGGGATTGGATGAGATTCATCATGTAATCATCCATATGTATCGGCATTTGAGGTATTTGTCTTGAGGATATTCTTGTGTGAGTATTGGTACACATTTGCTATGTTTAATGCTTGTTGCTAGGGCCCGAGTGACATGATTTCAGTACTGAACTTCTATTGCTCCATCATATATATGAGTTTCGTATCTATCTGTAAAGTGTATTACCTATTATTGTGTTGAACCGGCGAACCCTAAAGTGACAGTTAGGAAAAACAATAGGAATATGCAATAGTTTGAGGATATTGTGTATTTATGAAGTGTTAATGCTTTGTTTCGGGTTATTCGAAAGGATATACCTTAATTGCTTGTACTTTCAAGTTGGCCCCGGTGAAATGGGCAGGCAAGACAAAAGATGTTATGCAAATTCTCTTGGTTAGTATGCATAACTATATTAGGATCACACACCTACACACCAATGACTTAGAGATGAATGTTGTGTTATTAGGATTACATTATATGATCAATATAATTCATGCAACGCCCCACTATCACGTCATGTCTATGCTTTTAGCCACCGAAAGTTACACATCACTATTTCTGGTGAAAACTGGAAATTAGTTGCTATTATTTACCGCTTGTTCTATTGCTTTGAATCAACTGCTATAAAATCACCACTTGCTTTGAGAGGTTATTGATATACGAGTGTGGTTGAGAGTGATGTCTCAATTCTTAAAGTCTTATTGATATTCTTGTGTTCCCCTTGAGTCGAACTATAAATTTAGGTAATACTTCCCATTGAAGATTTCAACGATCCCCTATACTTGTGGGCATCAAGACACTTTATGGCGCCATTGCCGGGGAACCTAGCTTTATTGGTAAGAACACTTGTTATCCATTACTTGTTGTACTTATTTGTTTCTCATCATGGGAAAGGATAAGGATTTTGCTAAAAAGGTTATTGTTGCCTCCACTACAAGGAAAGATGCACTGGCACCACCAACACACTCTGCATGGGAGGATGCACCGGCACAACCGACTCACTAATCATGGGAGGATGCCCTGGTACCATACCACACATGGGAGGATGCACCTGCAGCACCCGGGTATCACATTGGGGAAGTATATTCTTCTCACATGGAGAATGAGAGCGCGCCTCAGGAGTGGGCACCATGGGGGCAGCAGACACCCTATTATGATGATGGATCGCAAGGTTGGGGGTCATCCCCCAACACCCAGGCTACTAGCTTCCACCCAAGCTTGGGGGAGTATGATTCCTTCCCCTCATTTCCATTGTATATGCCATGCTAGTAATATATAAGTTTTTGATTTGTAGTTTTGTTGTCACAAAAACTTGAAAATCCAAAAATATTTCCACTTTCTAGCCTTTGCAAGTTAATCACCCTTAGTAAAAACCCCAAAACCCAAAAATATTTCACTTGTTTCTTTAGCTTTCTTGCTATTTAATTAGTTGTATTTATGGAGAGCCGCCACATCGCGAAACTCCGTCGCGGGAGTCTGAAGTCTCCGTTCTGGCACTCCACCGGGACGGGGAATTGGAGGAGATCTTCACCGCCATCACCGCCAACGCCTCTCCATCGACCAGCCATGTTTCCCCCATCCATGTGTGAGTAATTCCCCCGCTGTAGGCTGAAGGGGATGGTAGGGATTGGATGAGATTGGTCATGTAATAGTCATAAGATTGTTAGGGCATAGTGCCTAGTATCCGTAGATGTCACTTTTATGATATTGTTGCAACTTGTTATGCTTAATGCTTGTCACTAGGGCCCGAGTGCCATGATCTCAGATCTGAACATGTTATTGATTCATGAAGATATTCGTTGTTTATGATCTTACTGCAAGTTGTATACACACGCTGTCCGGAACCAATGGCCCCGAAGTGACAGAAATCGGGACAACCGGAGGGAATGGTAGTGATGTGAGGATCACATGTGTTCACGGAGTGTTAATGCTTTGCTCCGGTACTCTATTAAAAGGAGTACCTTAATTTCCAGTAGTTTCCCTAGAGGCCCGGCTGCAACCTTATTAAAAGATGTTGTGCAAGTTTCTCATTGCGAGCACGTACGACTAAATATGGAACACATGCCTATTGATTGATTAGTACTTGGATACCGTTTTATTATTATCTGCAAATGCCCTGCTTTGATTGTTACATGAGTTTCTCTCATCCATGCAACGCCGTTAATCCGTCCCTGTGCCTACGTATTTTAATCCTGCTGTTTACTATAATCACTCTGCTGTCTTTATTTCACCTTTGTTATTTCACTATTCCTCTGCCATAAAGCTGTTACTACTGATAAACTCTTGCGAGCAAGTCTGTTTCCAGGTGCAGCTGAATTGACAACTCCGCTGTTAAGGCTTACAAGTATTCTTTGTCTCCCCTTGTGTCGAATCAATAAATTGGGTAATACTTCCCTCGAAAGTTGCGATCCCCTATACTTGTGGGTCATCAAGACTATTTTTAGCGCCGTTGGGGAGCATAGCTTTATTTGGAAGTTCACTTGGATTGATATTGTTCGCTGCAAATTCTCCATCATGGGTAAACCTCGCGATACTAAGATCGCCATATTACCATCCACTACAAGAAAAGGTACAACTCTTAGTACCTCTGCTGCTCTTGATTCACCATCTGTGATAAGTAAACTTGTTTCACCACCACAAGCTTCAAATGCTGGTACTTCTGCTGAATCTGAAAATTCCTCTCATAATTGTGATGATGCTTGTGCTTGATAATGATGGTTCGTTAGGATCTTTTCTAGATGCTACAATTGCTAGGTCTAGGCAAATTGAAAATACTGAAACTCCTAATGAAAATGCTGCTACACCGGTTAATTCACCTGAGTCTTTTAAATATTCTAGTGATGATCTTGATGAAGATTATGTAGAGCTTGATGATGATTTTATTGAAAAATGCAATGCTACTACTGATGCAAGAAAAATTAAAAAGTTGCTTGCAGAACATGCTGTTAGATATAAACTGTCTCCCGATCCTAAATTTGCCACATCTCCTATAAACATTAAGGATAAAGATTATGATTTATCTCTTGATCTATCTCATATAGCTATTGTTGAGAAAACACCCTTTTGTGGTACTGAAAAAGAAAGTGCTGTTGAACACATGACTGAGTTATCTACTCTTAGTGGCTTGTTTTCTGATGATATTAAGATGCGTACTTATTTTGTCGCTAAATTTTTCCTTTCTCATTAAAGGATGATGCTAAAACTTGGTATAATAATTTGCCTCCTGGTTCTATTAAAAGTCCAAAAGAATTGCTTGATGTTTTCTTCCGGAAATACTTTCTGCTAGTGCTCAACATGCTGCTTTGCAGAGAATTTATAATTTTGACCAGGAAGATGGAGAGAAATTGCCTGAGGCTTGGGCGAGATTTTGCTCTCTTATTAGAGCTCAGCCTGACCATGATTTGGAAAAGCATGATTTACTTGATATATTTTATAGTGGACTAACTATTGAGTCTAGGGCATACCTGGATAGTTGTGCTGGTTGTGTTTTCAGGAAAAGAACTCCAGACGACGCTGAAGAATTATTGGCTAAAATAGGAATCATGATGATTGGTCTACACCTGAACCAACCCCGACACCGATAGTAAAGAAGAGGGTATGATTAAATTAAATGATGAAGATATGAGGGAAGCCAAGAAGTCTCTTAAAGAGAAGGGTATTAAACCTGAAGATGTGAAGAATTTACCTCCTATAGAAGATTTATGTGAGATAACTCCCCCTTCATCCATGATTGAGGTACACTCTCTTCAACGCTTTACTAGGGAAGATATTCCGTATTCAAAACCTCCTGCTCAATGCTTAGATGAGTTTGATAATTATATTGTTAAGCAAGAAAACTTTAATATGAGAGTAGAGAATCATTTAATGGAAAATTCTCGAGCTATTAGTGAATTGCATGGTATTGTGGAGAGAACCTCCAATGATGTTAAGATACTTGTTAAACATTTTCAAATGGTTCAAACTCAAATTGATCAACTTACTAAAGTGCAAAATGACTTGTTGGGAAATAATTCTAAAGAAAAACATGCTTATGAAGTAACAACTAGAGGTGGTGTTTCTACCCAGGATCCTCTATATCCTGAAGGGCATCCCAAAAGAGTTGAACAAGATTCTCAATTAACTAAAACTAGTGCTCAAAAAAAAAAGAAAAAGAAACATAAGAATGTTGTAGAATCCTCTGAACCTGTTAATGATCCTAATAGTATTTCTATTTGATGAAACTGAAAGTGGTAATGAACATGATAAAGATAATGATAAGGATGATACTCGATAAAGAAGAGGTTGAAGAAGAACCTGAAAAGCATACTAAAAATAAAAAGTACACTAAAGAAGATTTTATTGCTGAGAAACATGGTAATGAAAGAGAACCTTGGGTTCAAAAGCAAATGCCTTTTCCTGCTAAGAAACTAAAATCAAAGGAGGAGGAACATTATAATAAATTTTGTGATTGGATGAAACCTTTATTTTTGCAAATCCCTTTGACTGATGCTATTAAATTGCCTCCTTATTCAAAGTATATGAAAGACATTGTTACTAACAAAAGGAAAATCCCCAATGAGGAAATTTTCACTATGCTTGCTACTTACTCTTTCAATGGCAAAGTTCCAAAGAAGTTGGGCGACCCAGGTATACCTACTATTCCTTGTTCTATTAAGAATAATTATGTTAGAACTGCTCTATGTGATTTGGGAGCGGGAGTTAGTGTAATGCCTTTTTTCTCTTTATAAGAGACTTGCTTTAGATAAGTTGATACCAACTGATATATCTTTGCAAATGGCTGATAAATCTACTGCTATTCCTGTTGGTGTATGTGAAAATGTTCTTGTTCAAGTTACTCGGCATTGCTTGATATTAACGATTTTGTTGTGTTGGAAATGCTGAAGATGATAATATGTCCATTATTCTTGGAAGACCCTTTCTTAATACTGCAGGGGCTGTTATTGATTGCAATAAAGGCATGGTTACTTTCAATGTTGATGATAAGGAACATACTATCTATTTTCCCAAGAGGATTGATAAAGTATGTGGAGTTAATACAATTTTTAATGTAAAAACTATCAAAGTGGGATCCATTGATTGTCCTATATATGAGCCTAAAGAAGAATATCAAACTCTTGTGATTGGATCCATATCTATTCAATATAAGGTAACATGATTGATTTGAGGTTTATTTCTTCTTATGTCATATAAATTTATTTGGTAGCAAGACTTGATCAACCTTGTTAACAAGTATATTTTAATGCATAAGAGAGCTAAACAACATTTTTTTCTTTCTTCCTTCCTCCACTTATTTTACTTGCTGTAGCACTTTTTGTTTTGCAATATGCTTTAGTTGTTTAAGATTTTGGAAATCATTTTCCTGCGCAGTAATAATTAATTTAATACCCAGAAATGTGCATTTTTCGAAGTTCTCTAAAAATTACAAAAATTACACCGTTGGTCCTATTTTTCGACGAGGCACGGGAGCACCAGAGGATGACTGTGGGGCACCACAGTGCCACCACTGGCGCGGCCAAAGGTGGGCGCGCCACCTTGTGGTGTGGGCCCCTCCTTGCCCCACTACTTCATCTCTTCCTCCCAGCATCTTCTCTCTTACGAAAAAACTCGCACCAAGTTCCTCTTACTCGCGTTTCTGCTCAAAAACTCGCGATTTCTCGATCTCCTTGCTCAGCCCAGATTTCTGTCTGAAATTTGGCACATTTACTCCTTGGTATGTGACTCCTTTGATTGTCCAATTAGAATTTTGTTTGGTTGAGTATATCTTGAATATTTTGCTGCTGTAGATAACATGTTTGGTGAGCTTGCATGCTTGTTCTAAGTGGAAGAAATTAGTTTTGATGCATGTTTAGTACTCTAGCAAGTTCCTATAGTAGTTCCCTTCAACTATATACCTTGAAATCAAATTTTATAATGGTTGTTGAAAATTTCAGAAAATGGAGGGAGTATGCACCAACTTAACCAACAAGAGTTGGAGGTACAGCAAGTCATGAGAGTTCATCGTGAAGAGGAGTATACCCCTCTTATTACCCATGCACGGATTTTATGCGGAATGCAGGAATCCTGCAAGATGTTCAAACACTGATTTCCAATGGGGTTGGAAGGTTTTCTGTTGGTGAACCTCACCAATATGCTAAACTAACGGTGTCGGTTGTGCAGGATTTCGAATTTCATCGGTCTCAAACTAACCCCATGGTCCGGTACAAGATTTATAACAAAACTATCAACTTGCCTTTCAGTGATTTTTGTAGAGCAATTAGAGTGCCGCGGTGGGGATCCTGCGAGAAGATCAGGGGAACGCTGATACGTCTCCAACGTATCGATAATTTCTTATGTTCCATGCTACTTTATTGATGATACCTACATGTTTTATGCACATTATATGTCGTATTTACGCATTTTAAGAACTAACCTATTAACAAGATGCCGAAGAGCCGATTCTTGTTTCTGTTTTTGGTTTCAGAAATCCTAGTAAGGAAATATTCTCGGAATTGGACGAAATCAACGCCCAGGGTCCTATTTTTGCACGAAGCTTCAGAAGACCGAAGAGGGAAGAAAGTGGGGCCACGAGGCCGTCACCATAGGGCGGCGCGGCCTTACTGGCCGCGCGACCTATGGTGTGGGCCCTCGTCGCCCCGACCACCCTTTCGCCTACTTAAAGCCTCCGTCGAAAACCGGTGAGAGCCACGATACGGAAAACCTTCCCGGAGACGCAGCCGCCGCGAATCCCATCTCGGGATTCGGAGATCGCCTCCCTGCCGGGAGGGGATTCATCTCCGGAGGACTCTTCATCGCCATGATCGCCTCCGGAGTGATGAGTGAGTAGTTCACCCCTGGACTATGGGTCCATAGCAGTAGCTAGATGGTCGTCTTCTCCTAATTGTGCTTCATTGTTGGATCTTGTGAGCTGCCTAACATGATCAAGATCATCTATCTGTAATTCTATATGTTGTGTTTGTCGGGATCCGATGGATAGAGAATACTATGTTATGGTGATTATCAATCTATTGTTTATGTGTTGTTTATGATCTTGCATGCTCTCCGTTATTAGTAGAGGCTCTGGCCAAGTTTTTACTCTTAACTCCAAGAGGAGTATTTATGCTCGATAGTGGGTTCATGCCTTCATTGACACAGGGACAGTGACAGAAAGTTCTAAGGTTGTGATGTCTTGTTGCCACTAGGGATAAAACATTGATTCTATGTCTAAGGATGTAGTTGTCGATTACATTACGCACCATACTTAATGCAATTGTCTGTTGCTTAGCAACTTAATGAATGGGGTTCGGATGATAACCTGAAGGTGGACTTTTTAGGCATAGATGCGGTTGGATGGCGGTCTATGTACTTTGTCGTAAGGATTAAATCTCACTATATTTATCATATCATGTATATGCATTGTTATGCCCTTTTCTATTTGTCAATTGCCCACTGTAATTTGTTCACCCAACATGCTTTTATCTTATGGGAGAGACACCTCTAGTGAACTGTGGACCCGGTCCTATTCTTTACATAGCATACAATCTGCAATTATTCTTTCTGTTTTCTTGCAAATAATCATCTTCCACTCGATACGCTTAATCCTTTGTTACAGCAAGCCGGTGAGATTGACAACCTCATTTCGTTGGGGCAAAGTACTTTGGTTTTGTTGTGCAGATTCCACGTTGGCACCGGAATCCTGTTGTTGCGCCGCATCACATTTCGCCACCATCAACCTTCAACGTGCTTCTTGGCTCCTCCTGGTTCGATTAAACCTTGGTTTCTTTCTGAGGGAAAACTTGCCACTGTGCGCATCATACCTTCCTCTTGGGGTTCCCAACGGACGTGTACATTTACGCGCATCAAACGCCGCGGGAGCTCTCGAATCTTTATACAATGATTTGTAATGGGAGGAGCTTCTCCAATGATGGTGGTAAGATTAGTAGCATTCAACAGCCAGCTATCCGCTACTTTGCTTATTTCGTTACAAAGTGCGTTCTTGCTAGAAAGAATGGAGGTAAATTATCTGTCCAAGATTTGGCTTTCTTAGCTGCCGCTTTGCAACAGGATAGGACTTATAATTTGGGTGCTTTAATAGCTTGTAGACTTGCTACTAACCGTGAGAAAGGGGGAATTTGTGGAGGTCTTATCGCCTCTCGCTTATTAGCTATGCATGGTGTGGGACCTCACCATTTAGATATTCCGCTTTCTATAGAGAAGCTTGATGTTGTTTCCATGATTAAACATGAGTTTATTTCAGATGCATCTAATTTGAACAACCTGCATTATAGGATAACTTTGTATAAGAAAAATTGGAGCATAACTAAGAAAATTGAAAAACTAGTACGATTGCCTGCACCTGCTCTGTTTAACCTTGATGCCAGGAAAGGGTGGTCGATCACAGAAAATGAGTTAAACGCATACATAGAAAGGGAAAGCCATCGTGCTAGGGAAGGTGTGGAGGAGGCCGAGGAGCACCCCGATTCTTCATCTGATGCAGCGAGCTCCTCATATCAACATCATGGTCATGTGAAACCTCCACGACATTCGCGCAGGGGGCCACTCCATGTATGATCCACCGGCGTGGAACTCCGACCCTCGATGGGAATGAACTCCACTTAGGCCAAAAGCCTAAGCTTGGGGGGAGGTATACCGGCATCACTCATTCTTTGCATATTATGGTTGCTGGATACCTGTACATACTTGTTTAGTTTCTTAGAGTGGTTTTCTAATGAGAAGGAGATGATATTTGGGGAAGTGCTGTCCAAAAACAGATTCTGGGCTGTTACCAAAAAAATATCGCACAGCCAGAACGTTATTTTGAGTTGCCAATTTTTGAGCATGTGCCCCAGGTTGTTATCTAACTTTCATTAGTTGAACACTTTTTGGTCTGAGCAATGGAAGATTTTTGTTAATTTCGATTTCTGTACTGCTGTCAGGATTTGGCAGATTTCTGTCATCCTTTTCTGTGTTTCTGTCAGTTTGCATTCTTTTGTTTCGCTTTGTTTCTTTCCTAAAACACAAAAAGACCAAAAATATTTCTGTTGTTTCTCTTCACCATTTGTTTATTTGGTTCTTTTCTCTTAGTTTACTTTATTTGCTATCGTTGGTTTGATATGAGAAAACCCAAAAAGATTTTGCTTTGTTTGCTTGTTTTCTTTTGTTCTTGTTTCTAATTCGAAAACATCAAAAATATTTGCTGTTCTTCTTTGGTTTGTAAAGTTCATCATGAGTTCAATGGTCTTCGGTGGCTGGAGCGTGGTTTTCATTTCATATTATCCAAGCTACACAAGTGAAAGGCAATAATGACGATCTACGACAATCTGATTGTGGTAAGAGGCTGGTATGAACTCTATTTGTTTTTGTTTTTGTACATATAATCATCCATGTGAGCATGCTTAGTTGGTTCATGTGAGGTATATGTTATTTGAGAAAGTCTAGTAGTTCATGATCTCTCATGTTTAGCTCCAATTTATTAATATGAGTAGCATGTCATGGATGTTCGCTTGCATTGTTTTATTCATAAGTAAGTATGGCATTGTGGTATCCTCCTCTGAATAATTCATTTATATCGACTTGGCACATGCTCACGCATGCATATGACTGAACAAAAAGTCAATTAAGCCTCGATGATCTATATTGCTTCAGAGTTCTTGTATCACTTTTATGCCTCCGTTAATTTATTTTGCCGCAAGCATGATTATGACAGTTATTGCTCTCTTGATTTGTCGCTTCCTAGTCTTTTGCTAGCCTTCACTTGTACTGAGCGGGAACGCCGCTCGTGCTTCCAAACACCTGAAAACCAAGTTGTTCCAAAGTGTCCACCATAAATACCTATGCATGGCATTTCAAACCATTCCAAGTAAATTCTCATGCGCTACCTTTAAAACTTTCAAAATGCTTCTCAATTTGTGTTAATGTTTCATAGCTCATGAGGAAGTATGTGGTGTTTAGCTTTCAACCTTGTCATTTACTTTTGACGGACTCTCATATGGACTAGTGGCACATCCGCTTATCCAATAATTTTGCAAAAAGAGCTGGCAATGGGATTCCCAGTCCCAAATTAATTAACTTAAATAGACACTCCTCCACGGTTTGTGATTGTTGGACGGCACCGAAGGATTCGGTTAGCCATGGCTTGTGTAAGCAAAGGTTGGGGGAAGTGTCATCATCATAATAAAACTTAAATAAAAAGGCACTCCTTCATGGTATGTGATTGTTGGCAGGCACCCGATTCGGTTAGCCATGGTTTGTGTAAGAAAGGTTGGAAGGAGTGCCACATAAACATGCAAATAAAATGGGAGCCGCTCTTGTGAGTCCGGTTGATGAGGTAGTTTGTGTACCCATTACCATTCGTTGACAACAACAAACACCTCTCAAAATAATTTTACTCCTGCTTTGCAAATGAAAAGCTCTAGCGCATGTTAATCCCTGCTTCCCTCGAAGGGTCAATCTTTTACTTTTATGTTGTGTCTCCATTCTTTCTTTGAGCACTATCTTGAGAGCACTGTCATTCTTAGTATAATATGCTTGTCTCAAAATATGATTGATTGTGGTATAACTTTGATGCTTTTATCTTTGACAATCACTACTTCTAGTCTTTCTATGAACTCCAGAGGTGCCTCGGCATTTATGTTTTGCCGATCAAATACGGGCAAGCGAGATACCACTTTATCATATTCTCTTATGAACATTGCAATCCTTCTTATATACATGATTCATGATGCTTATTATTAATTGTTGGTACCTCTCCATGATTGACATAGCTGTTGGATGATCTTATTTGCATGTATCTCATTATGAACTACTTGAGTATCAGCCATAGCATGAGAATATATACATCATATGAGCAAATGTGTTCGTGAAAGTTCTTTTATCGCTCAGTTGTTAACTGAATTGCTTGAGGACAAGCAATAAGCTAAGCTTGGGGGGAGTTGATACGTCCAAAACGTATCTACTTTCCCACTTTTGCTATTGTTTTGCCTCTAATTTGTGTATTTTGGATACAACTAACACGGACTAACGCTGTTTTCAGCAGAATTGCTCTGGTGTCTCGTTTTTGTGCAGAAATCCAACTTTCGGAAAATCCTCGAATTTATGCGAAGGCCTATTTTCAGAATACTGACGGAGCCCGAAGGACAAGTAAGGTGGAGGCCCGGCCCCACACCATAAGCGGCGCGGCCTAGGGGGAGCGCGGCCCTATGGTGTGGCCCCCTCGGTCGGCCTCCGACGCCCTCCTTCTACTTATCGGCCTCGACCTAAAAACGCACAGGGAGAAGTCGAAATCGCCAGAAACCCTCCAGAGAGGAGCTTCTCCAATGATGGTGGTAATATTAGTAGCATTCAACAGCCAGCTATCCTCTACTTTGCTTATTTCGTTACAAAGTGCGTTCTTGCTAGAAAGAATGGAGGTAAATTATATGTCCAAGATTTGGCTTTCTTAGCTGCAGCAAGGATAGGACTTATAATTTGGGTGCTTTAATAGCTTGTAGACTTGCTACTAACCGTGAGAAAGGAGGAATTTGTGGAGGTCTTATCGCCTCTCGCTTATTAGCTATGCATGGTGTGGGACCTCACCATTTAGATATTCCGCTTTCTATAGAGAAGCTTGATGTTGTTTCCATGATTAAACATGAGTTTATTTCAGATGCATCTAATTTGAACAACCTGCATTATAGGATAACTTTGTATAAGAAATATTGGAGCATAACTAAGAAAATTGAAAAACTAGTACGATTGCCTGCTGCTAACCTTGATGCCAGGAAAGGGTGGTCGATCACAGAAAATGAGCTAAAGGCATACATAGAAAGGGAAAGCCATCGTGCAAGGGAAGGTGTGGAGGAGGCCGAGGAGCACCCTGATTCTTCATCCGATGCAGCGAGCTCCTCATATCAACATCATGGTCATGTGAAACCTCCACGACATTCTTCTGCGCAGGGGCCCTATTACCACTCCATGTATGATCCACCGGCGTGGAACTCCGACCCTCGATGGGAATGAACTCCACTTAGGCCAAAAGCCTAAGGGAGGTATACCGGCATCACTCATTCTTTGCATATTATGGTTGCTGGATACTTGTACATACTTGTTTAGTTTCTTAGAGTGGTTTTCTAATGAGAAGGAGATGATATTTGGGGAAGTGCTGTCCAAAAACAGATTCTGGGCTGTTACCAAAAAAATTCGTACGCACAGCCAGAACGTTATTTTGAGTTGCCAATTTTTGAGCATGTGCCCAGGTTGTTATCTAACTTTCATTAGTTGAACACTTTTGGTCTGAGCAATGGAAGAGTTTTGTTAATTTCGATTTCTGTACTGCTGTCAGGATTTGGCAGATTTCTGTCATCCTGCTTTTCTGTGTTTCTGTCAGTTTGCATTCTTTTGTTTTCGCTTTGTTTCTTTCCTAAAACACAAAAAGACCAAAAATATTTCTGTTGTTTCTCTTCACCATTTGTTTATTTGGTTCTTTTCTCTTAGTTTACTTTATTTGCTATCGTTGGTTTGATATGAGAAAACCCAAAAAGATTTTGCTTTGTTTGCTTGTTTTCTTTTGTTCTTGTTTCTAATTCGAAAACATCAAAAATATTTGCTGTTCTTCTTTGGTTTGTAAAGTTCATCATGAGTTCAATGGTCTTCGGTGGCTGGAGCATGGTTTTCATTTCATATTATCCAAGCTACACAAGTGAAAGGCAATAATGACGATCTACGACAATCTGATTGTGGTAAGAGGCTGGTATGAACTCTATTTGTTTTCGTTTTTGTACATATAATCATCCATGTGAGCATGCTTAGTTGGTTCATGTGAGGTCTATGTTATTTGAGAAAGTCTAGTAGTTCATGATCTCTCATGTTTAGCTCCAATTTATTAATATGAGTAGCATGTCATGGATGTTCGCTTGCATTGTTTTATTCATAAGTAAGTATGGCATTGTGGTATCCTCCTCTGAATAATTCATTTATATCGACTTGGCACATGCTCACGCATGCATATGACTGAACAAAAAGTCAATTAAGCCTCGATGATCTATATTGCTTGAGTTCTTGTATCACTTTTATGCCTCCGTTAATTTATTTTGCCGCAAGCATGATTATGACAGTTATTGCTCTCTTGATTTGTTGCTCCCTAGTCTTTTGCTAGCCTTCACTTGTACTGAGCGGGAACGCCGCGTGCTTCCAAACACCTGAAAACCAAGTTGTTCCAAAGTGTCCACCATAAATACCTATGCATGGCATTTCAAACCATTCCAAGTAAATTCTCATGCGCTACCTTTAAAACTTTCAAAATGCTTCTCAATTTGTGTTAATGTTTCATAGCTCATGAGGAAGTATGTGGTGTTTAGCTTTCAACCTTGTCATTTACTTTTGACGGACTCTCATATGGACTAGTGGCACATCCGCTTATCCAATAATTTTGCGAAAAGAGCTGGCAATGGGATTCCCAGTCCCAAATTAATTAACTTAAATAGACACTCCTCCACGGTTTGTGATTGTTGGACGGCACCCGAAGGATTCGGTTAGCCATGGCTTGTGTAAGCAAAGGTTGGGGGGAGTGTCATCATCATAATAAAACTTAAATAAAAAGTCACTCCTTCATGGTATGTGATTGTTGGCAGGCACCGAGGATTCGGTTAGCCATGGTTTGTGTAAGAAAGGTTGGAAGGAGTGCCACATAAACATGCAAATAAAATGGGAGCCGCTCTTGTGAGTCCGGTTGATGAGGTAGTTAGTGTACCCATTACCATTCGTTGACAACAACAAACACCTCTCAAAATAATTTTACTCCTGCTTTACAAATGAAAAGCTCTAGCGCATGTTAATCCCTGCTTCCCTCTGCGAAGGGTCAATCTTTTACTTTTATGTTGTGTCTCCATTCTTTCTTTGAGCACAATCTTGAGAGCACAACTGTCATTCTTAGTATAATATGCTTGTCTCAAAATATGATTGATTGTGGTATAACTTTGATGCTTTTATCTTTGACAATCACTACTTCTAGTCTTTCTATGAACTCCAGAGGTGCCTCGGCATTTATGTTTTGCCGATCAAATACGGGCAAGCGAGATACCACTTTATCATATTCTCTTATGAACATTGCAATCCTTCTTATATACATGATTCATGATGCTTATTATTAATTGTTGGTACCTCTCCATGATTGACATAGCTGTTGGATGATCTTATTTGCATGTATCTCATTATGAACTGCTTGAGTATTAGCCATAGCATGAGAATATATACATCATATGAGCAAATGTGTTCGTGAAAGTTCTTTTATCGCTCAGTTGTTAACTGAATTGCTTGAGGACAAGCAATAAGCTAAGCTTGGGGGAGTTGATACGTCCAAAACGTATCTACTTTCCCGAACACTTTTGCTATTATTTTGCCTCTAATTTGTGTATTTTGGATACAACTAACACGGACTAACGCTGTTTTCAGCAGAATTGCTCACAGTGTCTCGTTTTTGTGCAGAAATCCAACTTTCGGGAAAATCCTCGGAATTTATGCGAAGGCCCTATTTTTCCAGAATACGACGGAGCGAAGGACAAGTAAGGTGGAGGCCCGGGGCCCCACACCATAAGGCGCGGCCTAGGGGGCCGCGCGGCCCTATGGTGTGGCCCCCTCGGTCGGCCTCCGACGCCCCCGGACTACTTATCGGCCTCGACCTAAAAACGCACGGGGAAGTCGAAATCGCCAGAAACCCTCCAGAGCCGCCACATCGCGAAACTCCGTCGCGGGAGTCGAAGTCTCCGTTCGGCACTCCAGGACGGGGAATTGGAGGAGATCTTCACGCCATCACCGCCAACGCCTCTCCATCGACCAGCCATGTTTCCCCCATCCATGTGTGAGTAATTCCCCCGCTGTAGGCTGAAGGGGATGGTAGGGATTGGATGAGATTGGTCATGTAATAGTCATAAGATTGTTAGGGCATAGTGCCTAGTATCCGTAGATGTCACTTTTATGATATTGTTGCAACTTGTTATGCTTAATGCTTGTCACTAGGGCCCGAGTGCCATGATCTCAGATCTGAACATGTTATTGATTCATGAAGATATTAGTTGTTTATGATCTTACCTGCAAGTTGTATACACACGTTGTTGTCCGGAACCGGCCCCGAAGTGAGAAATCGGGACAACCGGAGGGAATGGTAGTGATGTGAGGATCACATGTGTTCACGGAGTGTTAATGCTTTGCTCGGTACTCTATTAAAAGGAGTACCTTAATTTCCAGTAGTTTCCCTAGAGGCCCGGCTGCCATTTGGTAGGACAAAAGATGTTGTGCAAGTTTCTCATTGCGAGCACGTACGACTAAATATGGAACACATGCCTATTGATTGATTAGTACTTGGATACCGTTTTATTATTATCTGCCTGCTTTGATTGTTACATGAGTTTCTCTCATCCATGCAACGCCCGTTAATCCGTCCCTGTGCCTACAGTATTTTAATCCTGTTGTTTACTATAATCACTACTGCTGTCTTTATTTCACCGCTTTGTTATTTCACTATTCCTACGCCATAAAGCTGTTACGATAAACTCTTTGAAGCAAGTCTGTTTCAGTGCTGAATTGACAACTCCTGTTAAGGCTTACAAGTATTCTTTGTCTCCCCTTGTGTCGAATCAATAAATTGGGTAATACTTCCCTCAAAGACTGTTGCGATCCCCTATACTTGTGGGTCATCAGGCTGCCTTGTCCCCTCCTTCACCCCTAGGGTTTCCGCACAAGGGGGGCTTGCCTCCCAAGTCGCTCCCCTAGAATCAAGGGATTCTCCCTTATCCCTTGGGGGGTTGGCCGGTTGGGCCTTGAGAGCATGGTGCTCCTGGCCCATTAGGCCTGGGCTGCACCCTCTCAGCTCATGTGGCCCCTCCCGGGGTGGTGGGCCCACAAGTGGCTCCCCTGGAACCTTCTAGAAATACTTTGGTCATCCACCGAAATAATCCCGAACTTTTCTGAAATGCGGAAGGTGACTTGCCTTTTATGAATCTTATTCTCCGGACCATTCCGGACCTCCCGTGATGTCCTGGATCCAATCCAAGACTCCGGACAACATTTGGTGTCCATATCATATTCCATATCTACTTAAACAACATCGAACCTTCAGTGTGTCACCCTACGGTTCGCGAACTATGCAGACATAATTGAGACACCTCTCCGACCAATAACCAATAGCGGGACCTGGAGATCCATAATGGATCCTACATATTCAACGATGACCTCATGATCGAAAGAACCATAAACATATGATACCAATTCCTTTTGTCGCGCGATACTTTATTTATCCGAGATTCGATAATCGGTATCTCCATACCTAGTTCAATCTCGTTACTGATAAGTAATCTTTACTCGTACCATGATATGACATCCCTTGTGACTTAGTCACATGCTTGCAAGCTAATTGGATGTCATTCCAGCGAGAGGGCCTGATGACGTTGGGACACCAAGTGCAGAGTGTTGTGTCAGCAAAGTATTTTCCCCACAAGGGTGACTCGAGGGTTTATATCGAACTCTCGGGGAACTGGATGAACGAGTATTCTCCTCTCTATTCTTCTAGAAATCCTGCAGGTAAAGTAAATGACTTGTGTCCCCAACTCCACCGTGTGGTTGTCAAGCACAAGGTTTTGTGTAAGTAAATAACACAAGTTGAAATAAAAACAAGTAATTAAAAACTAAACTAGATAAAATAACTAAGTAAAAACTGTAAAGAGGTTGATTGTTTTTGGTGTTTTGGATGCAAATAAGAAAAGTAAATATTTTTGCATTTTCGGATTAAAATAGTGCAGCAAATAGAAAACAAGGTAAAAGCAATATAAAGGTGTTTCTTATGATTAAAAGTGGACCGGGGCTCATGGGTTCACTTGACTATTCTCTTTTAAAGTTGTGGTGGACAAAAGGAATTCATCAATGAGATATGAATGTGCATATAATATTATATGTAAGATCAGAATTAATATGGGCATCACGTCCTATCATAGAGATGATGCAACACACCTCTCTTATACTCCACAAGAAAGAAACTTCATCAATCTTGTATTGGGAATTAACAGAGCATAGCAAAATAAGTACTTTGACATGAAGTTTGAATATCAAATATGCTACCTTGAACAAACAAGATCACCACTACTATCAGATGATGAACATAGCACGTGCATTCACTTTATCCCTAGCGTGGTAGCAAAAGAAAGACAAAGCCATAATAGATCTTGAACATATTGTCACTATCCACTCACTAAAATCATGCTACTCCATCTAATACACACATCACCCCACACACGCTCTTGCACATACATTTGATCAGAACAAATACTTAAGAACGAGGTACATAATATGCATCTATAAATACATCTCACCATATAATAAGATCAGATCTCATAAAACAATATCATAGAATAAGGATCCACCACATAGGTATTACAAATATGACCATAATCATGATATGTAGCTCATATGGCACTAAAAACTATGAAGAACATGAGAGAAATAGATCAAGCTAATGCCACAAACCGTAGTCTAGAGGTGGACTACTCCCTCTTGGTCATGGTGATGATGATGAAGACGTTGGAGAAGGGGGAGATCCCTCCGGTGGTGATCCGGAGGAGCTTCCCCATCCAATCTTCTCTGGCACCTCCGCTTTCGTGATTCTGTGTTTGTGCGGTGCTCTCCTCCCGAGAACTCTTCGGGGTCATATATATAGTCATTTTAGGGAAAAATACGTTGGTTCACGAAAGAATCAGGGCAAACGGACGATCGACGGCTGAAAGAGGGGGGGCGCCCTCCCTTCCTGGGAGTGCCACCTGGCCTCTTTCAGGCCTCAGGCCTCTTCAGGTGAGCTTCTAGGGCCCATGTTGCTTCTCCCAATGAAAAAGTGAAGCTCCAAAAATCTTAGGTCGATTTGACTCCGTATAGGTCTCTGAAAGTGAAAATACACAAAACAAGGTTTTCTTGTTCTGCAACGTTACAACAAAATTAAAGGGGATCATTGGTAAATCCTCATAAATAAATGTAAAACATAGTATTATCATCATATATGTTGAAAATACGTGGGCATTCAATATGATAAAGGGCAAAGTTCATGTATGCATTTGAAAACACAGAAGTTCCAATTTGAAAACACTTGTTCATCCGGATCTGGTGATACCCGGAATAAGCGTCAAGAAAACACAGAAGTTCCACCCCTGCTGTCGAATCAATGACTTGGTCAATGCGCGGCAAGGGGAACGGATCCTTCGGACAATGCTTATTCAAGCCGGAGTAATCGATGCACATTCTTAGTATTTGAGAATTCTTTTTGGGTACAAGGACGGGTTTGCGACCCAATCGGTATGGATAACTTCTACTACAAAACCTGCCTCTAGTAAATTTGCTAATTCCGTTCCTATGGCGCGGCGCTTCTTGTCTCCAAAGCATCGCCGCTTGCTTTCCGGTTTTGCACCGGATTTATGTTGAGGTAGTGCTCGGCGTTCCCTTGGTACTCCGGACATGTCAGAAGGTTGCCATGCAAAGATATCCATGTTAGCTCGGAGGAACTCGACGAGCGCGCTTTCCTATTTGGGGTCCATGTTGGCTCGACTGACACTGCTTTGAGCTATCGCCTACTATGAAGTCGTGCCTTTTGGTGTCTATCGCGACTGGAGCAGTTCTTGTTCGGAGATCTGCTTCTTAGTAGTGCATCTCACTCGGATCCACCGCGGCTAGCCTTGCAGCTCCTCTTCAGATATTACGGATTCTGCAAAGGCGGCTTCGCCCTCCTCGCTGTCCCTAGCTTTCTTGTAGTCTCCGGATACGGTGATCATACCGTTAGGACCCGGAATATTGAGCTTGTTGTAGATGTAGCCTGCCCTGGCATGGAACTTGTGGTAGGTGGGCCTGCCGAAGATTACATGGTAGGAGATTTTGAAGGGCACTACTTCGAACATGATCATCTCTTCGCGGTAATTGTTAACATCGCCGAGGCACGGGAAGTTTGATGCTGCCTAGGGAGTTTGCCTTTTACCGGAACACCATGAAATTCGGTGGTCTGTGTTTGAGCTGCTCCTTGGTAAGGTTCATCCTCTCCAGGGTCTCCAGGTACATGATGTTCAAGCTCCGCCATCCATATGGCACTTGGAGAAGTCATACCGTCGATGCGGGGACTTATCACCAGAGCGTAGCATTCTTTGGGGATGACCGGATGATCCGACCCGTCAAAGGTGCGAGCTTTCTCCGACCACTTGACATCGCGCACCGGAGCGTGGCGTTCAAGAGCGGACGCGATTTCTTGGCACACTGTTGAGTTCGAGGAAGGTGTGGTAAGCTCCAACACTCTTTTTCCGAAGGGGTTGGATTTGTTAGCTGCGGTACCCTCTTTGGGATCCGGCGAAGCGTCATCCTCGTCCATCGCCTCAGAACTGTCCTCGTCTTTGTCCTTGTTCTTGCCCTTGTCTCCTTTGCCGCGAGGGCGGTGCTTCCGGGCTCGCATGTATCCTGCTTCCGGGTCATTTTTAAGATCATTGACCCACTTGCAGTTGCGGTTGGTGTGAGTGGATTTGCCTGTAGCCGGATCTAAATGGGCCAGGCACGGCATATCCCTGTATTCCTCGTACGTCTGGGGAGCACGGGTTCTGGTAGTGGTGACCTCGTCAGCGCGTTGCTGGCCCCTGCCGGCTCCGCCACCACGTCCGCGACCTCTTCCACCTCCTGGACCTCTGCGTTGGAACGTCATGGCGACCATGTCGGATCCTCCACCTTTGTAGTCTTCAGAGGGGTTCTTCCGCTTGTTGTTGTTGCTGCTGTCGCCGTTGTCACGGTTTCTCTTTTGTTGGTGGAGGGGTATGGCTGTAGCTGCGAGATCTTCGCCTGCGTCATCATCGGCGGCGGTGTGATCACTGGCGATGTTAATCATCTCATCCAATGTCAGTTTGTTTGCATTAACCAGGCAGGTAAGCTTGTGCCGCAGCAGCCCGCCTTTCTGCAAGCCACCAATGAAGGCGTGCATAGCTGTGCGGTTATCCACGTTCTCGCACTCATTTCTGATTGCCAACCATCGGGTGAGGAAACTCCTAGATGTTTCACCCTTCTTCTGGATGCATGCCTGCAGATCGCTTGTGGTGGCCGGTCTTTTGTAGGTGCCCCTGAAGTGATTCTCGAAAGCTTTCTTCAGATCAAACTAGCAAAAGATGGAATTCTCCTCGAGGTCGCTGAGCCAAACACGAGCTGGACCAATAAGGTACAACTGGAGCATGCGGCAGGCTATGTTGGGGTTCCTCCGGCGAAGGTTACTGCATTGTAGTAATCCTCAATCCAGGTATCCGACCTTTCACTCCCATCATAATGCTTCAGGTTTCCGGGTAACTTGAGGTTCAAGCTTCTTGGCTTTGGTTCCTCTCGGATCATCCTGCCAAAGCACTTTGGGCCGATGTAGTCGGATCTGTACTCGTTGAGACGTTCTCGTGCATCGCGCGGGCCGCCGCCAGGGGTTTTTGAGTGAGAGCGGGACCTCCGGCCGCCGCCTCCACCTCCTCGCCCTCAGATTCCCGGCGCTCTTCCCGCGGCTGACTCTGGCTTCGGTGGTTACCTTCTTCTTGGTGACGGTCGCCTCCGTCGTTCCGGCTCCTGCGGGGCTCAGGCGCGTGCTCTTCGTTCCGACTCCTTCTAGGCTCAGGTTCGCACTCTTTGTTCCGGCTCCTGCGAGGTTCCGGCGTGCGCTCCCTGCTCCTGTTCCTTGGAGGCGGCATGTTGTCGCGGATGTTGATTCCACCGGGCCCATGGGGCCTAGTGTTTCCGGCTGGACTTCGGCGGCGAGGTGGCAACGGAGGACGCGGAATCCGGGGTGGAGGTGACGGATTTCGGTACTTGTATTTGCCAGCATACATAGGGCCCTTTCCCTTTGTCGGATCTCTCGGAGTTGAATCCGAGGGCACCGAGATTGGGTTCGGATGTTCCCTGACTTTTCTCCTGTGCTCCGTGGATCCGGTGCGCGATTCATCATCACGATGTTGATTGCCGAGGGCATCCTTCTACGCGGTGGACACACAGTGTTCCGGGTTGGACTCCAACCTGTGCGAAGTGTCTGCCTTGCTCTGCTGCTTCATTGCTGAGGCAACGAGCGTACAGACGTAGTTGATATCAATCTCCTCGTCCTTCTTTTTCAGGAGCTCCGCAGCCTTTTTCATGTTATCCTTTGGAGTTGTGAGTGGCTGTTGCTCAGTGGGAGTTGCAAAGGTGATCTTGCGGGGAGGGATGGCTTCTCGCCTGATTCTGTCAACCTCCGCCTGAGCATGGCTCATCTTGGCCTCCCAGTGCTTTTGGAGTTGCCTGACTTTTTCGAGTGATTCGTCAACCTCGCGATCTTTCTTGCTAAAATGGTCCACAAAAATGCGCAGCCTCTTTCCTCTCATCCAACATCGCAGCTGCGGTGCTGGCAAACTTTTTGGCGGTGGCCAGCATCTCCTTCCTCTTGGCTTCTAGAGCCTCCAGATCTGCGGCGTTGTCAGGAGTTATAGGTTTATTGAGGATAGCCGAGTGCGCGATTGCATCCATGCCTGCCTGCTCGACTATTTCTTCTGGGGACAGGACTTCCTTATGCGGCCGTTCCCGTGATAGCGGAGATCCTGCATTGGATGGTCCTAGGTCGGAGGGAGTGTTCTCATCTTCTGCTTCCTGCTGATCCAGTGCCGCTAAGGTTGCGAGAACCTGCTTAGGCTGGGCGGAATCTACTTCAGATTGTTCACCGCCTCCGAGTTCTTTGAACTTGCGGTTGTACTCTTTCGTGTTCATGGAGGAGGCGTCGTCAGCGTTTTCCCCAATCTCGAGCTCCTTTGTCAGGCGGTTGTATTCTTCTGTGCCTATTGAGGAGGCATCGTCGGAAATTGGGCTTAAGTTGCCGAGGATTGATTCCTCGGTGTCCGGCTTCCTCTTGTCCCGGAGCATCGCTGTTCGAGCTTCCTGCTGCGTGGCGTCCTTGATGGGGCCTCTTGAGGAGGAGCGGCTCTGCGGTAAGAAGTGCAGTGGCACCTCTTCTTCTCTAACACCTGGGATACCCAGGCGGATCTGCATTGGTCTTCCACCGTGATCTCCTGCTCATGGGCGGATTGGGTGGGCTTTGAATTTTCTAGATCTAAGGCGGAATCTTCCTTAGGAAGCTCCTGCGGCTCAGATCGGATCTTCGCGACTGCGTCCTGCTCAGCGGTGGTCACATCAGCGTTACTTACCAGGGTGTTTC
Organism: Lolium multiflorum; assembly: GCA_030979885.1. Classification (NCBI taxonomy): domain Eukaryota; kingdom Viridiplantae; phylum Streptophyta; class Magnoliopsida; order Poales; family Poaceae; genus Lolium; species Lolium multiflorum. The sequence continues at coordinate 230,228,867 of CM061749.1, read as the reverse complement.
CGTCGGAATCGACGGTTTCGCCGATGAAGATGTGGATGCCGCCGATTGGGACAATGGAGAGTTTGGTGGGATCGGTTTTAGCCGGAATCCAGCACTCGTCCGGAGGGACGATCGGAAATTTCCCGGCGTAAAGGACACGCCCCACCGCGATGGTATCGTCGTAGCTTCCCATGGCGGAACCCTCCTGGTTTCGGCCTCCAAACGCACTAGGCCCCACGGTGGGCGCCAACTGTCGTTGCCTATTCGACGGTACCTCAGAGGAGGGATCCTCACGAGGGGAGAAGAAGTAGGGGCCATAGGGCGGAGAGCCCTCGGGACGGTGGTACGCGATTTACCCAGCTTTGGAACACCTGCACGGAGACAGGGCCTACTGCTGCTTGTCTGGTATTATTTGGGCGCTTTCGCGTTGTTACAATGAGTTGTGGTTGTGCCTCTAGGGCTCCCAGGATCCGGCTTATAAAGGCGCACGTATCTATGGTTTACACGGAGAGTCCTAGCCGGAATACAAGTTACCTAACTACGGTACAATATCTTGCCGTGTACGTCAAGGATTCGCCTTCCCTTCTATGTCGTACCAGATCCGGCTACCCTTGTTGGGCCAAGCCGGATCCGACTTCCAAGGTCGGTCCGGTGGATCCGGCTCCTTATTCCTGGACTGGACTTCATCCATCTTGATGTACAACAACTGGGCCGCCCGATGGGCCTCATGCCACCATTACCGTCTATGGGCCACCCGGGCTTACCGGATCCAGGCACTGTCGATGGTACACCCATGAAGTATACCCACAACAGTGTGTGTCCATCATATCATTCTCCTAATGATGTGATATTGTTAGTAATAACGTCCAATGTTCATGATCAGAAAACCATGACCATCAATTAATCAACAAGCTACTTAAACAAGAGGCTTACTAGGGACTCTGGTTTGTTTACAAAATACACATGTATTAATGTTTCTAGTTAATACAATTATAGCAACCACTTTATTATTCCCTCTTGGGTATATCTCCAACAGTATCCCACTTGCACTTTAGTTAGTTGTATTTATAGGGTTCATAGCATAGAAAACAAAAAATCTACCGCAAGAACGTATAAAACCAAGATCCAATCTATAAAACCTATGCAACGATATAGATGAGAAACCAACCCCGTAGATCCAAAGTGTTAATGAGATCATCTCGTGGTTGATGTAGAAATCCTTTCCGGTGCTGTGATCGGGCAGAAATTTCGTACTCGGTCACACGTACGGTGTCGATGTAGACGTCCTCTCCCCATTCCAGTGCGCAGAGGATGTAGTCGATCCCCTCGGAATCCCATCAACACAACGGCGTGGTGATGGTGGTGGAGGAGAAATCCTGCAGGGCTTCGCCAAGCCTGCGCATGAAGAAGGAGGAGGGAGAGAGGGTGGAGGCTAGGGTTAGGGGAAGGGGAAGGAGTGGGCTGCGCCCCTACCCCTACCGTCTTTATATAGGGGAGGGTGCGGCTAGGGTTTCCTCTTGGCCCCTCCTCCACCCCTAGGACCGGCGCACAAGGGGGGGGGGGGACTTGCTCCCAAGTCCCTCCTAGAATCAGGGATCCTCCCTTATCCCTTGGGGGTTGTCTGGCTGGGCCTTGAGGGAATGGTGTGCCCCACCAGTGGCCCCTCTGGAACCTTCTAGAAGTACTCCAGCCATCCATCGAAATAATCCTGAACTTTTCTGAAACCCGGAACAAGACTTGCCTTATATGAATCTTATTCTCAGGACCATTCCAGACCTCCTCGTGATGTCCTGGATCCAATCTGAGACTCCGAATAACATTTGTTCTCCATCTCATATTCCACATCTACTTAAACTACATGGAACCTTAAGTGTGTCACCCTACGGTTCGCGAACTATGCAGATAGATCGAGACACCTCTCCGACCAATAACCAATAGAGGGATCTGGAGATCCATAACAGCTCCTTCGTATTGAATGATGAACTCATGGTCAAAAGAACCATAAACATATGATACCAATTCCCTTTTGTCGCGCGATACTTTACTTATCCGAGATTCGATCATCGGTATCTCCATAACTAGTTCAATCTCGTTACTGATAAGTACCCTTTACTCGTACCGTGATATGACATCCCTTGTGACCTAGTCACATGCTTGTAAGCTAATTGGATGCCATTCCACCTAGAGGGCCCAGAGTATATCTCTCCGCCATTTGGATGGACAAATCCCACTCTTGATTCAGGCGCTTCAACTTATATTTTCAGAATATCTAATGCCACCTTTATAACCACCCAGTTACGAAGTGGCGTTTGATGTTATCAAAGTATTGCTGTGGTGTTGGTGATTAACATGATCTCATGGTCGAATGATTAGGTTACTATGTATTTGAGAGCTTATAGCAAAACGAACTTGATGACTAGATCTTATTGATATGCTTACTATGGGTGTGTGTCCAGCATATCATTCTCCTAATGATGTGATATTGTTATTAATAACATCTAATGTTCATGATCAGGAAACCATGATCATCACTTAATCAACAAGCTAGTTAAAAGAAGAGGTTTACTTGGGACTCTGGTTTGTTTACAAAACACACATGTATTAATGTTTCGAGTTTATGCAATTATAGCATGGGATGCAAATATTTATTATAAACACAAAGATATAATAATAACCACTTTATTATTGCCGCATATCTCTAACAGTATTTTCCACCCAAAACTAGAACCACAAAAATATTTTCGTTTTTGTAAAGCACCTAGAAGGAGTAACAGAAATCTGCATGATGCTGCTCACTGTTTTATTTTTATTTATTTACATGTATATCCGATTAGGCTGAAAATTCTGCAGAAAATACAACTTTTCATCCCCTACACACACAAAAATTGGCAAAAAAAATCCTCAGATGTTGTAGTAGGGCTAAGCTAGGCTGCATTGTTGCAACAATTTGCTGGCAGATTTTAATATTCATCACTAAATGTGGCTAGTTGAACTTGCAAATGATCCCAAATGAGTACTATGAATATATATATGGATCATATATAGCCACTATGAACCACTACTTTGACACCATTTTATTTAAAATTATGAGGAATAAACATGCAGTACATTTGGTCAAACTCTTGGAAATGAGGTATTAGATGAACCAAATTATATTCTGTTGACTCTGTTCCATATGTGGGTATATATATTGTGCAGTTCCGGTTGGGAGAGGAAGAACAACAATGATGAATCAATTTGGAGGTATGACACCTTTGCTATATTTATGTGTGCAATTTAACTATAGCAAGTGCTTGTGCATAGCTTCATCAATACTTAAGGAAGTGATAATGGATGGTTACCCTTTGTGTGTTTTTTCTCGCTATATAATGAGGCAAATGAGATACTATTGAGACACATTATTTAGACTTTATTGAGCGACATTATCTTTGAATAAATGTCTATACATCCCATTATGGTTGTTATTACAAAAGTGGCACATATTCAATGATGAATATTTATATTCCTATGTGTCTTTGAAATATGAAGGTTGATGTTTGTGTGACAGTCCGTTGTTTCAAATGGTGAACCTCATCGTTGAACCATATGTTGATAGTATCTTTAGTAGACCAACCAGCCTCTCGCTAGCCTTTAAACCAATTCCACCATCATGGCTATCATTATGTTGGTGGGCAAATATCCATGGGCCACTATCCTAAAAATAGAAGAACAAAAATATATAAATAAAAAAAGAGAACGAACCCAATGAGTTGGTTGTTATGATGATACCAAAGAAAGGGCAAAAACTGAGAAGTTCTTGTGGTAACAAAGGAAATATCGTGATTTTTTTTGCACACGGTGTACTACCTCCAGCCTATTTGCGATGGTGGGTGTATACGTTGACGCTTATTTTGAAATAGGCCATGTGCAAATATAATGTTATGGTTGAGGAAGCATTCCCGTATGCGTTGTACCTTCGCATGGGACTACCTAGACCACGCGAACACGGATCAAATTGTTGGGCGTCAACGTTGTTTTGCACCACACACGGAAAAGACCTTTTGTGTGCCATGGTGGGCCTTAAAAGGTCTAATCTATACTAGTGTGTACAAATAAGCATACAAAATCTAAATGCGGGTGAAACTTGAATTTATTGTATCTAGTAGAGCTTGTAAGAAACGAAGCAGCATCACAAGCTACCCCTTCATGGAAACCTAGTGTCACCGCCTCTTTAGAAAACCAACGCCGCCTCCACCTCCTCCTCCCCATAGATTGGTTTCCCCTCCTTCGGCCGGCCTTGCCAGCTCAGGAGGGGTGGAGAACCTGATTTATGCCTGGAGATTTAATAAAAGTAGTGTTTTCAGTATATAAGGTTAGGGTTTTGGTAGTCGGTTTCTTTTGGCCTTTGCGTCAATGGAAATGACATCATCTACAATAAGTATACTTCGGTCATTCGTTCAACTATGAGATCTCCGTCCAGACGTCAATGGTGGTGTTGGAAGAATACAATCCTCTAGGTATGGATCTTTATATCTTGCTTCACCAAATCAATTTTGGATCTTTTCTCATGGTTGCCGCGAGGAGGATTATCCTCGTAATATTTGTCCTGGCTGCTATGTCCTCGACAATGGTGACTCGTACTCTCGAGTCCCCGGCGACGTCGACCGGGCTATTCGGTTACTTTTACCGAGCATACTAGTGTTGATAATGTTGCCGATGTTGATTGGCTACTTTAATGATCGTGTGCGTGTACGTAACATTGGCATTGCCGCTCAAATTAAAATTATGGGGCAATCTTTATTGGTATCTAAATGTTTATGGTTTTGTTTCTATCTTTGACTGCCTTTAGAAAATACAAGATTATATTATGGAAGAAGAAAGAGTTTGAAAATATCGAATGCTCGTTTGCTTTAGACTTTAATTGTTGTAGACAGCTGCCATGTACAATTTATTACTACGAATATACGTGATAATGATTGTTAAAAAAAGCATCGTATGTTTTTACCATTAACCAACACAAACGGGAAGATTGAAAGCAGCGAAATTGTTGGACCATAGCAACACAAAGGCCCGCAACCAAGATTCAGGGATGCTGGTATTCTGGATCATGCAAACAGTTGAGAAAAAAAAACAGAAAAAGAAAGAAAGAAATGAAGAGAGCAGAGCACACGTCTGGACTCGTACTGTCTTCCTAGCTGGCACAACAAGAACACCAACTCACGCGTCCAGCACAATCCCTCTCCCCTAATCACACACTAAGCATGAGATTACAATCTAATCAGCAGCCCTCGCACGCACCAGCTGGAGTATTTTTCAAACCAGAACGAGCAAGCATGGCCCTTAGAAAAAGAAGAGCAAATCAACAACAAATGACCAACATAGCATGGCATGAGATTGCACAAAATCTGGCTCAAAATTATCAAGATATAAACCTACAAGAAGCAAAACCAGGTCAAAAAGGACAATGTCCAGCTCCAGACTTGAGAGATGCCAACTCTGATACAGAGGGAAAGGAGGAGGGGCCAGGAAAGAAAGAAAAGCTATAGCCTGAACAAAAACCCCATGGTCCTGAACACTGTTCAAGATGACCAGTTAGCAAAAGAGCAAAACTATTTCAAATTTGAACAAGGTGTACTAGATTACACTGTAGTATTTTACAGTGGTGGACTAGCTAGCTGAAAAAGATGAAAAAAGGAAGAAGCCTCTCCATATCCATGGAGAGAAAGAATTCACAGTCCCCTGCAAAACTTCACTCTTCTCTTCTCTGCCTCCGTGTTCTATGATCAGCCGCCGGGCCCTCCAAAATCGGCGGCCTATCACAAAAATTTGAACCCAGAAAAAAGCTCCAAGCTTTTTTTGCTGCTCTGCTCACCCCACCATGCCACGGCATCGTCTCCTCCGCGCGACAAATTCGTCCTCGTCATCGGCGTCGTCGTGTCCGGGCAGTTCTTGGCTGCCAAGGAACTGACGCATGGCGGCGAGGCCTGGACCGCGGACGTCACGCTCCCACGCCGCCGCCTCGGCGTCTCGGCCCGCGCAGGCGAGCCGCGCTAGGACGGTACGAGTGGCGTCGAGCCGTCGCACGGGCCAGCCCCATCCGTCCGCCATACGGCGGATCTTGCCGACCTGCGCCGCCGCGAGCACCCGCGTGTTTTCCTTGATCTCGTCCACCGCCTCGTGGAGGCTCTTGCGGCCGGCGAAGTAGTCCCCGATCTCCGGCACGCCGATGGCCTTGCAAAGCCCGGCGTGCGATGCCCGCTCGGAGGCCGACGTGGTCGCGAAGTATCCGCGGAGCTCCTCCACCATGCCCTCGCCCAGCATGTCGTCCACGCGCCGGTCGAGGTACTCGTCGAGAACGGCCTCGTCGACGTCGACCCAGAGGAGGCAGCACGGGAACCGGAGCGCCGGCCGGTATCCAGCCGCGGCGCCAGGGGCGAAAGGGTCGCGAGGGGCGTGGTCGAACCGGTAGGCGAGGAGGGCGTGGATGAGAGAGTTGGACCCGCCGGCCACCACCGGCACGCGCCCGCGCGCGGCGATGGACGCCGCGGTGGCGGCGGCCAGCGAACGGAAGGACGAGGCGGGGAGCTCCCCCGCGTCGGCGCGGACGGCGCCGAGGAGGTGGTGCGGGACGCCGCGGCGGTCGGCGGGCATCACCTTGTTAGTGGTGACGTCGAGGCCGGCGTAAAGCTGGATCTTGTCGGCGTTCACCACCTCGCCGCCGAGCTCCTGGGCCGCGTCGATGGACAGCTTAGTCTTGCCCGTGCCCGTCGCGCCCACGATCACCACCAGCCTCGTGTCGTCCCCACGTCCTGCCTCCACCTTGCTGCCGCTGCAGCTGCAGCCGCAACCACCCCCGACTCCTCTTGTCCTTTCCATGCTCACACTGTGCCCTCGCAGCCGCTTGTGTGAGCTGGCGACGGCCGCGGACGCCATCGGTGAGCGGACGATCCTGCTGATGAAGCTGGTCATATAGCCGACCCAATCCTGCACACCCCACCAGTCTCGTCGCACACCTTGCGCCTGGGCTCACTTATATAGGAGAGACTACGGCGCAACAGGAGACTCTGGAGAGTGGAGACTGGCTTAAAATAAGCTTCTGTTCTGGATCGCCGATTACCACAGTTGCGCGAGTCGAGAGGTTAGCAGAACTTGCAGAAGGCTGTGAGGAATGCCAACATTTTCATTTTACTGTCGGAAGGGAAACACTCATGCGAGGCTTGTTGCTTGCATTCGTGCACGGAAGGTGTTTGTGCCTCTGTCTGATGTGGGCTGTGTCTCTCTCTGGCCTAGAACTTGCGCTACACGATCATTGACAACTCACGAGGACAATCCATGCCTGGTCGCGCAGGTTTATATACAAGTCCAGGCAGGCGTGTAGCTCAAGTGTGACTCTGACAGCATGGTGGAGACGGAGGGATCTTGATTTGAGGGTCAAGCTAGGCAAACCATGGTGCGCGCTCTGACGCTCAGGTTCCCTTACCTCTTCTCTAAGCTGCTCGTAACGAGCTCTCTGATCAGTGATCACCGTCCCCGGCCACAAAGCTGATAGCTGCAGGGAATAAGAATATGTGGCTTTGAAGTAAGCGGCGCATGGCGAATGGCATGGCCACGCGCGCGGACCGAGCCCTGTGTCCGCCGTGCGCCTCGCTCGCTGCCACAGCACGCAAAAACTTGCCATGCCATTTATGCAAAGGCTGAGCAGGTTATGCCATTGGTCGATCTTCTCAGAGCTAGGGGATGCGGCAGACGACCTCGTTAAGCCTTTGACATGCTCATATCACTACTGTTTTGCTTTGGCACCCGTGCGATGCCATTGTAGCATGGCTTTGGCAAGGAGTACTCGGCTCAGCAATTTCATCCACCTGTGGCCCTATCCCGGCCATGGCTAGCCTTTTCCAGGACCTGTCCACTGTTGCAGTCCTTGCATCGCTGCCCTGCCCCTGGACGAAGCGGCCAAGCACAGGACAGGCGATGGCCCAGCTCAAATGCATACTTCCAGGCTGCATCTCCCTCTCCAAGATCACACATTCTCTAAAATTGTTCGAATTCACCACATACATCTCATTATCAACGGCAACTTCAACTTCAACTTCAACCTGCACAAATTTAACTTTTACAAATTTGATTTTCCAATTTTCCAACTTGCACTAGCCAATTGAACCGAACATTCGAATTGATGGAAAGAGACTAGGCAGTGTATTTATATTCAACACTCCCCATCACGTCTATGCTATTTTAGTCTTTATGGCGTGGGTTTGGTGCAGGCCGCGGAACCTTTTTTTTCTTTTGTTTTTTTTAATAGCATGGTCTTGAACTTGAAACCTCTTGGCTCTCATACATCTCAATTTTTGTATGTTGGAAGCGATGACCTTTGTCTCGGTCTCGATTATTTGTTAAATAGATCGGAACCAAACGGCCGTGCGAAGTTACAGGTAGCGATCAAGGGGAGGCAACGACATTAGCGATATCACCGTGACCCACTCGATCATGCCATGATGGGCTTGATTGCCGTTGCCTCTAATTGGGCTGAATTGCCTCCTTGCCTCCTATACTGAATTTGCCTTATATGGATGACATAATTCGGTTTACATGTTTGGCAATAATATCCCCCTGCCCTAGTCCCAACACCCTCATCCGGGCGGTCGTGGCGGTCTTCCTTGCAGAAGCAGTCAAGCAGACATAGTAATACGATGAGACTGAAAAAAGTCCCTCAATGAGGAAGCCGTGGAATTATACGGCATATGTTAGGCCAATCTAGGTTAAGATGGTGTTGAACTGCTGATTTAGAAATAGTATGAACAAAAAATCTTCGTGCACACGAAAAATTAACAAAAAAAATCATAAAGGAAAGGGCATGGTACATTGCACATTATTTTATTGTTATTTTTCTTTATCAATCAAGTAACCGCACAAGTTAAATTATATCCAGAGATTTATCGATTAGAAATTGTTGCATTGTATGAGTTTAGTAATATCTTCATACCATTGCGAATCTAGCTAGTAGGTTTTTTGAATATGCCATTGCGATCAAAGGGTTGACACTACACGTAGTGATAAGTTCTCTCCAAACACCCCCTCCCCTAGGCGGATGATCATATTAGGGTTTTAGTAAGTGGGACACAAGCCCACACTTGCTCCCATATATATATTGGAGGCAGTGGATGTACCGCCACACGGTTAGACCATTCCATGCCATAGAAATCTAGTCTCCACTCTAGTTCTTACCGTTGTACCAAACCTAGCAATTCGTCGTCGGTGCTCCTCCTTGTATGTGTGGATACCGGCAACAAGCCTGGTTAGGGCATGAGCAATGGACAAGATAGTCTTTTCTTGTGTTTTGCATGTCGTCTAAAGACAACAAAAACCATGTTATGAGTTGTACATTACTGTTATCTAAAGTAATTAATGTTTGTATCCTACTAAAGTTAAAATAAACTATACAATGTTGGACTAAGAGAAGACATCTTTTTTCGATAAAGGGCGCTTCATTATTTAAAATATTCAAGCATTACATCCAGCCTCTGCATAACTAAGATGCACACAACCGTTCGCATATCAAGTCTGATCATACAAAAAATATAAAAGATCGATCGAAAGAGCCAAACTAGACTATACTTTGTTGGCTTCAATCCGCCTAATATGCAACCAACCATGTTGGGAAATAAACTTCTTGGCCGTGTTCTCCAACCGTGTAGACACCTTCATAAAGAGATCTCGGTCCTCCAAGCGCTAAAGTGGCGACCATGAACGGAGCAAACCCGTACATTGGTAAATGACCTGCATGAGAGAAGAATTCTTGTCATTGAAAACTTTGTCATTTCTACATAGCCATAGCGTCCATACAACACCAATCACGCCCACTCTGATAAGCATTTTATACCTAGTATCTACCATATTTAGCTAATTGCCAAATATATTTATTGCAACGCTACGAGGCGGGTATAAGGTTGAATCCATCTGAATGATTGACCATATAGATCTACCAAACCTACAATTGAAAAAAGGTATTTAATTGTCTCATCTTGATGACAGAAAACATATTTCTTACAACTGTGCCAGTTGCGTTTAACAAGGTTGTCTTTGGTTAAAATCATCCCACGACGAAGGTACCATGCAAAAACTTTCGTCTTCAGTGGTATCTTCATCGTCCAAATGTATTTATTATTGATAACCGGTTGACTAGGAATGGTGAGCGCCATATACAATGAATTGACCGAGAAACCACCGTTCTTGGTGAGGTTTCATCTGAATTCATCAGTCCTGGGATAGTTGTATTAAAGCTAACCTCTGTAGCAATTCATTCCAACTAGTCAGTCGGGAGCCAATTAGGTCACGCCTGAACGTCATGGAGGGAGGAGAAGTTTCGTGTCTCGCGCTTATAACGAACAATATTGTATAAAGCTGAATATTGTTCCCGAAGAGTGGTTGTTCCCAACCATCTATCTTTCCGGAAGCTAATCGCCGCCCTATTCCTTATGGAGAACGAACCAAAAGGGAAAAAATTCTTCTTAGTTGCCATAATGCCAGCCCAAAAGTGAGAGTCTCCCGATTTTCAATATACCTGAAATAACGCTTTTGAGCCCACATATTTTTTTTCTTAGCAGTTGTTGCCATATACCATCCTCAGTTAATAACCTGACCAGCCATTTTCCTAGCAAAGCTTTGTTCTTAACTTCAAGATCATGAACACGAAGTCCATCTTAATCTTTTGGACAACATACAACACTCCATTTAGTTAACCGATATTTCTTCTTCTCGCTGTCCCCTTGCCAAAAAAATCTTGAACGTAGATAATCTAATCTATTCAAGATTCTTTTGGGTAAATGGAAGAAAGATATCATATAGAGTACCATATTCGTAAGTACTACATTTATGAGAACTAATCTCCCCTCAAGACAACAGTTTTTCTTTCCAACTACTTAAACGCTTGTGAAGTCTTTCCTCGACGAGTTTTCACTCCACCAACATCTAGTAATTAGAGAAATACATGCCGTATATTTGTACAAAAGATCATCTCTTAACTTAAAATTGGCTAGCCGAGAACTAAGTTAATGCTCAGCATAATCCTACACGGTCCAGTTATACCGTGATTCGTACATTGGTTGTACTTCAGATCGGGACATCATATTACTAAGAACTAAGTTTTTTTTACCTGTACTAATTAAGAACTAAGTTAATTCTCAGTTAAACAGAGAACTCGCGGCATCCTTTAAAAAAAGGCAGAGTGATGCTCCCGCTTTGGAATTTCACCCACAACAAGTCCACAACTTTTTCTTGATTCCTAGTCGGCGCTGTTGGCTAGCGAAGCATGCGGCTACGTCGGGCTGCTCCTGTCGCCTGGCTAACCGGCGGGGCAACCCACCCCGCCTCCGCCGCTCCGCGGTTCCCATGGTGCTTCCTGTCTCGAATTCTCGATGACATTGCTTTTCTAATCTCTCGCAGTCTGGCGAGTACGCTGCTGACTCAATAACGGGAGTGCTCTTCGTGCTGGGAGCTGAAGCTCGACGCTAAGCGCACGTCTCGATCGCGACATTGGCATTTGTTTTTCGTCCAACAAGTGGCCGAGTGCAGGTCGCCGGAGCACAGTTTCAGGGTGTTCTATTATGAACAAAGGTAAGCGTGAATCTACTGCGAGTTTATCAGATGCATCCACTGCCTTGTGGGCTTGAATAGGAGTAGCACGCAGGGAAACTCCGTTTTGCCAGTCACAAAAATCGATCGATCTCCACGTTTCGGGTTTCCCTGTCCACTGATCTGCGTAGCAAGCTAGCATTACTGGTCCAGGGTTCTCCGAATCTTGACACTAGTACTCTAACTAACCATGATGGATTATTAGATTTGCTTATCTTTTTCGTTCCATTCTACTCCCCTCTCCATTAGGAGTGCTCACATTGCTTTCCGATTGCGCATCCACTGGCCCTTGCCATGAATACATGGTAGATTTCTTTGGAAATCGGATCGAACCTAGATTTCTTTGGAAATCGGATCCAAACTAGATTTCTTTGGGGGTCGAATCCGATGTAGATTTCATCACCTGCCAACTGATTTTCCATCTCTCGGGCGACTGAAAACAGTGTATGCAGTAGCTATCGCGTATAGGCAGCAGTGCAGCACACATGCACGCAAGACCAAGCCACATTGTAAGCTACAGATCATGAATCAAGAAATGTATACTTGTGTCAAACCTGGAACACGGCAACCTTTCGGAGGTTTACTCGGCCAACATCGTTCTTCTCCCAAAGAAACACAACGGAGAACTGGGAACACCCAATAAGCTTCACATCCATTTCACTGCCAAGATTATTGCGACCACGATACTATGTACATTTGCAACTTGGTGAGACACCGAGATATCACGAACACGCATTCTCCTATTCAATCTTACGACCCGGTAAGATAGGACTACATTAGTGGTTGCAGTCAAGGGGTTTGCTGTTTTGAAATGTCAAACTCATAAACTTGTTTCATACTCCTATTCCTTTTCACAGTACAAACATTTATTTTCCACACAACCCCAGATAACAGGTCCCGGTTCCACTATCAATGATAAGGGAACAACGCAGTACAAATATGTTTGTGGATCCTACTACTGGTTCAGTTAATTACATTCAGTAAGACTTTCTTTTATAAAACATCTGCAGGCTTATCAAAGCGAGACATACTAAATGATTTGCTAATTGTAAGATGTTTGAGATTTTCTTAATTATAACTGACTCTTTTTTGCAAAGTGTAACTTCAATTTAGCGAAAGAAAAAAAATGCAACTAGATGAAAAACATGTTGCTTTTCACTGAAGTAAATTCACCTTTTATAATCGATATAGATATTAAAAAAGTGTCTAGTTTGGTTTACATATAGGCGTATCGCTATTTTAGTGAAGCAATAAGTAGTACGGCACCTGGGGCAGAGAATACTGAACACATTGGGAGCAAGCTTTTCAGAAAGTATTTGAAGGGATACGATACCTCGTTGTCGTGCATGCATCTGTGGCCCATTGTTTTGTCATCTCACACAGAATTTCATGCAAATTGGAGAATAACTGAATACGGACAAATGTGCAGTTGACTGCGGCAAAATTGGGAGAGCGAAACCTAGAAGGTGGGTCAACTCAACTCAATTATACAAGAGAATATCAGAAAGCTAAAGGTGAAAAGCTGTGAAACACACACATTACAGGGAAACACTCACACTTCTGCGTGCAATTTGCAAGCACTTTGTTTTAGATAAGATGGAGAACCTAATTAATCCTCAATTCACTAGAGAAGCAGGATGGTCCTCTGGTTCTCTAATAACATCATTTTGATATCGGTAAAGTTAAACCTTAAAGCTTTGGTTATTAAAATTTAAAGAAAATAAATACGTATATTAAAATAATATGCACTTTTTAAATGTACTTTCACATCATATAACTTATCCTATATAAAAAAAGATGGATGTGCTGTTTTTTTAGCATTTGATGTGATGTTTTCAGTCTAAGCCATCCAAAATATTTACTTAAATTCCTTCATCTAATGGTTTTATACAATAATATTAGTCTATCCTCCTATCATAGAGATACTTAGCCTCTTAGATATACTTATTTTCTCCAAATTACACAATTTTTATTTGTATATCTCAAAGTTGTTAATCTTTCATTCTCAAGATTTTTTTGTGACATTTCTTAGTTAGCAAAAATAAATGATGACGTTACTCATAAGATGTGCATGCATGGCACAAGAAATTATCGAACAAACTTTTTGTTGATGTATGTTAGTCAAGATGTGTCTTGGACGTATGAGATTTCTAGTTGAAAGAAATAATAACAATGATTTCTTCCGAAAATATCAATTTTTCAAGACAAAAAAAGACGAGAAAACCATCAGTGATTCACTAAGGCAAAGACAAGAAGGTTAAAACTGAACGACATATGACTTGAAACCGAAAGAGTGTGTAATAGTACATAAAGATTCAAAAGGACATGTAAATGCGTATTCTCCACGATGACAAAAGGCGATATGATGGGGGGATTAGGAATATTTTTATCATTGCAACTATAAATAGGAGTTGTTTCGAAGCCATAATTTTAGGATTGGTTGCCTTTTGCTACCAATCGTTGCATCACGGAATAAAGGAGCACCATTTGCACAAAAAAGTACAGCTCTTTTCGCTTCTGCATATTGGCGAACGAAGTATCCAACCACTTTAGTCGAATCTCCCACACGGCTTCTGTTTTACATCAGTATGCTTCTTGTTGTTGTCTAAGACCTTAATTAATATTCCCCATTACCGCAAGGATATAGTATTACTAATTCCATGTCCTCAAACTGATGTGGAGCAAGAGCACACTGCTGGTCGCAACCAAATGTTTGTATGTATGACGTACGAATCTTTATCTCGAAAAATATGGTGTATGCATGTCCAGATCAAAAGTCTCTTTATTAAGATAGATTAAGGATATATAACTCGGCTGGAAAAACAACAACGTAGAGACCGTGCGTACTCGTCACTCGTGAAAACAAAAAGCCTTAGGCGATTAGGGCTTTCTGCCTTCCTTCAGCGGCGCTGTCGATCTGCTTTGCCTCTTGTGGTCTTAGGGCCATGTAGGTGCGGTATATCAAGGTCTTTGAGACGGGGGCTCCGTCTTGTTTTCCTTTAATTTCTTTTAGGATTTGTCATACTTAAATAAACATGGCAGTGGCGGTTCCCTAAAGATGAAATAAAGTCCTCCCGTCTAGCCCTGTTCCGGTTGTGCGTCTATTGTTGCGCATGTGAAGGTTTGTCTCTGGCGGATCTCGCCGGACTTGTTCGGCGTTTCTTTCGATCTACGCTTTTTTTCATCGGCGATAGTTGTTGCTCTTGTGCGCTGATCCTTTTGGGGTTTAGCATGATGACTTTCCATCTGTCTACTACAATTACTATGGCAAGCTTTGCCTTGCTTCATTGAGGGGGTGTCGAGGACGGCGTCGCTCCTTTGGCTCGTTTGAGTGCTTGTAGTCATCACTAGGTGGTCCCACTGAGAACAATGAATAGATCAGTGAACTTTTCGCGGAAAAAAATATAGCCCGGCTGGTTTTAATTTTATCGGGTGCAAGTTCATGCATGCCATTATTTGGCTCGAATTCGAGTGCATTTTCTTAGTCGTTACGGAGACTTGCAGTTTTCATTTTCAATTTCTTCAGTTCATTGAAAAGAAAACCTGGATCTATTCGCATGGCGTTGGTCGGTCGTAGCAGAATCCAACGCGTAAATCTTGGAATTCAAAGGCATGTCACTTTGGAGAGTTATCTGATTGACCGATGCTCCATCTCACACACGCACCTTTCTATCCTCTCCAGTGATTCCCCGGCACTGCGACCTAGCTTGGCATTCCCTCTGTACCCTGTGCGGTGCATATATTCAGTTCAACAAACGTGCAACGTGCACCTCTTTGTCCGGGCATGCAACGTGCGACGTCGCCCTAGCTAACCGGATTCGTACAGATGCCGTGCCGGCGGCGACGCCGCTCCATTCCGAAGCATAAAGCGCTCCGTCGCATTCGGGCGCCTGAGCGTTCGTGCTAGCTAGCTAGTATCTCTTTCCATTTGACCGCCGGCAATGCCAAGTGCAGACGTACATCATTCTCCGCGTAGCATCTATCGGTGCCTTCCGCACTAGCTTTGCCTTCCCAGTTCCGAAAGCTCTCCTTGTCCCTTCTTCCCCTCCGTCTCATGCGGCAGAAGCTAAAGCGCAGAGCTATGCATGCAACTAATCCAAACTAGCTAGGTATATGAAAATACATGTGCAAGTTAAATTGTGATGCATTAGTTATACTAAGCAATGATGATTTTCTCTACTGTTTTGCTGATTATCGGTCGACTAATTCCCGGTCGACTTGTAGACCATACGAATTGCATGGGTCATGATTTATGCTTGCTATGAGTTGTAACATACTGTGGAATTGAGATTCTCGAAAAAACTCCAACAGTTGGTTATCCTCACGATTCGTCCTAGTTATTAGTTGTGAGGCTTGCTCCCGTACAACCCCCCCCTCCCCCCCCCAAACTCAGTTCACGGTTTTATAATTTATTTGTTTATTTATTATGAGCCCTCGTAGGCCCAGATCTAAGCCCGGTACACCCACGTATGGATACACCATGTACCGCATAGGGAGCTAACATAGACCGCGGCTGTCAACACCGGGGGCGTGCGGTTCGTGGTGCGGACGGTGCACCTGGGCCATCCGGCATCCCGGAGTTGCTCCGGCAGGTGAAAAAGTACGGCTCCCCCACAGGGTGCCTTGCGCTCCCAGCGACGTCTTACGCCGCGACTCCTTGTCCTCCATCAAGTGCCTCTCCTGCCGTCATTGCCACCGCAACGAGCGGCCGCTGCTACAAGGGGTGGACGCGGAGAAGCTCGTTTTCTGATCGTCTGAGGTGACATCGTGCTTACCGGCTTTGCCGCGGTGCCGGCCAATGATGGAAGAAATTCTACACCCATCTCGACACCCAACTGTGGGCACAACCGCACAAGGCACAGCCTACACGGCGCGTGGTCTCCTACACTGCGTAATGACAACACCCACGATAGCTAGGTATAGTGGATAGTATTTCCATGTACCAATTGGTTAAAGATGACAAGGATTTTTGAGATTGTTTTCCCTGTAACTCTGGTACTTGGTTGTGCAAAATTAGAGATTGAATGGTTGATGCATTGCTTCTGTTTTACATAGTACAGTTTGTCATGTTTGCTGTCTATTAGCATGTGAAAAACTTCATCTACATGTGTTGCCAGACAGTCCGGCAATTTGGGCCGGACAGACTGCACATCTTCGTTTCCATCGCGTTGGACAGGCCGGCCAAAATGCCGCCAGACTGTCCGGCGCCGCCGCCGTTGTGTTCTTCCTTCGGTGCCGCCGCTTCTGTGTTCTGCCTTTACGCTGCCGAGACCCCTTAGTGGCCAGCAAGCACCGCTTTGGCATGCCTCTCGCCTGCTGGCCACGAACGTCACCGCCGTGCAAAGTCGTCGGCCGATGAGTTGACAACGGCTTACATACATATACTACTCATACGTATACATATGCGTATGTTACATATTTGTACAAATAAGTTGGGCCATACGGGTTTTATGTAGGGCTACGTATACCCGTTTAGTTTTTAAAAGGCCACCATACCCTTAACTATGAAGGGGTATCGAGCGATCTCAGCCGTCTTTGTGTTTGATTTTATCTGAGTTTAGGGGGAGGGGGTTGTACCGGAGCAAACACCATTAGTTGTAATATGGATTGAAACCAAGGTTTAAAATAGCACACTATATCTTCGCTAATAGCGCTATAGCATATCTAGAGGGTCCACGCTAAATTTTAGTAATTTTGCTCGTTGTGGCGCTATTTGCGAAATAGTATGCTATATCGTGCTAAAATTTCATAGCGTTAGTAGCGCCCTATTTTTTTCAGGAAAGTTGCTTTCGCTTTTTCGTGGTGATGAACTGCAATATGTTGGTTCTACTTCTAAATCAGAAGATGATATCGATAATGCTAATAATTTTTAATAAATAATTTATACTATTTTGTTGCCTTGTGAAATGTTGATGTTAGCCCTCTAAAATATTTGAGATCTAGTTTTATATGTGGTTATGTATGTATGATTCAGTCACTTTTGAACTATATAACCATTCGTTCTAGTAAAATTATTTATTTTTAGGCTATATTTAATATTATTTTGAAAACACTATTTGAAATATACTACACTATTAGCACGATATAGCGTCCATATCATTTGAACGAGGCTGCCGCTATTTCATTTAGCACGCTATTTTAAAGCTTTGTTGAAACTAAAAAATGCCCCAAATTATTGGATTGCTTTATAATTTGAACAAGTCAATATATAACCCAGCCATTTAGGTTCAGATCCTCACAAACGCAGACTTGGATTTGTATTATTCACAAAACAATATAGCTGTAGGGGCTTCCCCCACGGCATTCTTTAAAAAAAGCATTAATGTTTAGTCATTTGTGAATTAGTTATTCCTTTTCAAGGTGGGTGAGAATGGTCGCCGGATGTACTTGGTGTACATATCAAATCGAATTTTGAATAGCAAGTGTCTTCTGTATGAGCATGCAAGCTTGTCTAAGATAATTTGAAGGAGGCTCCAAGAGCCATCTAGTTAAATCTTTTTTTTTTACAACTAGCCATCTAATTAATTAACTCAACCAGTCAGTCTCGGCAATGAATCGATGACGATCAAGTATGATGAACCATTAAACCGTTAAACAAGGCTGTTCGAGCCTAACTATATGTAAGGTCACGATCAAGTCAATTTGCTTCTAGCTCGAGTACTTGTAGCTTTCAACAAGACGGAATGATAGAGGTGTGACGACTGCTTGGGGCTGTATATATCCAGATAAAACCAAGCTGATGTGATGCAGACAGTAGATTAACTAAGTAATAATATCCCTCCAGTTGATGATCAGATCACCATGCATGCATCCATTGACACTACTCTTTTCCATGGATCCGTGTCCTCAAATAGGACTGCCCTAGATTGTAGTAAGTTTAAGTTCTGTTTAAGTCTTTCAGTTTTGGTTAGCTTCAATCTTTCAAAGTAATTGTGGTTTCATGTGAGTGAAGCTTGCACTTGTTCTGCGAATGTGGCAGTGATCCTTGTAGCAGGAGAGCGCTGGATGAGATTATCTAGCTTGGTGTTTAGCTAGCTTTGTCATCTTGCACCTGTTAATGAGGAAGACATAATTAGAAGCCTATAAACACTTGTGAGTTGACACTCAAAAGCATATATTAATAAGAAAATTGCGACGACAAGAGAATAGACAAATATTGATCGTACAAGTCAAAAAAGCGGCAACCAAGTTGACATTATTTAGTGGCAACAAGTTGAAATTTATACACATCCAGATGGAATCCAACTATATATAAGCAGTGCAAAAATTCCACATGTATGTTGATGTTCCGGTAATTTTGACCGTCCAAAGTTATGAGATTCATGCCACACATTGTTTCCACAAAATTTTACATAGGTACTTCTATTTTATGGAAATCAACCACACTCTGCCATATAAACCATTCTAATTTTATGGAAAATCAACTGTACTCCTTTTCTGGGTGCTTTCTTAAATGTATCTATCGCGCATCTGCTCTCCTCCTTCCTCTGGCGGCATCGTGTAGAGACCCCTCGGATAGGAAGAATCTGGCCGGCCTCGAGGGTGTCTGTGGTGTGCACGGTGGCGACTAGGAGAGCCAAGAGAGCATGTGCTCTTGGCATGCGTCATGGCGGGCTGGTAGCTGAGCTAAATGGCTTAGTGATGTTGTTGTGGGCTCCGCTTGTAAGAATTCGTAGATAGAAAATAAAAAAATTCGGCCTACCCACCAAGATAAAATCCATGAAGACGCAAGTAATTATATTGGATCTAGAAATTAAGTCATCACCATGCTAAAGTGGGAGAACTCGATGACGATTTTGAACACGGAAATCCCTGTGCCTAGGTGTATCCCTCTCATGCGCATGCGCATTATGTGGTTTTCAACCCGATTTTGGTTATAATTAGGGTCAATTGTTTCTTCTTGAATGAATTACAGTTTACCCATTTTGAGGGCATCAAAAAGGCACAACTAGTGTGGCATCTAAAACTTTTCTAAGACCGAAAATTTGACACTAGTAACTTCGATCCCGAAGCTCACACAAGAAAATGGTACGGAGTAATTGCATCGATCACCGACGACAACGAGCTAGGACTCCTGCCACGGATGCATAGTGCATCAGGTCGAAAGTAGGGCCCCAGCTGGGGCCTATTACAGGAGCGAATGCGATATCATGATTAGATTGTTTTCTCGCTGTTGGCTAGCTTAAACTAAGATCTGGTCCCAAGACAAACACTTACATTTTAGCACTTGTTCGACCAGCCAAATTTGGACGTACTATGTTCATGCCATAGCTATGCTCGCGTCATGGCCCGGCACTATATCAGCGTCAACCTCGCGACCACAGGAACGGGCCAACGCATCGAGAGATGACGGCACCTGAAATTCGCGGTATTTTACACTGTCGGAGAAGGCTGAATTAAGTTCAGTTCGGATAACAGCTGCCACTTGTTCCATCGACCTGTACATTTGTATTGTTTGGGGCGTTCCATTTTTAATCCAGTGATAAGCATCTGTCTTTTGTTTTCTTAAGACAGATGAGGATAGGTAAAAAGTATATATATAGAGAGAGAGCTTCAAGTGTTTGGAAATGGCTAGTTTGTTATGTCCTGATGTGACCATCTGTATGCATGACAGTGACCTAGCCATTTTGTTAACCAACAGTTGGATGGTCCAGCATGAGATCACTTATATAAAACCTTTCGAACGGATCACGAAACACGAGTCAATTAGGGGTACGTGTTGTCCACCAGATGATACCTTAAGCTAGGCCCGTACTCAGCAATCAACTTGGCGATCCAACTAGGTTATCTTCCTTAGATCATAATAAGTGTAAGTGATTAAGACCACCCACAAGTATTGTAATAGAAAATCGAGCTAAGTCTATTCACAACCAGTTGTTAGATTCACTCTCATTTTCTCCTACTGGCTGGAAGAGCACCTGATATATTGTCCTCACTTTTGTCGGTCTGAGGCATGGGCGGAGGCACTTAAGGACATGATATCTAGGGATGCCTGTAGATTGCTAGACCGGATGGAAATCGGTCATATGCATCCATATGTCTGGCCGTGCGGTTTCAGGAGGAAGTGATGTGAAGCTTCGCTATCTGTTGCCATCATGGAACATGTTGATTTTCGATTTTCATGGAGAAGACAGTGGAGAAGAATTTTATGGCTACTGAGGGCTGAGGTCTATTAATGGCGAACTGAGTCTTTGTGGCGCAGAGAACTTTGCTTCGTGTTACTTGCAGCAGCGACATCGGCAAGCAGGAGCGGCAACATACGAGGAGTACACTTTCAGGGTAAAATTTAAGGTTTGATCTTAATTGGTTGTGCTTGATAATGCCTTGAAGGCATTGTTTTGAGATGATGGACTTGCTCCAGGGTGAAAATTTAATGTCTGATCTTAATTGGTTGTGCCTGCCAATGAATTTGTTGAACACATTGTTTTGAGAGCGCATACTGTGGGTGTTGTCTAGGTAGTGGTTTTTATTGCAGCTACATTATTTTAATCACCATAGCAGGATCTTTTATATTTCTTCTTCTTTTTTGTAGTAGAGTTGTGTGCATCTATAATGTCTTTAGGACATCTCGTTGTTGTAGAGGATTTGTGTTTAATTATCTTCGCGATATTAACATATTTTCTTTAACGAAAAAATATTTTCTTCTTGATAAGAATAGCCCAAAACTTTGAGTTATCAAATCATGTACAGCCAAATCCTGGCTTCGCCGCTGGTATGAATAAGCTAAGAACATCCACACATTCGCTATCAACTATCAAGTGGCTGATTATTTATCATGCATCACGGACTAGTCAATAAAATGTAACAGACCAATAAATAAAATGTACGAATAGGGTGAGAGGCGTATGCATGCTGTGCTAAACTCAGGTAAAGCTAGCAAGAGAACAAAAGATCTTTTCCAAAAAAAAAAAGAACAACATATGATCTCATCACAAACCAATCCGTAACACTAGAAACGGCTGTCAAGTCGCACATTGGCAAGTATGATACTGCTGCATTTCTTTTTTTTTCTCTGTCATAGCAACTGGTACTCTGGAAGTATTTTTTTATAGAACCACCCCACTCACTCTTTATTCATTCAAAAAAATAAAAAAAAAATGAGAATCGTAAAAATCATGGGTATCAGACCACTGGAAGTGGATCTCGGATCTGATGGCAATTCTATTAGGCCTAGGCCATCTGAAGTTCAGTAGAGAGCCCAGCCGATAAATTTAGGCCTAGGCCTTGTATCGCTCAACAGCCCCATGGGGACAAGGCAGATCGGCCCATTCATTGGAAACGGCTAAGCTGGCGGCCTGTCGCCGCAAAACAACCAGAAACCCTAGTCTTCTTTCAACTCTCACCGTGCATAAATATAAGATGCATGTTTTAGATGTTTTTAAAGTAGAATAGATACAAACGAAAGTGAGTGAACCTACACATAAAAAATAGACTAGATACAAACTAAAGTAAATGAACCAAATAAAATACTTCAACATCTTACATTTTCAAATGGAGGAAGTAGGTTTTGTGGTGTTGCTTGTTCATGGTGTTTTGTGTTTGGAGACGAGACCTTCAGTGCAGAACTTGTAGGTTTTGTGATGTTAGCTATGTGTGCCCATGGTGCGTTGAATTGACGCTGGTGACGAAGTTGCACGGAATAAAGTAGCATGGATGTGCCACCGTCTTGGTGTGGCTTGTGAAATTAAGGTGTTTCGTCCTTGGGTTATCAACTCTAGATCCAGCAGGTTGCTGACGCTTCGATCTGTCATGTTGGTGCTAATGGAAAGTATCATATTAAATTTAGTTCGGTCAACAGTTCTGCCATTTTACTCTTTCCTTTTCAAACTCGTTGACGGTGCTTTTTTTTTCAAGATGAATGAACCCACGCACTGAACTGTGTCGAGTTACATGTGCATATAGAACAAATCTAATTGAAACTGCGTCAACTAATTTGAAACAAAAAATAGTTACTACCTCCGTCTCAATGATTAAGACATGCACATTTCAAGATGAACTTTAATAAAAAAAAAAATGGAGCAACAAAATCTTGACTATATTGTAAATAATTAGTATTAAAAACACTTTCTAAATATAATAATTTTATCCCAATAATTTTTATATATTTAGAGTAGTTTTTAGTTAAGAAAGAAACGAAAAATAAGGATATTTTATTCATTGGAATGGATGGAGTACTTATGCTTCCTCATTCTACCCTATAAATATGGCAACCAAGAAAATTTGATAGTCATTTTGTGTGGAGTATATGTCTTCAACTATTTTAGGCTTTTACTTATAGCAGACGCCTCATGTGACTTTTCAAACTTTGGTTAGTGTAGATTGTGCGGATTTAGTAATCTAGGATCACTTCACCACTTCACCGGAAGCTTGGAGAGAAGTTAAGTGGCAACAAATTATACTAGTAGTAACAATTTCGAAATGTCATGGGGCCTTGTGACACAAAGGTTGGTGCCTCTCCATGGAGAGGATGATTCCTGGAGTGAGGGCACGCGGATCGCCAAGGACGCCTCCCTGACATTCACATCCGTCACACCGTCTTGTTCGCCGCCTTCTCCTGTGGGGTCGCGGTGTGTGCTCGACTTGTCCATCGACTCACCCTATCTGGTGTTGATATCTATGCTGGGTTTGAGCCTGCGCCATAGGGAATGCAAGTACACGTGAGCCCGCCTCTACCGCCGTTCATGCCCACTCGGGCACCGAGAAAGACAAAATGTGTGAATGCTTGCCTCTCCTCGCCGTAGTGGCTGTATTGCGCAGCAGAAGAAGAAGAAGCTGCCCTTTCTCAAGTCCAAGGGTGGCCCGAAGAAAAATAAGAAGCCTTATGACTAGTGCTGATCGGGGCTGAGCCATTTAAACAGTGTGGCCTCTAAACTCTTGTGTTTTTGGGTGCTCGTAGCTTGTATCGGTATTCGCCAGGTTTTCCATAGTTAACTTGGCAACTACTACGTATCTTCTTAATCAATGGAACAACAAAGCTTTTGCCTGATGTTTTAAAAAAATAGTTTAATGCGACTTTGGCATTACTCTGTGTTTTTCTTTGATTGTTCAATTAGTGAATAAAAGTTAGATGTAAAAAAATGATTAAGTTGACCACCAAATTCTTTCGCTATTACAGTAAAAAAAAACGCAGTGGGCATAGTCGCGGTCAAAGCAAAGCCCAGTCATTCAGTGCACGTGGCGGGGTGGTCAAACCGTGGAACAAAGGGCAAGCCCTCTTCCTGCTCCGAGCCGGCGTCTCGACAAGGAGCACGACGCCAACTTCCCTCGTTCTTTGCTCCCGGAATCTCTAGGTATTCGAGTGTAGCGCCCACTGCCCACAGCACCTGTCGGCCAAGCACCACATGGCGGCGATCTCCCAGCTGCAGCGGGTCGCGGGGCCGCGCCACGCCGGGGCGCCGCCGCCGGGGACAGGGAGGCGCGCGTCGGTCGCCGTCGCCGCGGGCAAGGCGCCGCCGCGGAGGCTGGAGGGCGCGAGCGAGGAGCTCAGGGCTGCGGCGGCGCAGAGCCTCGACTGGGCGCCGGCGCGCCGGCGCGTGCGCGACGTCTTCGCGCCCGTGCTCCCCACGCTCGACCACTGCCTGTTCAAGGTTCCCTCTATACTCTTGCCCCCTTCCCATTCGCTTGGGGCGCCTGGGTTTGGATCCTGTTGCTAGCTCACCATGCGCTTGCTTCAGTTTATAAGATCCAAATGGTCAAACTCAAAAGTAGCGCCAGTTTAGAAGTAGACAAATATTCCTATGTTTCAAGTCAAGTCTTCCAGAGTCCAGACTATAACTCAAATATACCATTGCTGATCTGAAATTACTCGTGATTCCGGGGTGGGTGGGGTAATTTGTGTGGTTGTACTGCGTGTATGCCACTCATGTCCGGGTTAGCAACATCCTAGGATTCAATGCAAATAGTAAGGGGCAGCACTGCGGTTCAATGCACATAGTATGTATGTAGTTGCTCTGTTCCTTGAGCTGTTTAAAAGTGGGCAATGTCGTTCGGAAGGTGACCGGTTCTGTAGTGTATGCCAACAAAGGGTAGTTACTCTATAGTTCATCGGTTGTCCTGGTATTATCTCCGAATATTTCCTCTGTATAATCTCCAATTGGTAAGCAATGTGAGTTCGTCCTACTTTACTTTAACTAACCTTTTGACTCATACTCTTCATTCTGCAGATGGCTCCCAAGGGAATCCAGATGGAGGAGGTAAGCACGTGACAGAGATTCTGAATAGACCTTCCCTTCTATTTGGTTCAACTAGTTCCCTATCAGAAATGCAATGTATCTGGGACACAGACATCTTTTTTCTGTCGTAAAGCTGGTATGATGGGCATCCAGCAAAAGAAAGCTACCTTAGGCTCCTAATACCAGGAACACGCTCGTGGTGTATTGAGAAACTAAGAAATTTACAGGGGCCGGCATAATATGTTACTTGCAGTTAGCCTCAAAAGGAAACTAACATTAGCAAGCATTATCTTGATGAACTGTTCTGTAGTTGATTTTCCTTTGTGTGACAAGTGATAGTACTTGTGTCCGTAGAATTTGGAGATCAATTCAAAGGGGGTTGAAATATTCTGGAAGAGTTGGCTGCCTAGGGAGGGCACTGCCACCAAGGCAGCGCTTTTCTTCTGCCATGGGTATGGGGATACCTGCACTTTCTTTTTTGAAGGTGATTACTTCTTTTATTATGTTCTACTTAGAGTTCTCTTTCATCCGCCTGCTTCTTTATGTATATCTTACTAGCTTTGAAATATCAGGGATCGCCAAGAGAATAGCCGCTGCTGGATATGCAGTATATGCTATGGATTATCCTTGTTTTGGATTATCGTATGGTCTTCATGGCTACATTGCAAGCTTCGACGGAATGGTGGACCATGTCATTGAGCAATATGCAATAATAAGAGGTTTGTGATGCTCAGTAGGCTAACAGTGGGTATGTAGTGCAATAATATATTCTTTGCATCATACTGCAACTTTTTCTAATGTTTAGGCAGGGCGGATGTGCGTGAGCTGCCACATTTTCTCTTGGGGCAGTCAATGGGAGGTGCTGTTGCTCTGAAAGTACACTTGAAGCAGCCAAAAGAATGGGATGGAGTGCTTCTTGTTGCACCTATGTGCAAGGTTAGTAATAGAACTATAGATGAAACTCGTCAAATTTGGTGTCCCATTCCATTCTCTTGTTTTAGAGCTAAGCTGCATATTTGTTTAGTTATGTGACTTGTGCTTTTGTTACCCACAAAAAAAAGTTGTGGATATTCGCCTTTAACAGCCTGTAATTGAAGGGATCCATGATAAAGAACAAGACTGCCCATCAACTATATCGCCAAATATTGTGTTGATTTGGCACTCCATGCTACTAAGTTAACGTGAAATTTAAACTTGAAATATAAAGTAATTTCTTGCAAGATATCCATTTTTGCTCCGATTATGACAACTATTTTTGCGCGTGTTTAAGCCAATGGCTATACGTAATATTTCCTTGTCTTCATTATTGGATGCATTAAACATGTTTATTATAAGGCCCTGACTTCTATTTGGCAAGATTTCAGAAGATGTAACACCACCGGTGCCAGTGTTGAAGGCACTGAGCATGTTATCATGCCTTCTTCCAGAAGCTAAGCTATTTCCGCAAAAAGACATTGGAGATTTGGGATTTAGAGATCCGGTGAAAAGAAAATTAGTAAGCCCCTTGGACCAATTTCTTGCTATTTTTCTTCAGCTTAGTTTGTTTCTCTGTAATGTAATATCTATCATATAGCACATTACCAGTTTTTTGTACTACATTCATTGGTTTCTCTGTGCCGAAATTCTTAGCGAAATACTGAAACACTATGGAACCTCTCTGTTTTTTGCTTTTCAGTGTGAGTACAATGCGATTTCATATAATGACCAGATGAGATTAAGGACAGCAGTTGAACTTTTGAAAGCTACAAAGGACATTGAATCACAGTTGGAAAAAGTCAGTCTCACTTGCACCTATTTCTCTCCTACATGATTTACTTCTTAATGTTGTTTAAAGCCTAACCTGGATCTAGAAGCAGCCATTGCCATTTCTTCTTATTCAAGTGCATAGAAATATAAAACACTCCATACATGTTAGTTCTGACTCCGTACATGTTTTCACAGATTTGCTCTCCATTGCTGATTCTCCATGGAGCAGCAGACCAGGTAACCGACCCTCACGTCAGCGAGTTCTTGTACGAGAAGGCCAGTACGCAAGACAAGACCCTCAAGCTCTATGAAGGTGCCTACCACTCTATCCTAGAGGGAGAGCCCGATGATCGTATTTCAGCCGCCATCAACGACATCATTTCCTGGCTGGATTCACACTGTTGAGTACGATTGTACATGGTCTTATTGATTGGCACAATTCTAGTCCCCTTAATAGTGGATGGATCAAGTAATAAAACTCAGTATCAAGGCCTTCAGCCTCAGGTGAGCATGGAAGTCACTGCTGCCATAGCTTCAGAAACATGCTGTAGAGTACACGGATTGTTTTTTCTCGTTTTCTGGGACTCCACCTTCATGCTTACATTACTTTGTTAGCCGTCGACAACTCAGATTCCGTTAGCAGCAGCCAGGCTATGTCATTATTATCATTTTGCTCTTTATAATGTATTTGTTGTTATCTTTTGAAAACTGTTTTCTTATTTTAGCGTGTTCAGAGCACAAAGAGAACAAAACTGAACCTGCGGCATGGATTCTGCTGTTCCTACAGTGGTTCGGAGCTAATATAGGCCAAGTCCGTTTTCTTGACCACAAGTGTTTTACCAGTCTGCTGACCAAACAGCTGCTATTATTTTTTAAAATTTCTTTCAGAAACTTTACATGCTGTTTTATTCATCCTCCCCAGAGAAATACACTACGTGTAGGGGGCTACCATAGTAACGGATCCAAGATTTTCATCAAATCTAGGCACACTATGACCCCAGTATGTCGCCATACTAATTTTTCGATAATGAACGCTTTTATTTCTTAAATAAGCAATTACACTCGACCTCTGCATAATCAGGATGCACACATCCACAAGTATCCAAAAAAAAAGGGAAAATACGGAATACATGTTGAAACGTGAAAATGTAAAACGCATATGCAACTGGTAGAGCTCCAATCCACAGATTATATGCGGCCACCCATGTAGGAAAAAAGTATCTTGCTGTAGCCTCTAATCGTGTGCAGACCTTCGTAAAGAGGTCGTGATTCTCTGAATAGGCGACCACAAACTGAGAATATTGGTACATCTGTAATAACCAACAAGACAGAACAATTTTTATTGTTCAAGATTTTATCATGTCTACATAGCCATAGCGCCCAGATAATTGCAAGCGCACCCATCCTAATAAGTCTTCAAAACCTTAAATTGATACCATGAAGCCAATTGCCAAAAACATTGGCAACACTAGTCGGAGGGTAAAGGCTGGAAGCTACTTGGATGATCGATCATATAGATCTAGCAAACTGATACCGGAAGAACAAGTGTTTAATAGTCTCATCTTGACGAAAGAAAACACACCGAATACTTCCATGCCAGCTGCTTAACAAGATTGTCTTTGGTGAGTATAACCCCACGAAAGATACCATCTATTTTTTTTTTTGTTTTTTAGCGGTATTTTCATCTTCCAAATTTTCTTGTTATTATCAACTGATGTATCTGATTGAAGGATTTATTTGTAAAAGGAATCTACCGAGAAAGCGCCATTGGCATGTAGATTCCACTGAAACTAATCAGGTGCATTCGATAGTTGGATATCCTCCAAACGAACTAGTAAGGAGTTCCATACAACTAGCCTTGGACCCATCAAATCCCGTATGAACGTCACATTCGGATGTGAGGTAGCCATTACTGTAGCAATGGTATCATTTTTGCGACGAACAATACTATACAAAGCAGGATAATGTTCACATAGGGGGCGTTGCCAAACCAAATATCCTCCAAACCGTATATGAGTTCCATCATTAATGGAGAAAGTACCATGGCGAAAGAAGAATTTCTTCGAGGCCATTAGCCCAGCTCAGAAATGCGAGTCCCCTGGTTTCCACATCACTTGGGATAACGGTTTCGAGACGATATACTTTCGTCTTGGAATAGTTTGCCAAACCCTGTCCTCAGTAAGGATCTTAAACAATCATTTATCTAGTAAGGCTGAGTTCTTGACCTCAAGATCATGAACTCCAAGCCCACCTTGGTCTTTGGGTCTACAAACCATAATTCATTTAACTAGTCGATATTTTTTTCTCATTGTCCCCTTGCAAAAGGAATCTAGATCGATAATAATCAAGTTTGTGCAAGACACTTCTTTTGGCAAAAGAAAGAAAGATATCATATACAGTACCAGATTTGTCAGTACAGATGTAATGAGTACCAATCTTCTTCCAAGGGACAATAATTTACCCTTTCAACTATTAAGACATTTTTGAAGTCTTTCCTCAACTATTTTCTATTCAGCATTTTCAAGCCTTCGATAATGAATTGGATCCCCAAATAACGAATAGGAAATTGGCCTTGCCCACAACCAAACAACTCCGCGTAGAGAGTTGCGTCATCTCGGGCATCATCGAAACAAAATAATTCACTTTTATGGAAATTAATCTTTAGATCCGAAAGTTGCTCGAAGGCTGCTAAAATCAATTTTAGGTTGCGAGTTTTTTCAAGATCATGGTCCATAAAAAATTTGTATCATCGGCGTATTAAAGAATTGATAAACCACCACCAACAAGATGTGGGATCACTTCTTCAATCTGACCAGACTTAGCACGTTCGATCAAGATAGCTAGCATGTCCGCCACAATGTTAAATAACATTGGCGATAGTGGATCGCCTTGGCGCAAGACTTTCCGTGTTTGGAAGTAATGTCCAGTATCATCATTTACCCTGATGGCCATACTTCCTCCAGACATGAAATCATTAATCAAAGCACGCCACTCAGGAGAAAAACCTTTCATCCTAAGAGTCTGTTGCAGAAAAACCATTTAAACTTATCATAGGCCTTTTCAAAATCTAACTTTAAAATAACCCCATGTAACTTCTTAGTATGCATTTCATGTACCGCC